>JADLZN010005342.1:0-270954 GCA_018155175.1 Sinocyclocheilus anophthalmus
CCCCCCTCCGCATAGACCCCCCCCCCCCCCTTCCCCCTTTGTTTCACTTTCCCTTTTCTCCCCCTTCCTCTCCTTATGTGCTCGACCTCTCTGTATATCTTTGTCTTGGTTAGCATATTTTCTATTTGCAGAATCTTCTTATATCTTACGCCACTCCTCTCCTACGACTTCGATTCACATTTCACCCCACTTAAAAAAATAATAATTATTGATTTAACAACTCTGCCAATTAGTCCAACTAATACTTTTACACAGTACTTGCTCAATATTTTTCTGAGAATTTTTTTACCTCCCAAAACCCTTTCACAAATCCCGTTTTCAGGAGCAGCATGTCCTTTCATTAACGGCAGGAGACGCAGCCCCTCCCCTAGCGACTCCCCAGAGTTCGAAAATCTGCGTCTTATGTGCGTCTCAGTGCGTCCCCCTCCAGTATATCTTATCTTTTTCACTTATAAAAGTCAACGGGGCCAGCAATGTGTGGTTATCAAGAGTCTTCAAATATCTCTTTTGTGTTCAGCATCCCATATATGAAAGAAAATAGTACACAGTTTGGGACAACGTTGTTTGAGAGGGAGTAAAATAATGACGAATTGTAATTTTGGGGGTGTGAATATTTTATTGACACGCGGCCACGCATGTCCCCTCTCCTAACCCCTCCACTAGTCTGCTGTCACTTTAAGAGCTAAGAAGCTGTCCTTACGGCATAAATTTACAGGGACACATATTAAAATTATTCTCTCAAGTGGTTACTTTCACTTTAGAAATAAACCAGCTGTGTTATATGTAAACCTTGTGGGTGTTTTACAAATATTACCACCAATTAGACTGCGATAAGACAATCAGGCGCTGTTGACTGCTTTTTATTGTGCGGAGCAATTCAGAAATGTACATGTCAGAAAAAAAGCACATATAACAGCCATGTCAGAAAACAGCAAGCAAGGAAATGGTTTAACCGGCACGGCTTTACTTTTTTTTAAAGCACAGGCCAAATAATGGTGTTAATTTTGTGATTGCAAGTAAGTGCAGTGTCCCATGAGTGTAACTCTACCATTGGTTTAACATTTGATGTGAATGTATGTCATGTTGTACAGTATATTGAGACGGAGGCACCAGAACTGCAACCTATTGTGCGCTGAAGTATGATACTATGATATTTTTTTTTCAAAAGCAGATCGTTGAGACATTTTAATCGTCCACGATAAAAAAGAATTGTGATATCGCACACCCCTATTTGCATGCAACATATAGTGGTGGTGTTATTGAATGAATCAATGTTTATGAATGAATCATTTGAATGAATGATTCGGGTGTTTTTTGATATGATTGTGGTTGATACAACTCAAAAAACAGAATAAATCAGTTTCCTGGATCAATCCGGCTGAATTGCAAAGCAAAGATTAGGTAACAAATAGTTCAGATTAGATGCAATTCTGAATTTCACAAAGTGTTTTTGAACAAAAAATAATTCAATGAATTATCAATGACTTGTTATATGATAAACATAAAATACGTTTCTAATTGGCTAAAGCTAATTTATGAAATATGATGAAATACAAAACTAAAATACAAAATAAATACTACCGAAGTTACTAGAAGGGTTTCTTAATGTCACAAGGTCTGGCCATTTTGTAAAAAACGTAGTAATATTGTGAAATATTATTTACAATTTAAAATAACTATTTTCTATATTAATATATTTTAAAATGTAATTTATTCTTGTGATGACAAAGATGAATTTTCAGCTCATTACTCCAGTCTCAGTGTCACACGATCCTTCAGAAAACATTTTAATATGCTGATTTGCTGCTCAAAAAAAAATTTGTTTGTGTCTTACGGCTACATTTTTTTTTGTGGAAATGGTGATACATTTTTTTGTAACAATGTTACAGTTGTTAAAAGAGTTACTCTCTGTACTTTTGAATTTAAGCATATTTACTTAATAAAATTATTGATTTCTTTCAAAATAAATAATATTACCACTATCTCCTCCACCCCCCCACCCCCCCCGCCCGCACCCCCCTCCCGCTTGTCACCCCCCCACACGGTAGTGTAGATTTTGACCAAACTGTTTTTTAAAAAAATCAGTTTAGTTTAAATTATTTTTTTTTGGTTCATTGTAAAGCCTTTCTAAACTCATTTAAATTTTTTTAAATCAAAATGAAGGAATCTAAATTGGAACTTTAAAACAAAAACATCCTCAAATGCACACCAAACCCTGATGTCATGGATGATAACAATGTTAGTATGTCCGACAATTGTATGAAAAAGTTTTTCTTGCGTTTACAGCCGGTTTCATTACAATTCAAAACGTTAGAAACGGGACAAAAGGACCGACCCAAAACTTCACAATCACAAAAAAAAAAAAAAATATAAGAAGATAGATATACACAGTGGGTGAAAAAATGTTGGCCCCCTTCTTGATTTCTTATTTTTTTGCATGTTTGTTACACTTTAATGTTTCAGATCATTAAACAAATTTTAATATTACACAAAGAGAATGCAAGTAAATACAAAATGCAGTTTTTAAATGAATGAGTTCTTTATAAGGGAAAAAAAAAAAAAAAAAAAAAAAAAAGAAAGAAAAAAAAAAGAAAAAAAAAAAAAAAAAGCTGTCCAAACCTTTTGTCCAACACGGGCACTCCGTAAAAATTAAGCCCCCCCTCCGTTAAACATGAAAGAACGCAATAACCGGCATTATTTAGAAAGCTGAGTTCCACTGGCGGTTAAAATTCACAACATAGCCACACCAGGCCTGATTCTATTTTGCCAGGACCGTGAGAGGCAATGTAAATCGTACAATAGCAACCATTGTTGCTGTTATTCATAAGTGATCGTTTTTATGCTACAGTTTTTCTTTATGAGTTTTTTCACATATTTGTAGCTGAACACAGTTATTATTTTTGTTGTTTTTATCTTTTTTGCGATTATGAAATTGATTTTTTATTATCTTGCCTTAATGAATTCACCCCGCCCATGAGAATCACAACAGTTGACAGTATCAGTCTGGAAAGGATTCTGGAAAAAGGATTAAAAGCATTTTTTTTCTAAGGCTTTGGGGACTCCAGCGAACCATGGTCAGAGCCATTACCCACAAATGGAGAAAACTTGGAACAGAGGTGAACCTTCCCAGGAGTTGCCGGCCAACCAAAATTACTCCAAGAGCACAATGATGACTCATCCAAGAGGTCATAAAAGAACACAGAACAACATCTTAAGAACTGCAGGCCTCACTTGCCTCATTTAAGGTCAGTGTTCATGATTCAACAAAAAAAAAGAGACTGGGCAAAAACAGTATCCATGGGAGAGTTCCAAGGCAAAAGCAACTGCTGACCAAAAAGAACACAAAGGCTCGTCTCGCATTTGCCAAAAAATATCTTGATTATACCCAAGACTTTTTGGCAAATATTCTGTGGACTGATGAGAAAAAAAGTTGAACTTTTTGGAAGGTGTGTATCCATGGGTGAGATCTGGCGTGTCGTGGTGAAACCACTCTAACTCCTTTTATCTCGCCGCAATTCCATATTATAAAACCCCTTCTCCCAAAAAAAGACATTCATACCAAACAGTCTTCCAAACATGCTGTTGTTTTTTTTATTGGTGGTAGTGTGATGATCTGGGTTTGCTTTGCAGCTTCAGGACCTGGACGAATTGCCATATTTGATGGAACCATGAATTCTGCACTCTTATCAAGAGATTTTTAAATTCACCTTTTCTTTTTTAAGGTAGAATTGTTTTGTTCTCCGGCCTCATTTGTGCTCAAGTTCAAGCGGCACTCTGGGTTTTGTAGCGGACAAATCAATGATCCCCCAAAAACCACCAGCAAGTAAGGGACCTCTGAAGGCTCAAGGAAAAACTAAATTCAGGTTGTGGATGGCCAAATCAAAGTCCGGGACTTCTTTCATTAAATCCAATGAGATGCTCTTTTTTTGGAAACAGTCCATTCATGTTCGGAAACCCTCCAATGTTGCTGAATTAAACCAATTCTGCAAAGAAGAGTGGGCCAAATTCCTCCACAGCGATGTGAAAGAATCATTACCAGTCTTATTGAATTATAAAACCGCACTTGATTGCAGTGTTGCTGCCCAAAGTCGTTGCCCAACCCGTTATTAGATTTAGGGGGGGCGGCAATTACTTTTTCCACGTAGGGCCGGCAGGTTTTGGGACAGCTTGTTGCTAAAAAACTGAATTTGTTGTAGTTACTTGTGCATATCTTTGTTTGTGTAATATAAAACTTGGTTTGATGATTCTGAATATCTTTTTAAGGTGTGGGACAATATGCAAAAAACAAAATTAAAACAAAGGACACTTTTTCACACCCACTCCACTGGGGTGTATATATATATATATATATATATATACAACCTTCAAAGCTTCCCAGGACGATTTACTGTGTCGTAACTTGTTCAGCTCTAATACAGCTGGTGTTACACGGAGCATTTTAACCTTAATCGATTATATCTTGGGACCTTATACCGCCGGTTAGATGGCAACAGTACAAATTCATTATACAACACATGATTCGGTTCAGAGACAATATTATTGGCCAACCTTACAAGATTTTTATGATAGGATAATTCATATACTTTTTAAAGTGGCTGACCCACTATTTTGGAACACATTTTCAGTCGATTCATCAACTTTGTTTTTAAACTGAGAGATAAACTCATGTACCATACAGAATTACAGTACTGCAAAACACTCACCTTCATATTCTAATTACGGGACGGAAAAAAAAAAAAAAAAAAAAAGAAAAATAATAAAAATTGCTGTCTTGCTCCAAAAGACATCAATAGGCAGAGGAAAGGAAAAAAGTAGGATTCTTTGGCATTTTGATTTTATTTTTTTTTAATTTTTACAGATATATTCTATATGATCTTTCCATGATAGCGTGTTATCTATCCTTACTCCTAAGTACTTATATGCTTCTACCTGTCTGATGTTCTCATCATGCATAACAACAGGTGTTGTATGAAGGTCAGAGGCAGGAATACAATCTCCTCTGTTTTTTTATGTTAATAATGAGGGCATTATAATCACACCACTCAACTAATTTGTTTACCCCCTGTTGATGCTGTTCTGAACACTCTGAGTTATTTAATAATGATATTAACACGGTGTCATCAGAGTACTTTAGAATATATTGGTTGGGCCTATTTGAATGACAGTCATCTGTGTACAAAGTGAATAACATAGCAGAACTTACACAACCCTGTGGTACACCAACATTAGTTTTTTACTTCTGTTGACAAAACGTTGTTCACTTTAACTCTTTGAGTTCTATTAGTAAGAAAAGAAATGTACCATTTAATACACAAGAGTATTAACTTGGATTGCAGTGTAAAAGCAAGATGGAAAAGAAAGGAATAAAGCTCAGACAAGGGGTTTACTTACATAGACACATGGGTTAGATGATATTATGATGGCACTAAAAGCAGCAAAAGAGTGAGTTTTGACACACTGGAGCTATAGATCATAATGCGAAATTTTCAGTTTTTTTTTTTAAAGTCTTTATTTCTGAATGCAACTTTCCTTCTATTTATGATCTCCTTGATGTCCTTGGTAACATAAGATTTATTATTTGGGTAAACTTTAATATCCTTTGTAGGTATTACCAGTTGCACACAAAAATTAATATAGTCATTAATTACTTCAGTTCTTTCATCTAATGATCCATCATGAAAAATTTCCCAGTTTGTACAATCAAAACAAGCTCTCAGATTCTCTCTACTTTTATTTGACCATACTCTTAATTACTTTCTTTTCCAGTTTTTCCCGTTTTAGCTTTGTCTTATATACTGGAATCATATACATCACATGATGGTCAGAATTCAGTATTGGTGGTCTACACTTAAGACACTGGCATTCTTAACATTCACAAACCACTTCTCCAAAATATTGTCTTTCCTTGTTCCTAGCTTTACGAATTGTTCAAATCCTGGCAACACTTGTTCCAAGTTACTCTGATTAAAATCTCCAAGCACTATCGCAGGAGCGTCGGGGTAGCTGAGTTGCAGTTCATGTACCATGTCTGCTATCAGACTGGCCGCCTGTGATGGTTTGCCGCTGGGTGGGACATATACCACAAATAGTAAGACACATCCGAATCCTCGTGGCAAATAAAAGGGTCATAAAGTCATGCCGAGGATTTCTACATTAGGATCACAAATCTTGCATTTAACTGAGCGAGCACGGCACCACTTGTCGTTTATGTACACACATGTCCCACCTCCTCTGCTTTTCCCCGAGTCTTTATCCCTGTCTACACATACTAAAGTAAAACCAGGAAGTTCAAAAAGAGTATCAGGCATTGTGGTTTGTAGCCAGCTTTCCGTAAAGCATAACAAAGACGCCTCACGAAATTCATTACAGTACCTTGTGTATGATCTTATAGTGTCCACTTGTGTTTCAGGTGAATTGCAGATTGGAAGATACATGGAGGGTTTAGCGGCGCCCTTACCCCCGACTGAACTGCTGACCCTACTCTTGAAATAGCTCCGACGAAGGCGAGTCCGTATGCCACCTCTCCTCCTGCGTTTCTTGCATTTCAGTCTGACCACCTCCTGTGGTATAATTACATCCTCCTCCAGATTTTTAGGTAACTTGTTATCATCCTCCGAGGCATCCTTGGGTTTATCTCTAGTAGAGCATTTCTGCTGTACCAATAAACAGGTGATGATGATGATTTCAAGCCACTGGACTCCATTCTCCCGGTTCCACGTGCAGACTCCAACCATGATTCACACATGCCAACCATCCTCAAAATCAGGGCCAGGAATAAAACTTTTCTGACGATCATTCTTCCACTTTTACCGGTATCAAAAACACACTCATAACACTAAGCACATGAGACCAAAAGACAGAGCCTCTCACAACACTAAGCCTGCTTAGGACTCTGGCTTAGTGTTGTGATTGGCAGGATTGCATGAACAGGGTTTACCAGAACTTTTGTGTAGAACTGCACATATCAGAACACTGAGTCGTAGTCACAACTTCTCAAAGTTGAACTAGCAGGAGAGAATGGTAACTTTGGTCATTAGCCTCTGCCGTATAATGGGATAAGTGCAGACACTAGAGATGGCCACACTGCAGAGACAGCAGCGATGCTTCCTGCTTTCATGTCTGTAGTTTATCCTCCGGTCCAAACAAAGCTCTGCAGATTTCCTCAGAATCAGAATGTCTTGCATGTTCACTGATAAATATTTTGTCTAATTTGATCATGCTTTCATCTACTGAGAATGCAGTATTTCCCCTCCAAACCAGTGCATGAAAAACTTCATCTGGTTTGATCAAATCAGGATCCCGGGAGGCTTGATCAACCAGGACGCTGTCATCTCTGACCCAGACACATTTCACAGTCAAACACCCTGCAGCTCGGCCACAACTGTGCCACTGTCACTCTGCCTGAACTGTTGCGTCATCACAAACCAAAACACTGGATAGCACCAGGGGTCAGTGTAAAATGTCACCAACTGGAGTGAGCAGCAGGAGAGCACTCTTGCTCTGTGCCTCTCACTGAGATGAAGAAGAGCACACAACCGCGACAACCCACGAGGGACTGAAGCACTTTACCTCTTTTTAATCATGCTTTCATTATCTCCTAAATCTCTATTGAGCTCTAAAATTCTATTTAAGGTCCATATTAATAATTTTTTTCATTTTCACATTTTCTTAACATTTTCGTAAGAAAATATGAAAGTGTGCCAATGCTTTGAATTTTTTTTTCTGAAACTAAAGGAAAATTCCAAAAATAATGTAAATCCAAAATAAATTAAAATAAATAACTAAAATAATAAAAGTAATTCAAATATCAAATTTATGATGTATTGTGTTTAATAACATTCTGTGGTGGAAATGGCAAATTCACAGCTAGAATTTTATACATTAAAAATATGAATAATCTTTTTGCAATTTTTGCATAATTTGACAAATTAGAAATAATGCACATAGAATAATAAAAATATTCTATGATATTCTGAAATTTACCTTGATTTTGTCTCATATCTCATCTCATGTCTAATATAATTTAGTACTAACTTTTGAAAAAAAAAAAAAAAAATTCAAACTTGTGCCAAAAAATTGTTTTTGTAGTGGAAATTACACCAGAAACAGCAACAATGGGGGTGTAAACGTATTTATAAAAACAAAATGTAATAATAATTTTCAACATAAATTAAAATTTTGAATGGTATGCTTCTTCTTGTTTGCTTATTTTTTAAATTAACACAAGAGATAATAGGATTAGCTTATTGTTTTTATTATTATGTGTATTCTTTCCTATGATGAATTTCAACAAAGCCTTAAAAATAAATTATCGCATGGTAAAAAAGGTTTCCAGATCTTTAAGAAGAAAGGATCAAAGGTGAAGATATTTTTATTCAAATAAAACACTGTTCTTTTGAACGTTTCTATCATCAAGAATCATGAAATACGTAAGCACAACATTTTCAACATTGTAAAAATAGTAAGAAATGTTTCTTGAGCAGCACATCTGCATATTAGAATGTTTTCTGAAGGATTATGTGACACTGGAGTAGTGATGCTGAAAATCAGCTTTGCATCACAAGAATAATTCTTTGTTTTTTTGTTCTCCTTTTTAATTATATCGAATTATTCTTTATAAATTTTTTTTATATATTTATATGCATAGTCATGAATGACTTTCTTATACATATGATGGGATGTCGGGGTCAAGATTATTAGTAAACCATAAAATACCTAAATAATAATGCTTGCATTCACGAAAAAATAGAAGAACGAGAAAAAAAAAACAAAAAAGGGAAAAAAAAAAAAAAAAAACAACAACAAAAAGTCTTAAGACTGGTTGTTTTTTAACAAAGTTGTTCCGTCAGCAACAAAAATGAAAAACAAATCAAAAAAAAAAAAAGTTAAAACAAATCGTTGGTTTGTAATTAAAAAATCAACCCCGGGACATAAATTGTAGCAGCACGCACCACTATTAGATATCTCTTTATGAAAGGACAGGTAATCTTTAAGGAACCAAGACTATCGGCCCCCCCCCCGAGCCCCATTTGATGGCATATAACTTCGGCGCCAAACATGACTGTTATTTCAGTTGGCCTTCTATTAGCTGAATGCTGGACTCCAGACAGCACTGTGACAGCGCTGGAGAAGACATAAAAATGACTATAATGCTGAAATGCATTTTTAATTAGTTGCAGTGCTCAAGGGAAAGAAGAAAAGACGGCCACTTGAGATTATTGTTTTTTGTTTAGACTGATCTTCATCACAGGCTCTGACCTTCACGCAACCTTTGGTTTAAATGTGAAATGTCTTACTTCGCTTGCTTTATGATCTACAATCAGTGGTGAGAAAAGCCTCTGACTACCTCAAGGGCAAAAAACAAAACAAACAAAACAAAAAAAGGGCTTCTATGCCCAGCCACCAGCCAAAAAGTGGGGAACTGGAGATCGCTGACACAGAACACGAACTCACCGCTCCCACGATTTGCATAATTACCTTTTCAACAATTTTTACATAATCCCTCTGTTTCACAGATAGACCGGATCATCATCGCCTTGAGTTCACCTTTTAGCTGTGATCTAATCGCATCATGGATGTCCTGTGTGTATTCAAATATTTGACTGCACTACATGCTACATGCATCCACTAATGTCACTCTTCAACCTTTGCTAATGCTGACATAAGCAAAGGTCTCATGCTCTGGAAGCTTGTCTGGTCATTAAATTGGATTTAATAAGCTTTGATATGTCACACCACTGAACCCTGCACCTCACAGGCGGGAGACTTTAATGGATGCCGATAACAGTTTGCACAGATTTTCAGAGTAGCACAACATGCATCAGAGTTGATGCCTTATTTAATTTGACAAGAATCAAAACAGCGCTGCGAGGGACAAACATACAGTCTGTTCAATATGTAACATATTCTGATGTTCATCCTTGAACCAAACAACTCTGAAAAACATGGATTATAAAAATTAGATGATTAAAAATTTGAATTCTTCAAAGTGCATGTCACTGTTTGAGCATCTATCAACACAGTAAAATGAACTCAATCAATGGTGTGCATTTGAGGGCGGAACTAACTGTTTGTCTGACCCATGACAGAAAGGGCCATGTTTAGGGAAACTGCAATGAAAATGAAATTACACACTTCATCTCTAAGACAGTACAACCTACCAAATTTGTAGCTTAATTTTTATTCCCAACAAATTAAATATGGCATCAACCTTGAGTAAGGTCCATGGATATGCAGTTTTTTTTAAATTTAGCAGAACAAAATATATATTATGATGATGATATATTATATGGTGATGTTATCATATAGTATGGGGTCAAACCTTTTTTCCCCCAAGAAATCAATATCTTTATTTAGCAAGAACACATTAAATTGATCAAAAATGACAAAAGACCATTCTAAAGATCATTATAATTAAAGGCAATTTCATGTCCAAATAAAAATAAATGCTGTTCTTTGAACTTTCTATTCATCAAAGAATCCTGAAAAAAATGCATTACGGTTTCCACAAAAAATATTAAGCATCACAATTGTTTTCAACATTGATAGTAATAAAAAAATGTTTCTTGAGAACCAAATCAGCAAATCAGATTAATTTCTGAAGGATCATGTGACACCTGAAAAGAGGAAAAAGTAGTATGATGCTGAAATGATTGCATCACATTGGTAAAGCATATAAATAGGAAACAGTTATTTAAAATTTTAATAATATTTAACAATATTACTGTTTACTGTATTTTTGCTCAAATAAATATAACTTTGATGAGCATAAGACTTCAAAAATGTCCTACCAACCTAAAATTTTGAATGGTATAGTGTATATCCTATGCAATATATACAAACAGCAAAAATCATCTAAATAACAAACTGTACTTACACTCAGTATGACAAGAACTGGACAAATGGTGAAAAAGCAGGAGGGAAAATTTCCATAATTTAGGCTGTCAGAATTACATGGCCTCTCATTACGCACTTGTGTATTTACAAAACCCTTTTATCAGCAAGCGATAAAATTATTGGCTCGTGTCTGGCAGCCGTCTATTCTCTGTGCAAAACAACAGATACACACAGGCGAGTGGAAAGGAGTGGGAAAGTGGAAAGGAGCGAGAGGAGGGAGAGACAATCAGCCTGGGCCAAAAATAGGACCTGCATTTCCAAGGCCTTTGGTTCAGTGATGCTAATCCTTATGGGTCTAGTGTAGATCGAGGCAGGGTAGGGTTTTTGGTAAGGGTTTTGACCATCATAGTTGCATAGATATCACCACATGATCTTTCAGTAAACGCGAAGAACGGAGAAATGTTTTTGTCCAATAATTGCGAAGCAAATTGGAAACCAAAAAAAAAAAACTAACCAAAACTGGTCACCACCATTCTTCAAAATATATGCTATTGTGTTCAGCAGAAGAAAGAAAGTCAAGCAGGTTTTGGCAAAAAGACACGAGGATGAGTAAATAATGACAATATTTTCATTTTTAGGTCAACTATTCATTTAAACTGTTATTTTCCCTCATGGATCTGGCACTCTATTTGAAAAAGTTTGAGTCTTAGGTTTCCCTTGAGAAAGGGGCTGTCCTTTGGGAAAATCGAGTGTCCTGTTTCATTCTGAGTTTAATTACAGCCTTGGGTTACATCCTATGTCTCCATTTTGTTTCAAATGGAAAAAAGGTGTGCTTAAGGGGACCTGAACCAGGCCTTTCCATTTCCTCATTAATCTATAGAGCCAGAAGGTAATCCATTACATTTATGAAGCACTATAGGTCTCTTTTAGCCCGAGGTGCAATCATTACCTTAAAGAATGATGCTTGTCTCCATACAAATGGTAATTAACTAGGACTATGATGGGATATAAACATATATTGCTCATTAACTCTTTGACAACTTCCATTTACCAGTTTATGGCAGATGCATGGGTGCAATTTTGAACATATTACTAAATAAGGATAAACAAATTTGTCATGAATTCTACAGCTAACACTATTATATTAGAGAAAAATAACGACTTGAATTTTTCATCTTTTCCACCCTCATATAAAACACCAAAAACAGTCCATTGTTCGTCCCCAACCAAAGGTCACCTAAGAGGATAACAATGTTTGCACTTAAAGGGGGGTCATGGTCATATGATGCGTTTTCAATTTTTTCTTTCTCTTTGGAGAGTTACAAGCTCTGGGTGCTTAATACTAAATATATTTAAAGAAGATTGGTAAGTTGCAAAGATTAAAGTCTCAAATCCAAAGAGATATATTCTTTATAAAAGTTAAGACTCTGCCACGCCCCCTTAAAACGGTTCGTTCTAACACGCCCCCCCACATATCTACCTCACTATGTGGGAAGATTTGCATAACGCCACCCAAATGTTCACGCAAAGAAAGAAGGCATAACTTTTATTCTCACTGTAGTATTGTTGACGCCGCTGCCATGTCGTGAAGACGCTGCGTTTCGTTGTGAAAGCGAAACTACATTTTTTGGCCTTCCAAAAGAGGTGATATCCGCTTCGTCCATGCATGGAGCTGATCTGTGCCGGGCACTGAGGGAAATACTAAAACTTCGTGCTGGGATCGCCGGATCGGCTTTCACCCATGGGACGAAAGCCCTCAGGGGTCCATCACATGGGGGCCATCACATGGCTTGCCGCTCTCCCTTCGTCGGAATCCGCAGGCTGCGGCATGTTGTCTCAAACCGGCCGCCTCTGCTCACTCTAGCCCGGCCTAAGCGCACGCTAAGCCGGGGCTTCCACCCACGCTAGGCCGCTGTGTTTTTTGTTGTGAAAGCGAAATACTTTGTTTGGTCTTTCAAAAGAGGACACGACTAATAATCATTGGTTAAGTTGTATTTACAACAATGTTTCAGAACAGTTTAACCCAAATATCCAGTGTGCAGCACATTTTATGGAGGACCACTTCCTGATCCTGGGAGAGTAGATTGATTCAAACCGAAGGGGTTTAGGCGAGAGTTTTGTGGATAGCGTTGTTGAGTGTAGGAGTAGCACGGGGTGTTGTTCATTTCTTGATACCAAGGCAGACAGGGTTGTTTTTTATGTTTACGCGGCGATTTGCAATGATGCAAGCGTAAAATAAAAATAATAAAATGTTAATAAAAAGGCAGTTTAAAGTCATCTATAATCAGTAATTAGGTCCCCAAGGATTTGCAAAACAAATGCCTCGTTTATATGGGTTTTAATGTTTTTGTCTCATCACTCCGGCCGGACACGGCATCAACAGTATGTGAGGGGCGTAAAATTTCCATCACACGCTTGAGGAATTCAACCAATCACAATGCACTGGATAGCTGGCAAATCACAGCCCACACCTCTCTTTTTCAGACCGATGAGCTTTGTAAGAATCGATGTGTTTCAGAAAGGCGGGGCCATAGAGGAGAAACAATAATGTACAGTATGTGGCAAAATAATGTGTTTTTTTGTTTTAAGTCGACACACAGAATATAAATTCATTCATATGAAATATAACACCCATTTCATAAACCAATACACCCAAATAATGTTCTTTTCAGCGCATCCTTTGGACCTTTAAGTTCATAGCTGCCTGGGGGTTTGGGCTTCATCATAATGGATTGTAAGCAGTGATCTCCATAAGTGAGAGACTCAAGCACGCCAGAGGAAATGGGCAGCACGTATCACCCCGAGTCGACCTTGACACAGGCAAGAAAACAATCAACAACGTGAGCTGGGATGCAGAGGCAAACAAAAGCTACACTGCTTGAGTCAATATCTCCACTGATGATATCAATGATGCTGATGGCTATATGTGGGGAAAGGGGCAAAGTATCACAGCTTTCCCTGAGTAAATCCATTACCCTGATTTCTGAGAGAAAACCACTGCAACTACCGAGTTACATAATTTACTTCAATGCAAATATGCATTTATTAACCTCACTGTATTGTGGAGACAATCTCTGCTGAGTTTCACATATGATGTAAGTCCTTGTTATAGTATGTGATTGTCTCCCAAGTGCTGTATACAATCATAATGCTGTGCATCACTGCGTTTAAAAAGGAAAACATGTGGGAAAGAACTTTGGTCCCTGTGGAAAAAAATGCTGAACAAGTGGGGCTAGCGCGTGAACAAAGCCCAAGAGCATCCAGCGACTCATTTACAAGCTGTTAGGTTACTTTATGATCAGGAGAGAAAGTGCACCAAAGTTATTATGTCATATGTGGTTATAAAAACCACATGAAAGTTTGCATCAATGACATAGTTCAAAATAAACATTTATATCAAATTTACTCACTTTCTAGTCTCCAAACCTGATGACTTACGTATTCAGGGGAAGGAAACAACAAGGAAAGATGACAGTCACATCAGGGTTCCAAAACAACCCAACCTGAAACCCAAAACTGACTTTTAGGATATGCGCAAAAAACAATACAAAAAACACCAAGTTCATACAGGTTTTGAAAAACTTGAGGGTGAGTAAATGATAACATAATTTAACATTTTGGCTCAACTATTTCTTAAAATAATGCATTCCTTTCTCTTTTTTAATAAGACATTTCTCAAATAATAAAAAAAATTATGCAACTGAGACTGAAATCTCTCTCAAACTAACCCAATAATAACATTGAATAACTGTACTTGTCTTTGGCATAGTCATTTGATAATTTCTAAGTTCTAAGATAATATCCCAATCTAAATCCACTTTATATTTCTATATGCATATGTATATGCATATGTCAGATTAACTCTTTCAGTATATATTAGCTATGTGTATGTTTATATATGTAGCAGCATGGTCCCTTGTGGCATGACATTTCGTTCCTTTGTATGTCTCCATATACAGCGGAATGACAACAAAGCTCACTTGAATTTTAAAGTCAGATAAACGTAGATATAAGCATTCCCATGCACCAAAATACCATCCAAGCATCCTAATACACAAATGATTTAGGAACAGACCTCACAGTGGCTGGATATTGTTCACCTTTGAAATAACGTTCCCCCTGCCATCAAAACATATGCCACTGTACTGAAAAAATAAATACTAAATTTGACTGTAGGTCTGGTGAGACTATGCCTTTTTAAAAACATTAATATGAATAACAGGGTGTGATGAGCTCACAGTGCCTGAGGCTCGCTCCGTGTCAATTCTAGAACGATGATTTATTCAATAGCCTTCTAGAAGCGTGAGCGACAAACGGCCAGCTCCTGTACTCCCATGAAAACCATGCTCAGGTTTATGTCTGAATTAATCATTCATGCATGTCAATTATTTAGGCATGCATGTTATTCGGACAGCGAAAGCCTCAGCATTTTTCAAAAGACAGCTGTAAACCACATGTACTGGTAAGGAAAAACACAATAAATAATAATGCAATTTAAGTGAGATTTTGTAACCACAATGAATAGATAAGCACTTTATATCATATACAAATGACTGAAATATAATGTAGAACGAGATGGATAATAATAACAGGGGAAATTGGGGTGAGGAATCAAAGGTCAAGGTTTAGCTTTGATTTAGCACACTCCGGACCCCCCCAGCCACTTTAACCCCTTTGAAGATGCCACTTAATGTACACCTCTTTCTCCTCCCCATAACGGTCAATTCAAAAATTATGTGTATTCTGACCCACATGTAAATTGTGCGACGGTTTTTTTTTTTTTTTTTTAAACAAAAAACAAAACCTTTTTAATACTGAAATTTTTTTAAATATTAATCATATCAGATGGAATTATGTCACAGGGTGCTGATTGTTTCAGGAGGGCCACCAACTTACAAAGTATGAAACAAACAAAATTGACATATTTCTCGTCTTAAACGTATAGTTCAGGATAGTCATTAGTTAGGATGAAGGGTTTGGGGACCTGTGCATTTCTTGTCCCCTCAGTGTTTCATTAGCCATAAGTGCTGTCGTCCGATGATGATATACTTTTATTGCTGTCATTAAGTCGTACACATCAACAGGGCACCCCCACTCCAACCTCGCGACCACCCCACCCTAAACTAGCACCCATGAGCCCCAAAAGATGTAGGAGAGCCCCGCCAGATTGTCGCGTGGAAGGAAAGCGTTTCATTAGTGCCATTGAAATAAATGGATACACTAATGGCTATTCAGGCAGTTATCAGTTCAGCCAATCAAAAATGAGCCACAGGAGTGAAATCACTACCATACATGATCACTACCCTCCCGAGACGACAATGTGTACAAATATTCACAATACAAAAACCAATTTGAATGTATAAAATTTCAATTCATAAATTGATTTAAGACCATATTAATCAGTGTCAGATGGCATAACTGGTCTCAACTGAATCAGCAGGTTCTTGCGTTCAATTTGATACATAACACCTAACCACATTTTTTTCATTTACATGTTAAAAGCTGAACAGACCAAGGAGGGTTGTAACACTTTCCAAATACTTCTTCTAGACCCACAAAAATGGCACAGCATATCCATTTGCCACACACAAGGCTGTTTTAGATTTGTTAGCATACTATATCTATTTGTTCTATATTGACATCCAAACTTTATTTGCTAACTGGATTAAAATGTTTCCCTTTCATTTATATTTTTTTAAATCAAAATAGTTCAAATTAAATTAAATGATAATAAGTACATTTGATCAACAAAATAATCACGAAGAAAGTAAAATAGTCGACAGAAATAAAGCGAAATACTCACTTTCGTAGTTCAAGTTAGTTCCTTGCTTCTGTTCCCAGTGGCTCTCCAATCTGAGCTCATTTAAAGCGAAGCGCGCGCGCCAGTATTAGCTTTAAAACATTGTCTCCAAGCGCAAAAAACAGATAATATGACGACTCGAAGGTCTTTAAACCGTTTCACGTTAAAAGCACGTCCCATCCAGTCAGACGAATGAAATAATGACTCGCGCAAAGCTACGGTTGTTTATTCAGCTCTCTCCAGTTCTCTTCGAACGCGAGCAGATCCACGGAAGATGAAGGTGTGCTGGAGGGATGCTGGATGATTGTGGTGTCAGTGCGCTCGTTCAGGTCGCAGGAACATTGCACGATGAGGTGGGGTTGGTAGGCGAAACACAGAAGCATGAGCTAAAGTGTGATAGATGTCTCCTCCCCCAGGTCCTGCCTCACTCCAAGCGCGTGCGGCACGCTAATGCATTATATCACTCATTTCATCGATGCATTTTGACACGGGATGCTGCTAAAGATACCATGCAGTTGTAAATCGATTCAGTATAATTCAATGATGACATCTGTGATGCAGCTGCATCAATGACCACCTATTATGTCTCATGGCGGGGGTCACATGCATGTGGAACATTAGTCATTTTTTTTATTTTTTATTATTTGCATTATGAAAACGACATAAAATAAATAAATCCAAACAACACTGGACTTCAGATATATAATGAAATATATAAAGTCCAGGATGCCAACATTTCTTAAAATATATGTTGTGTTCTGGAGAATAAAGTCATGAGAATGAGTAAATTTTCAGTTTTCAGTTGAATTCAGTTATGCTGCTTCTGTATTATTGTACACGTGTATTTGAGAATATTATTTTTCATGAGCCACCAGCACAGACTGGTTGTTATATGGTAGAATATCTATTAATCATCATTGAAGTTCAACAAGTGTGACATGTTACCTGTGAGTGAAGCATGTTAATGAGAAGACCTGTGGTGAACTGCTGCAGGCTATGGGAAAAAGAAAATATTCATTATTCAGAAAATGAATGCTCTGCATCTGGAAAGAAAACAATTATGTTAATGCCATAAACTTAAATTGTTTTAATAGATTGACATCCCTAAAAGGTATAAATATCTGCCTTCCTGCGAATACCTCTCTTGGTCATACCACTGTATTTATATGGTACTCTTCATAGAATACCATGGTACACTTTGGTGGATTTTGGATTAAGCAGGTTTGTTGGGGGGAAAAAATTTGTCTGTCTCAGAAAACACAATTTTCAAGCTCAGGCTAGTTTGTGGATTATTCTGATGTTTTTATCAGCTGTTTGGACTCTCATTCTGACGGCACCCATTCACTGCAGAGGATCCATTGTGCAACATGGAGCAGGAAAACTTTTTAGTGCCAGTGCTAATGTCAGCGGTTGCTTTTTTCTGCAGATGGAATATCTTTGACTGAAAAGTGTTTACTTTTTTTTTTAGACGTTTGTTGATGCATTTGGGTCATTCAGTTTGGTTGATTTTGTTTAACCTAATAATCCTGACCCAATATCTCACATGTTGTCTAGGTTGTCCACACGGTTACGTGACATTTTTACAATGTAATGTTTAACAGGATGAACCTTAAGAGCTAACAAAGCACATTACTAGCTAGGTAAGAACAACATCCAGAAGTTTAACATTCAGGAAGAATTTTAATATATATACAGTATATTTAAAAATATATATTTTCATGTATAATTTGACACAACTGGATGGACATGTTATGTTTTATGCTATTAAAGTTTATTATTAAATAAAAGTATTAAAGTTTATGACTATTAGGAAATTATGTCACTTTTTTGATTTAGGGCATATGTTTAAAGGAATAGTTTTCCCGAAAATGAAACTTTGCTGAAAACTCACCCTCTGGCCATCCAAGATGTAGATAAGTTTGTTTCTTCATCAAAACAGATTTTTAATCTTGGAATTGTTTCACTGGAGAAAACATTATTATGGATTATGGACTCTGTTTTGAGCAGAAGTGATGGACTAAGTTGCTTTTCACTAAATAACTGGAGTCGTGTGGATTAGTTGTGGATTATTGTGAAGTTTTTATAAGCTGTTTGAACTCTCATTCTGACGGAACCCATTCAATACAGAGGATCAGTTGGTGAGCAAGTGACGTAATGCTAAACTTTCTCCAAATCTGTTCTGATGAAGAAACAAACTCTGAGGGTGAGACATTTTCTGCAAATTTTTGGGTGAACTATTCCTTTAAGTTTTCAAGATACAAATAGCACCAATGTAACAGGGTGGAATAGAGTTTGAGACACAAACTAATTAACACATGTATCCCAATGAACTGTATTTTATGTCAAAAAGAATAAGTAAATGTATATACTAATACTTAAACAAAGTTGACATTGGGGACATGAAAATTTGTCTGTCAATTGCTTTTTAGCTACTATCATCATTCATTTGTGTTGATGGGGTACATCTATGCATGGAAAACAATGTGACATTAAAACTGATTAACATTTTATGTAAAATATGCAGTTTTGTTTCATGAGGGCGTAAAATCAACCAAACTGAATGACCCAAATGCATCAACAAACGTCTAAAAAAAAAAAAAAAAGTAAACACTTTTCAGTCAAAGATATTCCATCTGCAGATAAAAGCAACCGCTGACATTAGCACTGGCACTAAAAAGTTTTCCTGCTCCATGTTGCACATATTAAAGTTATAAGAGAAAAGCGAGGAGACACCGCAATTGGACACCATGGAGCCAAGCTCTGCACGGACCAGATAGGGCTGCACTTTGATGAGGTGGGGATGATCAGAGAGAGACGTCTACATGATGCTCTATAGCACCGAGAGGTCACTGAAGCACAAGGCTATAATGATCTATATGATTACCTGTGTCAGTTTTTGATCTGGGCTTTTCCTCCATATTAGCCACCTCTGCAGGGATGGCACAACAGATGGTTTGTGGAAATAGATTCTTTTGTTATTAACTCAACCCTCATTACCTTAGAGACTGGGGAGGATAGTTGTGCAAAAAAAAATCCTGGCACCATCATTGAAAATACACTGTTAAGTTATCAGTTCCTCCTGTATCTAACATCACAGGCCTGTTTCATTACGTATACCGCAAGTGTGAAACATGAGGACAATGTCTGAAGTACTAATATGTGAACTATATAATGACCTGTATGGGTTGTAAAAGCTTATGTTTTATGTTCACACATAATTTATACTTTAAATAGCATCACAAGTCATTATTTATCTGAAAAGGATTAAGAGTGCTTGTGAGTCTTCCTGCTGTTTTTTCCTTTATTAGGGCAAGTGTGTTCTTTACAACGCACTTAAAAACTTGCTTTTAAAGCTTTAGCAATAATAATAAGAAGTTAATATATGTTTAACTGGTAAAAATGTAAGCAAATAATGTCAACTTTTATCCTTTGCAGTGCTCAAAGCTTTTATGTGGCTTTGAAAATGTCTTAGAACTTGATCAAAATAGAACTGAATATTAGAATTATTTATGAAGGATCATTTGACACTGAAGAAAATTCAGCTTTGCCACTAGGAATAAATTACATTTTAAAAATATATTAAAATAGAAAACAGTTATTTTAAATTGTAATAATATTTCACAATATTATTGTTTCTAATATACAGTTTTGATCAAATAAATGCAGTCTTGGTAAGCATTAGAGACCTCTTTTAAAAACATTTAAAAAATCTTACCGACCCTAAACGTTTGAACAGTAGAGTGCATATTACATATATAATTTATACAGTAATGATATTTTCCCCCATACCTTAAAAACATTTCTTCAAATATTTAGAGATCAGGATCTTCATATTTAAGACTTAGACTCTCCCCTCCAGTCCTTAGATGAATGTTAGTTAAGATTAAATTATTGGATGAATGGAAACAAAAAACGGCCTGAAAACTCAAACAGAAACATGCAATTAACACACATTTAGACAAATTTAATATAAATGGAAAATGAGGTTATACATCACAGCTTCTGTATTAGACAGATTCAGTGCTACCTGATTATGTATTAAGTATGGGATACATAAAGTCACTCTGTTTCACTGTCTTTTGTTTATTGGACTCTTCACAGAAAACTGTATCCTAACAGTAAATAAAAATGACTACTTTTTCTATATTGCAAGCCCAATAAACAATAGCCTAGTTTTTCAACCTGATGATTTACTACATGCTCTGGCTATAGAAAAACGTATAAAGGGGAAATATAAAGATATGAGGGTCATTTATTGAATAGGTTGAGAGTTATCATTTTGCTTGGAGTGACCTACCTTTTTGACATGAAACAGACAGTTATGTAAGTAGCTATCAGTGTCTTTGCCCCAATGTACCATTGAGCTTTTGTGTGAGACAGAAATGAGAGAATTTATCATTTTTGCAATGTTCCTTTAAATTCCTGTAGTAAGAAATATACGAATATATATAGTGCAATAGTGCTTTTTCAAAATGAAAAAAAAAGGATATCTAGGCACAAAAGGAATTTGGTTTGAGGGGGAAAAAAGTATTATATATAAACATAATGACCTGAACTGGGAAAACAAATTCTGCCTCCCAGTAAGTTGGTCTAACCCTGCACTTACTGTGCCTTTTAAAATTCAGAGAGACACATTGTTCATTCAACAACACAGCAAGATAAAGAGGCTCTCCAAATCTCTTCATCACAGTGAAATGTGGCTCCCACTGCGGCTTCATGTCCATCTCAATCACTCCTAAATAGCCCATCACAATGACTGTACATGCCTAAATGCTGGAAATGAGTCTATTATAGTCTCTGCCTTCAAGGGTTCCTTTGAATGATGCATAACCGCTTCTTCCTTCTGTGGCCAGAGATGTATTAGGAATGAATAAGCAAGAGGAGTTGAAAGAGAGAGAGAGAGAGAGAGAGAGAGAGAGAGAGAGAGAGAGAGAGGAGAGAGAGAGAGAGGGTTGAGACGAGCGAGGGAAGACAGCTATCAGAAACAGAAGTAAACGTTGATTTGTATGTTGACGAGCCACTACCATCCCCATAATTACATGAATGACCTGGTGGACACTTCAGTGGCTTAATCTCACTGCAAAATTACACATTACAAGAATTTATTCTGAGATAAGTGACACAAAGAGACATGCGATGTACAAGTGCAGATGTGATTCTGATGAGGTGGCTGTTTTATAGGCATTTCATCTGATTAGTGTACCTCAAGATTGCACTGTGCCACATGCATTGATGGGTGTTAATAGCTATGCTGACCACATTAAAGCAACAAATTAAAATCTGCTCGGAAGGGAGAGGCTTATAAAGGTAATATTCTAGAATGTTTTAGAAATATAACCATCATGCTTTCTCCAGAGACTCCAAGGCCAGTTTAATAACCCCAAAAACATACTTGATATTTAAAGGAATAGTTCACTTCAAAATGAAAATATGCTGAAAGTTTACTCACCCTCAGGCCATCCAATGATGTAGATGAGTTTCTTTATCAGAAGAGATTTGGAGAAATGTAGCACTAGATCACTTGCTCACCAATGGATCCTCTGCAGTGAATGGGTGCCATCAGAATGAGAGTCAAAAAAAAGATAAAAACATCACAATAATACACAAGTAAGCCACACGAATCCAGTCCATCAATTAACATCTTGTAAAGTGAAATCTGGTGTTGTGCAAGAGAAACCCAAATCCACTATTAAAGGGGTCATATGATGCGATTTCAATTTTTCCTTTCTCTTTGGAGTGTTACAAGCTCTTGGTGCATAAAGAAGATCTGTAAAATTGCAAAGACTAAAATCTCAAACTTAAAGAGATATTCTTTAAAAAAGTTCAGAGTCAGCCACACCTACCTAAAACGGCTCGTTCTAACACGCCCCCACATATCTACTTCACTATGTGGGAAGCTTTGCATAACGCCGCCTAAATGTTCATGCAAAGAAAGAAGGCGCAACTTTTATTCTCACTGTAGTATTGTTGCCAATGCCGCCATGTCCTGAAGACACTGTGTTTCATTGTGAAAGCAAAACTAATTTGTTTGGCCTTCCAAAAAAGGACAATATCTGCTTCGTCATGCCTAGAGCTGATCCGTGCTGGTCGCTGAGGGAATACATCAACTTTCACCGTGGACAAAGCGGAGTCCAGCCCGGGGTCCGTCACATGTGGTTGATGCTCATTCGTCACATCAGCAAGGCGCACCTTTCTCGACCCCGACGCCTCAGCTCACTCTATCCCGGCCTAAGCGCACGCTAAGCCGGGGCTTCCCCTCACGCTAGGCCGCTGTGTTTTGCGTTGTGAAAGCAAAACTACTTTGTTCGGTCTTCAAAGAGGACACGACTAGATCAGTGGTTAAGTTGTATTTACAAACTGTTCCAGAACAGTTCAACTCAAAATATTCAGATGTGTGCAGCGCATTATACGGAGGACTGTTTCCTGATCCTGGGAGAGTAACGTTAGACTACAATGCCGGAAGTTCTGACTCACGTAAGTACGTTTCATTTAAAGGATTTGCCACTGATGATCAAATGCGAGTTTTGAGCAGTGTAGAGAAGCACTTGTTGTTGTCATTTCTCTGATCACAAATGTAGACATGTTTTTATGTTTACGCGGCGCGATGCAAGGCAACGCAACGCGTAAAAGGACAGTATAAGTCATTATAATCAGTAATTATGGATGCAACAAATGCCTCGTTTGTAATGGGTTTTATTGTTTTTGTCTCGTTGCTCCGGCCGGGACAGTGCATCAACAGTATGTGAGGGGCATAAACATTTCCGTCTCACGCTTGAGGTATTCGGGCCAATCACAACGCACTGGATAGCTGGACAATCAGAGCACACCTCGCTTTTTCAGACCAACGAGCTTTGTAAAATCGACGCATTTCAAAAGGCGGGGCATAGAGGAGAAACAAAAATATACATTATGTGGAAAATAATGTGTTTTGTTAAACTTAAACCGCATAAACACATTTCATTACACAAATACACAAAATAATGTTCTTTTTAGCAGATCATAGACCCCTTTAAGACGACTATTTCGTGAATCTGTCAGTAATAGGGGACATAAAAAAACGGGTTATCTATATAGATATATATATATATAGTATATATATATATATAGAGTAAAGTACCTTTCTTTAGATAGCGCTTGAACAATACAGATTGTGTCAAAAGCACTCGGTACAGCCCCCCCCCCCAGCATTAATTAGGAAAATAGGGTGTCAATAATGCAAAATGACAATAGAAAACACAAATTTTTCAGTTAAAGACATCATTGAATTCAGTGATGTCATCATCCAGATCAGATCAGTTTAATAGTATCTGTGCAATCAAGTCGACAATATTGCCAGAATTTAAGTTTCCCCAACTAAGCAAGCCAAAGGCGACGGTGGAAAGGAACCAAAACTCCATCGGTGACAGAATGGTGAAAAAAACCTTGGGAGAAACCAGGCACAGTCGGGGGGCCAGTTCTCCTCTGGCCAGATGAACCAGCAGTTTGTTCCATGCTGCAGCAAATTTAGATTGTGCAGAGGACTCATCTGGCTCCTGTGGTCTTGTTCCGGTGGCCGTCTAGGAGACAAGGTCCTCACTTGGGATCTGTCTTTGGGGCTCATCTAGTTGTCCTGATCTCCGCTGACATTCAGGGCTGTAGAGGTCCTCTCTAGGTGCTGATCCACCATCTGGTCTGGATACGTACTGGATCCGGGTGACTGCAGTGACCATCTGATCTGGATACAGACTGGATCTGGTGGCTACAATGACCTTGGAATAAGAAAGAAACAGACAAATATTAGCATAGATGCCATTCTTATAACGATGCAAGTACATCGGGTGTTATGGGAAGCCTTCCCGGTTCCGGTTGTCCTAATTAAAGCAGCCTAAAAATCCTTTAACGGATTTGAAAATTAGAAATGTGTTAGTGTGTTATGTGTAAACCAGGTTAAGGAGATGGGTCTTTAATCTAGATTTAAACTGACAGAGTGTGTCTGCCTCCCGAACAATGATAGGTAGGTTATTCCAGAGTTTGGTAGCTAAATAGGAAAAGGATCTGCCGCCCACAGTTGATTTTGATATTCTAGGTATTATCAGATTGCCAGAGTTTTGAGAATGCAGCGGACGTGGAGGACTATAATGCAATAAGAACTCATTCAAATACTCAGGTGCTAAACCATTCAAGGCTTTGTAATTAATAAGCAAGATTTTAAAAGCTATACAATGTTTAATAGGTAGCCAGTACAGTGTTGACAGAACCGGGCTAATATAGTCATACTTCATGGTTCTAGTAAGAACTCTAGCTGCCACATTTTGGACCAGCAGGAGTTTGTTTATTAAGCATTCAGAGCAACTACCCAATAAAGCATTACAATAATCTAACCTTGAAGTCATGAACACATGAATTAACATTTCTGCATTTGACATTGAGAGCATAGGTCGTAATTTATATATATTTTTTAGATGGGAAAAATGCAGTTTTATAAATGCTAGAAACATGACTTTCAAAGAAAAGGTTGCTATCAAATAGCACACCTATGTTCCTAACTGATGACGAGGAATTGACAGAGCAGCCATCAAGTGTTAGACAGTGTTCTAGGTATTACATGCAGAGGTTTTATGGTCCTATAATTAACACCTCTGTTTTTGCAGAATTTAGCAGTAAGAAATTACTAATCATCCAGTTTTTTACATCGACTATGCATTCCGCTAGTTTTTAAAATTGGTATGTTTTGCCGGGCCACGAAGAAATATAGAGCTGAAGGTCATCAGCATAACAATGAAAGATAACACCGTGTTGCCTGATGATATCTCCAAGGGTAAATGTAAAAGGTGAAAAGTAACGGCCCTAGATTGAGGCTTGGGGTACTCCATACTGCACTTGTGATCGATGTGATATCTCTTCATTCACTGCTACGAATTGATAGAGGTCAGATAAGTACGATTTGAACCATGCCAATGCACTTCCTATAATGCCAACATCATTTTCTAGTCTATTCTAGTCAATAGTGTCAAATGCAGTGCTTAGATCCAGTAGCACTAATAGAGAGATAAAACCAAGATCAGATGATAAGAGCAGGTCATTTATAACTCTAATGAGAGCAGTCTCAGTACTCTGATATGGTCTAAATCCTGACTGAAAATCCTCACAAATACCATTTTTCTCTAAGAATGAATATAATTGTGAGGATACTACCTTATCTAGTATCTTGGACAGAAAAGGGAGAGATTTTTTGTTTATATATATATACAATACATTTTAGTTAATAAAAAATATGTAAAATAAATATATTTAATAATTTCTATCGTACTTCTATAATTAAATTTATATATATCATTGTTTCTATAATATCGATTTAATGTGTGGTATCTATCTATGTATCTCTCTCTCTCTCTATTATATCATGCACACCAATTTTTTTCATTAAGTTCACTACTAAGTTAGGGTTCACTTCCTATTTACTGATTTTGATTTCATTATTTTTTTGATTTTTCTTTAGTTTCCATGTGTAATGTACTTTTAATTTCCACTGTGCATAAAATATTATATATACCACCTTGCCTTTAAAGTGTAACATTTTATCAGGATGGAGATCACAGATAAATTCAGAAATGCATTATTATGTCAGTCAATCAAGCAAGCATTTAATTTATGCACTAGGCAGATATGTTTTTATTCAAAGCAATAACTTACATGGCATTTGATCAGTTTATGCATTCTATGGAAATAGAACCCATCGTCTTGTTTGAGCTACAGGAAACCTGATGAAAGTCATGCACATCTGCACTACACAGATGCATGTCAAGGTGCAATGTGACATCCAGAGCAAGATTTCTTCTTCTTCTTCTTCAAAAAAAAAGTTCACTGCTTTGCAACGACTATGTCAGGTCTCATACTTACGGAGAATGACCCCAGCTGTGAATAGTGTCATTTAGTCATGTCGAGGCACAGACACACAAGAAACAGGACATTCTGCTGTAGTTGCTGAATCGGTTCGACTAAATGGACTCACTTCAGTGGGTTCAGCCTCAGAATATCAACACGCTGATAGACCTCTCATTCTCATTCTCTCTCGCCTCTCACTTTCTAAACACAAAGCCACTAAATGTTATCCTTTCAAAAGCATGCCAACCCCGTTGAGTCTAATGAGAACATCGGTGCAAAATTGGCATTCCATTTACGCAAAGGAATAATTAAAATTGCTGACGATCAAGGCACATATTGTCACAGTGTTTGTTGTGGTGACCTGGACTGGTCACTTGAGGGCGCTCTTTTGTTTTCGTTGTTTGTGTTAAACTCCGTTTCCCATAGTCCCCTGCTCACTAATCCGTTCTGATCGGTAACACCTGTTCATGATTATCCCAGCCATATATATCTTGCCTTCTCTGTCTGTCATTTGCGTCTGTATTGTATTGTCTTCTTAGTTGGTGTTGTCTGTGTCAGGTTTTGGATTACCTTTTGCAACGTGTTTGTTCTGTTATTATTTTCAATAAACTGCACTTGGAACTTACCTCGTTTTCTCCTGGCATTCCGTGACAGAATCCAGACGCCATTACTAGTTCCAGCAGTTTGTTTTGTTACCTTTTGTGGATCATGGAAGTTCGGATTGTTCCTCCTCCTTCGAAGGAACGCAGGGCTCGGCTCCGGATGTTGGCAGATCTTCGCCAACAGGGGCTGGAGATTGGAGGTTTCACTCAGACCTTTTGGAACCTTGCAGTAGGGATGGGACTTCATGACTCAGACTTGAAGGAAGTCTTTAATTGTGGTTTAGACAATCCCGTGCCTACTCGGGAGATGGATGGGCTTAAAATGCTTGACTTTTGGGGCTTCATTGATTATCTTGGTTACCGCAACATGGTGATCTCATGTCGGTCTGAGTCCCTTGCAGTGCACCCGGAGATGCAGGAAAAACCCGCCGTAGGGGAGCTCGCGGAGTCCACTCAGAGCCAGTTACAATCCAGGAGCTCACCCTGGCCCGTTCCAGCCCCGGAGGCTCCACCGAGCCCGACCAGCCCGGGAGCTCACCACCTCTGTCCTCAGACTACAACAAGCGGAGGAGGGTGAGAAGGAGGACCCAGGAAAGACCACACTCCACAGGCCAGTCCAGTCCCGGATTTCGCGGAGTCCAGTCCAGTCCCGGATCTCGCGGAGTCCAGTCCAGTCCCGGATCTCGCGGAGTCCAGTCCAGTCCCGGATCTCGCGGAGTCCAGTCCAGTCCCGGAGCTCGCGGAGCCCACTCCAGTCCCGGAGCTCACAGAGCCCACTCCAGTCCCGGAGCTCACAGAGCCCAGTCCAGTCCCGGAGCTCGCCGAGCCCAGTCCAGTCCCGGAGCTCACAGAGCGGCGGGGGGGGGTGGTGGGGGGGGTGTCCGCTCCAATCCCGGATTTCACGGAGCCCGCTCCAGTTCCGGGTTTCACGGAGCCCGCTCCAGTCCCGGAGCACCCGGAGCCCGCTCCAGTCCCGGAGCTCACGGAGCCCGCTCCAGTCCCGGAGCACACGGAGCCCGCTCCAGTCCCGGAGCACCCAGAACTCACAGAGCCCGCTCCAGTCCCGGAATTCACGGAGCCCGCTCCAGTCCCGGAACTCACGGAGCCCGCTCCAGTCCCGGAACTCACGGAGCCCGCTCCAGTCCCGGAGCACGCGGAGCCCGGTCCAGTCCCGGAGCTCGCCGAGCCCAGTCCAGTCCCGGAGCTCGCCGAGCCCAGTCCAGTCCCGGAGCTCACCGAGCCCACTCCAGAGCCCGCTCCGTTCCGGGAGCCCGCAGAGTCCGCTGAGACTAAATTCTCTCTGCTCTTGTTTTCAGGTAATCCTGAGTTGCTGAGGGGGATTTCGGTCCCACCAATGTTGCCTGACAGGATTCTGGCTCTGTCCTGGTTGCCCGCCTGGGTTCTGGTGTGGCAGGAGCCTCATTGGCTCATTCCTCCGGCTCCGTCCTGGCCATCTGCTGGGAGTCCTGCGTGGTTGGGGTCTTGCTGGTCCATCCTGCCGGTCCCGCCTTGGCCTTTCACCCTGCCGGTTCTGTGCTCATGACTTGGTCTAGCTCTGTTCCCTGGTCCTCTTCTGTTGGCTGGTCCTGGCCCGCCATCCCTCCCCCTGGCCCGCCTCTATTCCACCTCCCTCCTGAACTTTTGTGTGTCTGGTGGAGCGTCTGGTATCCACTCCGTAGAGGGGGGGGTAATGTCACAGTGTTTGTTGTGGTGACCTGGACTGGTCACTTGAGGGCGCTCTTCTGTTTTTCGTTGTTTTGTGTTAAACTCCATTTCCCATAGTCCCCTGCTCACTAATCCTGTCTGATCGGTAACACCTGTTCATCATTATCCCAGCTATATATATCATGCCTTCTCTGTCTGTCATTTGCGTCTGGATTGTATTGTCTTCTTAGTTGGTGTTGTCGGTGTCAGGTTTTGGATTACCTTTTGCAACGTTTTTGTTCTGTTATTATTTTCAATAAACTGCACTTGGAACTTACCTCGTTTTCTCCTGGCATTCCGTGACACATATAGGCTATAACAACAGACTGCTGCCAATCTGTGCAAACCAAGATCTTGTTTCAAAGTCCAGCATTTGCTCTGTTGGATTCACTGACAATGACACAGATCTGTCATTGTGTGGCATGAAATGAAAATATCAAATTAAATCTTGGCAGCCACTTTGACGGATAACCACAGAGCATCTAAAAGCCTGATGCTGCCGAGATCACCACCTTTGAGAATTCAGCCGATGTCTTTCAGGTATTTTAAGCAGGAGCAACTGTAGCCACAGTGTCCTAAAACAGTTACACCATCAGGACAGCGACTGAAGCGATTTCAGTCGTTTTGCTAACTTCTGTCAGACTGAGACACTGAATTAAGCCATTCCAATCCCTTCATCCATACACACCATCTCTGCAAAAGTTTTTCCTTTCATATCACTGTATATCTGTCAATACAGATAAAATAAAATGTGTAAAATAATTGATCAAATTGAATATACACTACCCATCAAAAATTTATTTTTTTAATGAAATTAATAGTTTGCTGAATAAAATTAGTTTTATTCAACAAGAATGCATTAAACTGATCATAAGTGACAGTAAAGACATTTAAAATGTTACACAATATTTCTATATCAAATGAATGCTGTTATTTTGAACTTTCTATTCATTAAATAATCCTGAAAAAAAAGTATAATATTTTCCATAAAAATATAAACAGCCAAAACTGTTTTCAACATTGATAATAATAAGAAATGTTTCTTGAGCAGCAAATCAGCATATTAGAATGATTTCTTAAGGATCATGTGACACTGAAGACTGGAGTAATGATGCTGAAAATTCAGCTTTGACATTACAGGAATAAATTCAATTTTATAGTATATTACAATAGAAAACAGTTATTTGAAATTGTAATAATATTTCAAAATATTACTGTTTTTACTGTATTTTTGACTAAATAAATACAGTCTTTTTGAGAATAAGATACTTCTTTCAAAATTTACTGACCTGATGTTCAATTACCGAATGAGTTTCAAAATGATTTTCAGCTCGATGTTTAATGACGTTAACCCCCGCCCGACCACACACACACACACTTGACATATCATACATGTTTTTTTTCTAGAACTAAATTTTTTTTGCTAGAACTTAAAATGAGGGAAATCTAAACTACTGCTTGTGTGTGACAGAAAAAGCAAAAAAAGCCATTTGTGTTGTATTTTATATTGTGTTGTATTTACTGTTGTGCAAGAAAATCCTTGTAAATGGAAGTGTGCACTTCATATACTGAATTCATTTAAAGATGACAATGTATGTTCTTTCAGCCTCATACATGCAAACCAATTCTCACAAGTCATTTCCATTTAATTTAACCAATTCTGTCTGCCCTCAAGGGCACTGGCGCCCCTCCATCCGAACAATTTTCATTTGGGTCAATGTTCAAAGAGGCAATTAAGGGGACGACAAGCCAGACTGAAACTGATACAGACAAGAAACAACACAGCAGGAAGATACGGCTGATGCTGATTTAGCATTTATTGCTAAGATAACAGAAAGTTGCAGACCTGTTTGTCCCTGCAGATGTTTAGTGACAGAATGTGCTTGGAATGTAACCGGTGCCAGATTGATTTAGAGTAGCGGAAGTAAATATGACATCTGTCTGCTCATGTAAGTTTCCATGTTTTATAGCACTATACAAGGAAATATAAAAATATTTAAAGATTTTATAGGTTACTAAATATAAGATGGTCAAGGCGGTTGTGCAGGGTTAAGTTCATCAATTTGAATTGAGACAGAAGACAGGATACTGTTACGGAAGAGGTCTGACACAACAGGTTAGTTTTATACAAAACAGTTTATTTGGTCACAGTGAGTACTGGTGTTGAGTCCGGAGGAAGTGAGGGTGAGGGAAAGGTCCGTGAGAGTGCAGAGGATATGGAGAGTGGAGTAAGCCGAGTCTTTTGCTTGATTGAGGCTGGAAGGGATCCGGGAACTAGGAGATACAGGAGCAACGAGGAGGAAAAATGCAAGAAGTATTCAAAGGTAAAGAGTAGCAAAGTCATTGAGTCCTCTACGTGTAAATGAGACCAGACAGTGAGGGTGTCTGAGGTGTGTGCTTTTATGCAGGCTGGTAATGAGGTGCTTGATTGGTGACAGGTGCAGGTGCTCAGAACTCAGGTGAGAGGGATCGTTGTGATTGGGTGGTGGCGGAGCCTGGCCGATCTGTTACAGATACACAGTATTGAATAAAATCAAAATAAATTCACATAACTTTTCCAAGAGTACTAATAATACTACTAATAAAATATTATTAATAATAATAATTGTCATTTATTTATGTATTTATGCATGTATTTATTTATACTATGCATTACCCATAAATATGCTAAATACACCAAATATGGGGCATTTCCACAAAAATGAGATAATTGTGGTCATTTATTTTATAAATCAAGGAAACAATATGGAATTTTATGCTGTTCTAAATAAATATATTTTCTGATGTATTCTGAATACATAATACGTAATACTGAATACAAAAAAATACATATTCATAAACTTAATTATTCAAAATTGATGTGACAAAACGTGACTGTTTTAAATATGTTTAAATTATATTTGAATTCCTCTTCCTGTCATTCAAATTCAACAAATTCCTATGTCATGGACAATTCAATTCATAATCATTCTAAAGAACCGAAAGAGAGCAAGTTCTCAAATTCTAAATGTTTGAACCAGAATTAACTAGAGCACTAGGCGTATCAAGTCAAAAACACTGAAAAAACATTTGCATGAATTAATTTTTTAAGCATGAATGTCAAACCCAACAAATTTTCCAGGACACACTAATGAACCTCTCCTGCTGTTACAGCCTTGAGGACAGAAAGAGAGAAGCATCCATCCAGACGCAAATGCTACTGAAATATACATATACAATGCAAGCCAAATTAATCCGAGCTAAGGAAGTGGACAATCCCTTATATTGCTGAAAGATGAAAAAAATCTCATTGCCAATATATGAAGTAATAGATGTAGCGGAGCTAAAATCACACTGCTTAAAGCGTAAAGCGTAAAGACTATTTCTCCCCAAAACCAGACTGAGCCTCCAGATCTCTCTGTGTGTGTATGTGTGTGAAAGTCAATTGGAAGATATTTTCATTTTCCTCACATCCCGTCTCCCCCCTCCTGACCGCCTCGATGGTCTTGCAACGTGACCAGCGAGCTGCAAGCATATCAGGCTTTGGTGTTTAATGCCAGACACATCTCAGTAACAAGAGGGAGCATCGGTTAAATGCCAGTGCCCAGTAATTGTGGCCGCAATTACAGGGTGGAGAGATCTGCTATTTATTGCTGTCATCTCCAAATGTTAAATCATGCAAATGCTGGGGACAGACCTACAGAGGAATAAGAAGAGATGTGTCCTTCATATTGTATGTTTGGAGCTTAAGGCTAATTGCAGCATCTCTGATTCTCATTCTGTTTGCTTGACCCAGGGCTGGCGCTACCTATAGGCAGAGCAGGCGATTGCCTAGGCCAGGGGCCAGCAAACTCGGTCCTGGAGGGCCGGTGTCCTGCAGAGTTAGCTCCAACCCTAATCAAACACACATGAACCAGCTAATCAAGCTCTTATAGGTATACTAGAAACTTACCAGCAGGTGTGTTGAGGAAAGTTGAAGCTAAACTCTGCAGGACAACGGCCCTCCAGGACCGAGTTTGGTGACCCCTGGCCTAGGGCCTCGGGCTTTGTGGCGGGGCCTCCAGGGCCGTAACATCCCATACACAAGTACGGCAGTCAAGATCTATTTGGAGGATAAATATAAACTTGTTCTGTCGATCAGCATCATTTCTGGATGACATCTCGTCGGGAGCTGACTAGCAAAATAGCTACTAAAGTAAATGCAAAGAAGTTTGTATCAGAATATTATTGTATCACAAATATTATATTAATATACAAAGATAGAGAATGTTATATTTTTATAATTACTTTAACAAATGAATAGGTTTTTAAAACACTGGCTACACTGTAATAAATTATTTTTTGAAGTTTTTGAAACTACTATTTCAGTTTTTCTACACTTCAAAATTTCATGTTTAATTCAGTGTGTTACTTGCTGATTATTTGTAATTGTTTGTGAAATTTACTAGCAAGTTTCTAAGTAAAAATCATTTTGCACCATTTGTTTTTATTTGTGTAATCATACATTTCCATGGAATATATTAAAGCACAATGATTCACCATCTGATAGAATCAGTGTATCAAAACTACAAATGAAGAAAACAACTGGCATTATAACAATAACTCGAAAAGTACACCTGTACCTTGAGGATTGTTGGCTCAGTTCCTTAGTTTGACCAAGGCCAGACCACTAGAGGACTGAATGCACAACGACAGGACTATTGTTAGCTGTGAGCCTTCGGGAGTTACTGTACCTTCCCATGAAACACTGACCAGCGCTCACATCCTTCACCTGCACATGGCTGCTCACTGACCCTGCCTTTCTACAAAGCAGGCTTCATATACATTCCAATCAGATGTTTAAAATAAAAATAAAAAAGCTATACTGTTCAAACAAATTAGAGCTTTTTAAGACTCTACCGTTAAGACGATATCTAGTTGTGTAAGACACATTTGAGCTTATTCTTCCACAGCTGTGTGGAGACTCACACACACTGTGTTGGGAGCTCAGAGCTTTCGCTGTGCGAATGCTGAATCGGGTAGTTACACAACTCTAGATCTCAAAGGATGCTGAGTCTATTTTATTTCAGAGGAAACATTGTCAAGCATAAGAGTTCTGAAGTGGGTTAAACCCTTTTGGCCCACAGGGAGGAATTTGCTCCCTCTGGATTTGATTTAATATTGTATTTGAGGTTGAGATTTAATTCAAAGGCCTGTAAGGTCGACTGACCCACTAACTTTGAAGCTCCCTCACTAAAGAAGTTCTTAGATAAAAGTGTCAGCTCAGGAAAGCCCATAATACAAGGTAGACACAGTTCATTCTGCTGATGAATGCAGGTTGTGAGAATAAACAAATGTGTATTATAGCCAATGTAGTTAGTGTATTAAAAGTATTAAAAATGTGTTTCATTATATAAAAATGACATTAAATCAAAATATTAGATGAACATAAACTTTATAAAAAAAACATTAGAAAATGAGAAATGTTGCCTTGTCATCTAACTGAAATTAAATAAGTTTGAGCTGAAGCACTAAACTTACAAAAACTATAACTGGAAAAAAGAAACGTGTAGTGTCTGGACCACTCAAACACACAATATATATTTTGTTTGCTAGATTTAACAAATACTCTGTAACACCCCAGGAAGCCGAACAGGCCCCTGGTTCCATAGCAACACTGACACCAGATACTTTTACGACCTCGTGGAATGTGAGCAGGGAAAAGCACGTCTTTTCATAAGGAAAATCCACAAGGCACAGTAGGAATGGACTTTTCTACTAATTAATACATAGGAAAACCTTCTTTGAATGAACAACCATTTTCTTCAGGCCATTGTGTATAATATTGCTGTGTAGTGTTGTCTTGATGATTTATTTGTTTATGCAGGCTTATGATCGAAACATTCCTTCCTGTCATCTTACATATATATAACCCTACCATGTTTAGTATCTATGAATTAGTCTTCTGATGATCTAAACAATATTATATGTTGGTATATAGGCAATATATATTAGGGCCCTGATAATCGTTAATAATTTCGATTTAAGTCATTTGCAAATTACCATGCTTAGAGACAAGGGTCATAAAGCCCTCCAGCAATTGCCACCTCCCACTTGGAATTTCTGTATCTCTCATTGGACGAGCCCACCTTGAGAGGCGTGACTCTTCTCCGACCTTAAAGGCCCACACCAGGGACCCCCGTGGAGTCGGTGGTTTGTTTTAATTCTGAGAGGATGTGAGAAAAACGCACCCGGAAAACCTAAGCTCGTGCCAGGCCTCGACCTTGTCCTTTCATTTCAATCAAGATTCTCTGACTCAAAACTCTTCTTTCTCATCAACTAACTTCAGCAAGATCTCGGACCTTAAGATTGCATCAGGAATCTATTATCAGACAGACGAGACTTGCAAGTATCAAAATTAATCTTATTAATTGATACGTTAGGTATCATTTGCACCTTTTTACAAAAGTGTGTTTGAACTAAGAATCTGACGTTTCCCTCAGGTGTAGACTCTGCCGGATTGGCACAAGGTCCATAATTCATATTAGGTCTATTCTCTGTAATGAGTTAAGCTTTACCTGTCCATTCCCAACTGTAGTGGTGTGTGTGGTGTAGTGTGTATGTAGACCATGTGACGAGAGGGGCGGGCCGAGAGCCGTGGGAACGGAGCGAGGCCGGTGGAATAATTGATAATGAGCGACACCTGCACCACTCAACGGTCTCGAGTCTCCCGGAGGAGCTCCGGAAGGATACAAAGGAGGAGTGACGACAGGGAAAGACGAGAGAGGACCAAGCCTGGATTTTATTTTGTGTTTTGTGTTTTGGTTTTGTTTGTGCGCGACAGTAGTCCGCGAGGGGCTGTCGCGCTGTTTGAGTGTATTTTATTATTAAAGTTTCTTTGAGTGTTCGCCGGTTCCCGCCTCCTTCTTCCGACCTACAAACTGTGTGTGTGTTAGACCAGTTTATGTGTTTATGTGTATGTTAGACCAGTTCAAGTGTTTATGTAGTTAAAAAACCTTAATTGTATCACACTTGACGTGGTTCATTGTTGCTCATAACTGGAGTCACTTAATCATGCAGTTTTATGCTACAAGCTTTTGTAGAATTGTCCAGTAAGGAAGTTATTTCCCTTAACCAGGAAATTAACGTTCTTAGACAGTTGACCCTGAGAGGCCAAGTAAATACTTACAGCGGATCTAAAATATTCATAATTGATTATAACTAGTTATGATTAATTATTATATTTCCTCAGAGCGCATTCGTTACAAATGTGACAATAAAAATGTCAAACGCACATTACATTATCATTAAAAAGTAAGCTAAAACTAAAATAAAAACTGAAAATGTAAAACCAAAAGCAAAATGAAAATAGTAGTAAATACTATAAAATAATATAAATATACTAAAATAACACTGGAGCAATGTAATGTGTTGTAATGATTGATTGATTGAATGAATGAATAATCAAATAAAATATAATAATGAAATTCAAGAAATTACAATTTTGTGATGCATGCATTTTGTGATCTGTATACATACGGTGTTCATAAATCATTACTTCTAGCACAAACAAGATGAAAACCACTCCCAGATACAGATACAGAGACAGAACATAGAGATAGATTGATAGATAGATAGATAGATAGATTTGGAAGGCCCTTTGTTGAACACAATTATATGTTTATGGTTCTCTAATTAGAGATTATTTTGGGATAGTTTACCTTCATTTCTGTGGTTTTCTCAGCATTCAGTCCAGCTTGCTGGCTCCTTCAATGTTGAAAGGTCACTCAAAATCGCTTTCCAATACACACATTATTTGGCTGAATGTGTACAGAATGTGCCAGTCCTCCCTTCTGTCCGCCAGACACCTGACAGTGATGAGAAGCATTTAATAATGGAGAACTGAAGAGGGCCTATATTAGGTTTCATTACTTTTCATCACTTGAAAAATGTTGAATCTCAATCATTATGAATCTTTCCTGAGGTTAAGCAAACAAATATATATCTTATATATCTATTGAAAATCTGTAAAGTTTTAATATATATATAATGTATTAATAAAAACAGATAATTACCAAAAATAAGTTTTATATTAAAAAGCACATATAATAAGATAAAAGTGAAATTAAATTAACATCTTACACATAAAAATTAAAACATTGTAAAGGATATTTAATAACAACAACAACAAAAAATATAGGTTTGTGTGTGCACGTGTATATAGAATTTATAAAATATACTTTCAGTTTTATTATGAAATAGAAATCAGTATACATTAAATTTAAGACGATATTTTAATCAACCTACTGAAGATTAAAAATTATATAAAATATGAAAGATTAAAAAAATATATGTAAAAAGGCTTAAGAGATTTCATTTTTTATATGGACAAATATAATTTTAAGATATTTAATAAGCAAATAAATCTGTTATTTATTTATATATTAAACTAAAGATTATTTTTTTTAGACAAATATTACATATAAAGGACATCTTACCAAAAGCTTCTTACACAGTTTTGACTTCCTCTCGAGATAAAGCAGAATTTGTATCTGGCCTCGGCTGGAAAGGACCACCATACCATCTGGAGGAATGAATCTAACTTGAGTTTGCAGGACAGGTGATGAGTGACAGGACTTTTAATGGGCCAAGCACTGCTTCTTCCTCACCTATCCACACAACTCCGCTCCACTATTCCAATTAATATCCACATCTATCAGTCACAACTCAGACAGGAGATGAGAACGGAAGGGGAAAATATAGCAATTATTACAGACCAATCAGTTTAATCAGTTCAATTCAGTCCCTGTCGGGAAAAATGGGGTGAGTGGCCGGGGACAGTCACCAACGATCATGTATTCATTATGGGAGATATTCCAGCGCCTATGAGCTCCATTAATATTTTAGCTAGTCTGCCGCACAAGAGCGTAGGCAAGAGAGAAAGAGATTTATCCGCTGTCATAAACTGATCTGAAGCACAACCCCCCCACTCTGCAAAACAGTATAACTTTCTGATTAATTAAACTCCTGTGGATTACGAGCCTGACTATGCTGCCTACCGAAGTGTGGGGTTTAATGTCCTCTGCAGCTTTGCAGATAATTGCATTCGCAGGCATTAAGTCTTTGTTAATATGACGGGGAACATGGAACAAAACACTGGGAGAATAAGATACTGGTCCATTATTGCACAAAGCCGAGGACCGGCCAGTTGAGCAGCAGTTCATGAACGACGGCAGACCCGAAGGCTGAATTCGCCGTGCTGATTGAACGTTTAAAACCAACACCTCAATACCGTACGAACACTAAAGCGCCATATGAATTTCAAGCAGGCATAACTACGCCTCCTGCTTTAACTACAGAACAATTTGAAGGCCTTTTAGCATTCGACGGCAGTAAATGAAGCACTTGAATGCTCTGAGCAATCAAGCCTGCTGTCATTTTTCTCCTATATTTTTCATCATCTTCTTCTGAGCCATCGGGGGAGGATTTTCTCTTGTTTCTTTCCATTCGCCTCATTGATCGACCGTACTCCACTCTAAATAACCATAGATTTACTTGATAATTATAATTATTATAATTATTTGGTTTGCATACTCTTCTTACATTCAGGATAAAATAATCCACCTCACAACCTTAAAGGTTCTCTAAGGCATAGCTTGTTCCATGAACAACCTTTAACATCCATGGAACCTTTCCATTTTTAAAAAGTTGTTTATAGTGGAAAAAGGTTCTTTAGATTATAAAATGTTCTTCACATTATGAATGGTTCTTATGAACTGTTCACTGAAAGGTTCTTTGGGGAACCAAAAATGGTTCTTCAACCCTGTTTTGGAACTTACATTTTTAAGAGTGCAGTGCAGCTTTTCTATTAGGCAAACCAAAAAGTACAGTATCTTGATAAATGCATGTTTGAGTTCATATAGGCATTCATATGGGGGGTATGGGGGGCGTTAAGCGAGCTATATACTTATATAAGCATCTGTCTTTTAAGGTTGAAATAATCCATTTGTAATTTTATTGAACAATTTTCTCATTCATTTTCTCTTTTTAATGAAGTGAGCATATTTATAATCAACAATTTGGCCAACCTGGCGTTCAGCTGGTTCTCTCAACCAGTCCAGCTGACAATAGCCCAAAACCTCCCTAAAACCATGCAGCAAACCAGATGAGCATGACATCTGAGAATCCATCCAACAATGAATGCTGAGCACATAGCAATCAATCCTGGAGAAAAGCTTGTCACTGGGTTATAAACAAGAAGGCAACAGTTCAGAGGCGGACATCTATTTGTTTGGTAATGAAAGATGATTTTCTCTCTCTAAATCACATAGGGAAGAAAATAATTTTATCATCTTTGTATGTACATTAGCTCCTGATGCTTGAATATATTATAAAGGTAAATCATCTTTATAATCATGTTGATGTGGGGTGAAGGATTAATGAATAACTTACAAAAGCATGCACATTTATAGTTAAAAAATTTAAGGGGAATATAGTCTTTTAAAATAATGTACTGTAGAAAGATGTGCATATTACTTTTGTTACTTACAATGATCAAGCTTGAGTTGGCCTACAGATATTTTAGCATTTCAGTGATACTTAAAGTCAACATGAATTTACCTAATCCGAAATTTTTCTAAGTGAAATAGGATATTCAATGAAAAAAGTAGGTTGGGGCTTGATTTTATTCATCAGGAACTGATTGGATTGGAGAAGTGGGGTTTACGTACCTGAATGAAGAGAAGGTGCATTATAACATCAGTTTACCTTCTTGCAAAAAACAAGATGTAACTTTATTTAGGACAGTTTTCAAAATCAGGCCTGGATTTGCTATTATAAGCTTAAAAATAAGCCATGGATGATTTAACTTGCTGTTCCAGTGGATTTGTCATTATTATGCAAAGCGCTGCTTACTATTGACTTAAAAGAGCATGTCAAAACACAAACAAGTCTTAATTATAATATTTTATTCTGAGAATGTGAAACTGAAGCCAAATGGTCTCGTAGGGACGTGGGGGTATTTACTAGATTGAGCATGAAATATATGCAGACGGCAGGAGAATTTCAGAGTCCACCAAACAGCTTTTATAATCTTAATTATATGCCATTTGGCTTGTGATTTTCATACATTAGGAGCTCTTCACAAGTCACTCTTTCAGAGGGAAAGTGCTGTGGCCTCACAGAATGATATTAACAGAGAAAAAGACAACTGATCCCATTTCTCTACAGTGCTGCCCCACGACTCAGTGATCATGCATATGGAGAACATGAGCTGAAGATACTCACAGACAACGTGAAGTGTCATGTTTTGCTGTCCAGATTATTCCCTAAATCAGAAAGCTCCTCAGATTTCCACAGAACAGAGATGTTTGTAGTCCTAAAACCTGGAAGAGAATTAGCATATTCAAGCCACGGATTCCCTTGGGAATTTCACATGGCGGTTATGGATTTATAAGTAAATAAAATTGATAATATTACTAGTGAAACAAAATTTGAATGTACCTTCAAAATAACACAGTCAAACCTCAAAAGTCAATTTCTGAAGCCATTGTTTTAAAAAAAGACAAGTTGATACATAAAGACAACTACTACCACAAGTACTGTACACTACCATTCAGAAGTTTGGGGTTGGTAAGATATTTGTGTGTGTTTGGGAAAAAAAAATTCTTATGTTCAAAAATGCAGTGAATACAGTAATCATGTGAAATCTGATTACAATTTTAAACAACTGTTTCCTATTTTAAAATACTTTAAAATGTAATTTATTGCCGTGTTGGCAAAGTTACATATTTCAAAAGCCATTACTCCAGTCTCCAGTGTCACATGATTTTAAGAAATCATTCAAATATGATGATTTGGTGCAATATTGAACATTTTGAACAGTATTTTATTAATTGGACAACGGTTGTAGTCCTTACATAGCAAGATACTTAAGTACACAGCTATTTACCAAAGAAACAAATAGGCACATAATATAGATTTTAGTTGAAATTATTTAATTATTTAACAAGATCGAGTCAAATATGGAAACTCATTTCTGCCTCAAAATAAAGTTTACGTTAGGAAATAAACTCATTTTGAAATATAACAAAATAAACTATTATCACCAATAAAGTCAAAATTGTTAAAGTCACAGAGATATAAGAATCACAATTATGAGTAATAAGGGAGCTATAATAATATTTAAAGTCACATTGGGAGACATAAAGTCACAATTATGAGTAATAAAGTCCCACTGGAAAATATTATTATCATATTAAATCAGAATTATGAGAAACATGTTACAACTGTGAGATACAGCAAAAACGTGTTTACACTGATTGATACAAAAGTCATTACATTGGCACAGCTATCTATGAAATTAACAGCTGCCTGAGACGCCAGTCAATTACACACTTTAGTGGTCATCATCATACAAACATTTTTGTACAAAAATATACTGCAATTGGACAAGAGATTATTTTAGCCAGCCGCTGTAAGTATCAGTAGACTCTGCATCTGCGTTGTATGCTTCAAGCTGAATAACCAAACAAGGATCAAATTGTCTTAAGTGGCCCAGAAATAAAACAGAAGGACATAACATCTCACAGCAAAACTGATGCCAGGCATCTTAACAATGCTGATTCTGTCAGGAGTTCAGCAGAGGAAGGCTGCCAACCGCTCCCCGAGGAATTTTACAAGAGATTCCTTCACACATCAAATGACTGTCTAGCAATGCCAACGTGTCTCTTTTGTGCGGTTCCATTTTCCCCACCATTTTAGATATAACCATATACTGTCCTTTTTATTATTTAAATTAAGGCACTGAAGTGAGTGAATGCTCGAGTGAATGCGATCATCGATTCCTCTCAAATACTAGTTATAACACAAAATAAACATGAATGAACATCTGTCTCATGTAATCGCTCATTTAGTGTTTTAACCACAGAAAGACATCAATAAAACAGCTTGTAAACAAAATGTCACGTAGCAATATTTAAATTTACAACATTCAAGTCATCAGTGTCCACAGCTCCTTAGTTCACTAGAGAAATGAGAGAAGAGTATTTCGCGAAATATTAGCCTATATATTTATTCATTATATTTTACTTGTTAGTGATGCCTTCATTATTTAATGTATGTTCAACAACTACTTTAAATTGTATAATTAAATCTAGAATTTATATATAAACTGCCTTAAGTTCAATTTGCATAGCCAACCATTTTATTTGAGTGTTGATTATTAGCCTATATCAAAAAATAAAAAGTTGTTAATTGTAACCTTATATTATAAAAATGTGCAACTAATAAGGCTATAGTTTAAAGCATTACCTGAGGTAGGTTTAGTTATAATTCAGTTTATTTAAAGATAGTTCGGTTTGTTCAGTAAACCACTGTTTAATAAAAAAGAAAAAAGTAGTTTTATATTTAGTTTTATATTTAGTTTTTCCCCCCTGCTGTTTTGAAAAGGTCATCGCCAGGGTGTTGCTAAGGTGTACCGAGTGTTTTCGGCACAGATACATGGTATTCTGGTTCTACAAATGGCTCAGGTTCTACAATGTAAATCTTTGGGATTTTTTTGCACGATTTATTGTAAATCTGATCGAAAAGTAATAGCACACCTCTTTTCAACAAGTTTTGACGTTCAAAATTGTGATGGTGTGAGCCAGACAGGACAGGAAATCACTTAAAATGTGCAAATTACAAAACCAACGAGGAACAATATATTTCAAGATTGCTGGCAGGCACAGCTTTCTTTGTCTGTGTTTGACGGTGCGCCTTCTGTCAAATAACTTTCCAACCGAACTGTCAACAGACCCAGAGGTGGAAACAACAGAAGCATGTCATTGCAAACAATAATTTGTCAAGGTGAACTTGCCATTTGTCAGATAATGGTTTCAGGGGGGTGGCTGTGTAATTAGTACATTAATTATTTAATTTTTGTTCTGTTTTATTAATGTAAACTCTTCTTTAGCTGCAGGCTTATTCGCTTTAAACTGTACTGGCACTCTTAGTTGAATCTACTGTCTGTTCACTAATGGATAGAAGTTATTAAAGAATTTAACCACATTACACGCAACAAACCAAACACATCTCATTTATTTATCATACTCAAAGAGCCATTGCTCTGAGATAATCACATAAAAACACATTATCATTTATTAAGTGGTTGTCAGAAAAAAATAGAGGTTTTTCATGAAATTATTGTTGTTACACACTATAAAAAAAGTCACATTCACTATAAGCACCTATGGCTGAAAGCAGCGCAAGTCTTCACTGCATGTGGATCCATAATGTAACGGTGCAATATAAAAATGCATTCACAAGTACTGCATGTAAAAGGCAAAAAGGCACACCTGTGCACTTCTGTAATAAAACATTAGTGCAAATTGAAGCTGCGTGACACATTAAGAGAAATGCTTTGCAAAGCATCTGTGTGTGAAACAAATGGCTCTCAAGCACCCATTAAAGGTCTGGTTCTCGGAGTAATTGTATACTTTGAATTTTTTGCCCTATGAAAGTCAATGACAATGCAGATGGTCACAGCCATTTCCAACCTGCTGCTTGGCTCAAATGCTAAATATAAGTTGTAAATTTGCCACTGAAGCCACTTCAGTGTAATGGTGTAACATTTTCAGTGTAAAATGTTTTTAGTGCTGCCTGATGTAATGGCACTTCATCTCAGCCTTGTCAAAATACCTGAAAACTACCATCATTTAGAGATGACTGAAAATATACTACATTTCGAAAATCTTAGTCTACCCCTGGCCCTTATTGATAGATGTTGAGGTGACATGAATGCAGGTCAGAATAACCTTTCCTAATGGCAAAAGTGATTCAGAAAAACAGAAATTTTGGGTGAGATACTAGAAGCAATTGACAATTTTCCAGCCCAAGATGTCAAACTCTGATGAAATTGACTGATGAAAATATATTATATTCCTCATCCAAGTTCAATTTCACCACAGATGAACATAAAAAAGACATTTAATTCATGTGCCACATGGGCACAGTCAAGTTCTACAATCATTCGGCTGCAACTGACTGATAGTGCTGCTGATAAACCAAATTATTTGGTGACTCATTTTTTAAAGCAAAAAGAAAGAAAATACCAGCTGCTTTTTTCTCATTTTTAAACATAAATGAGAATTTAGGGATTTAAAAAAAAAAAGTCAAGCCAATAGAGCACCAAAAATAAACTTTAAGATATTTTCTTTGAAAACAGTCTTACTAACTTTTGCAGGTTTGCTTCTCAAGTCAATATAACTTATTGAAGGACATTTGGAAAACAAAACATATGATCTATCAAATTATATTAATGATTTTTGATGATATATTGAATTACCAAACAATTGGATGTTCTCTTGATTTCCATTTTGGGTTCAAGTAAAGCATGTTGTTCATATGGTAGTGTGCATTTTTCAGATGCTTCCCAGCAATCACAAAATGGATATCACAAAACCTAAAATATTCAATAAAAGCAGACAAAATTAAGTTAGTGTAAGTCATGTTTCCCAATGAGACCCTCAGCTGCAGTCCGCCTACTAAATATAACATCATTGACAGAGACACCATCATAGGAAGCTCCTGCCAGTGTAAGGGGCAGATTGTGGTTGCTGATGTATTGCCTCATCTTTTCTGAAAATAAGAAACGGCACGCACGACTGTCCCTCATTTACATGACTCGGGGCAAGGATAGTGGAATGAGCTTGGGTGATTAATAAACTCACCAAGTCGTTTCCAGTGTCCTAAATGATACTGCGGAATGCAGTTCTGAAAAAGGAATCACATAGATAAAATGATTTAATAAGAGGAATGACAGAGCAGAGAAAAACAAAAGAAATGACATTCATTAATCAAAAAAAAAAATCTTTCAAATATGAGATTCCAGATAAAGTAGCTGCCTGAATATCTTTTTTCTTTGTGAGAGTGTATAAGGGTAATTAAACTGTTCAAAGACAATGAGACAATGCAGCATGAAAAAAAGTATGAGTATGTGTGTGTGGGTGCACAAAGGTGGAACTTTTCTTCTTGCTCTATGACCATATAATTAAGAATAAGTCAGTCAGAAATGTAGTAAAGCAGCTAGTTTCTCCTCTCCTCTCTGTATGTTGTTTAACCATGCAAAGCCACATGTCCTTTTCATCATGTTCATGTTTTTGTCTGCTTGACAGGACCATACAAATTTGTGTATCTTGTATTAGAGCAGTTAAAATTTGGTGCTTTGAGTAAAATTCTTTCATACTGACCACTGGATGTTCAACATGGCACCTCATGGCAAATAGCTCTCTGAGGATTTGAGAATTAGAATGGTTGCTCTCCACAAAGATGGCCTAGGCTATAAGAAGATCTGTAACACCCTTAAACTGAGTTGCAGTACAGTGGCCAGGGTCATACAGAGGTTTTCTAAGATGAGTTCCACTCGGAACAGGCCTCGCAAGGGTCGATCAAAGAAGTTGAGTCCTTGTGCTGTGCATCAGGAACAGAAGCTGGCTTCAAAAAACAGACTCACGAGTGCTGCCAGCATTGCTTTAGAGGTTGCAGAAGTGGGAGGTCAGCTTGTCAGTTCTCAAACCATACACCGCACACTGCAACAAGTCGGTTTGCATGGCCGTCGTCCCAGAAGGAAGCCTCTTCTACACAAGAAAGCCCGCAAACAGTTTGCTGAACACAACCTGTCCAAGAGCATGAATTACTGGAACCATGTCCTGTGGTCTGATGAGACTAAGATAAACTTGTTTGGCTCAGATGGTGTCCAGCATGATTGACGACACCCTGGTGAGGAGTATCAAGGAAAGTGTGTCTTGCCTACAGTCAAGCATGGTGGTGGGAGTGTCATGGTCTGGGGCTGTATGAGTGCTGCTGGTACTGGGGAGCTGTGGTTCATTGAGGGAAACATGGATTCCAACATGTACTGTGACATTCTGAAGCAGAAAATTATGCTCTCCCTTAAGAAACTGGGCCGAATGGCAGTTTTCCAAACATGATAATGACCCAAATCACACCGCCAAGTATGACAAGTCATGACCGTCTGCTGAGAAAACTGCTGAAGGTGAAGGGGATGGAGGGGCCAATTATGATCTCCAGAGCATGGAATACTATGTTGACACCTGTTGGGTCGACATCCTCAAGAGGATAGGTGGAGAAGAGCCATGTGTCATAACACGCCAGCAAGCTCCGTGATGTCATTATGAGTGGAAGATGATCCCAGCAACAACCTGTGCAGCTCTGGTGAATTCCATGCCCAGGAGGATTAAGGCAGTGGTAGATAACAATGGTGCTCACACAAAATATTGACACTTTGGACACAGTTTTAACATATTCACTTTGGGTGTACTCACTTTTGTTGCCAGTTTTTTAGACAACAATGGCTGTATGTTGAGTTTTTTTTTAGAGGACAGTAAATCTGTACTGCTATACAAAGCTGCACATTGACTAGTCTAAAGTATATATTTCTATAGTATTGTCCCTTGAGAAGATGTACTAAAATGGTTGCTGAAAAGTGAGGTGTGTACTCACTTTTGTGAGATACTGTATATACAGATTACATACATATTACACAAATGTTCTTCTTTTTCTTGATTACAGTTTTTAAAGATATAACACCATGAATACGTATATATATATAACAATTTATTAACAGTGGTGATATCCATATATATCTTTTTATTTTATATTTGCATATTTTATAATAGCAATAAGCTACTTAAGGCCATGTTTACAGAGACTTTAGGCACTCCGCTTTGCATAGAACACCCCTCATCTGTGGTAAAATCACTGTAATGGCTTATTGCTTTATTTCAACACACAGTCTCACCTTTGCAGGGTTGGTAACAGACGCACGTAACTCCATATTAATGGTTGAGATGTTACGTGCCCGAGGTAGAGAGGTCATCAGCCCGGGTGGGCTTGAGACCCAACAGCGGATGCTTCGACAACTGAATCAGGGATGCCCGAAATTGTCGGCTCAAACCACGCTCCCCCATCTCAAGCTTCATTTCAAACGACATGCACACACCACACTTACACAAACACACAGTACTAGAGCACCACCTGAGCGAGCCAGTAATTACTCTAGAAAATAACACCATTCACAGAAATGGCTTCTGTGATGATAACAGCTGGAATCGTCCTCATAACATCCACTCACGGGACTGATTCCCTCAACTGATTCTGATTATCTCAGCTCCTCTAATGGCACTCTGAATCTAGAAGTTTCTGGCCTCTCGACTATATAGATGTTTTCAAGCAGGGGGAAAGATAATATGTTCTAAGCAAAGGACATCTAACTGTTAAATTAATAATGATTTAAGTGGGGGAGAAATTAATAACGCAATAGCAATTTTTGTGGTTACACTTTATTTCGATAGTCCACTTTAGGCATTCTATTAACTATAAGTAAATTTGTAACTACATGTCAACTAATTCTCATTAATTTGCATCTACATGTCTACTAAACTCTCAGACTGTTAGGGTAGGTTTAGGGTTAATAGAATAAGTTGACAAAGAAAGTGTTTGAAGATATTAAGCAGACAGTCTACTAATACTCTATAACTGCTAGTTGACATGTGTTGCAAAGTTACTTCTGTTATAGAATGTCTAAGTGATATCGAAACAAAGTGTTACATTTTTGTTGTGGTGAGGACCACAGAGGTACGAAGATATTTTTATTACCGCATGTATATGTTCATGATAGGGGACGGGGGAAGAACTCATGTCACAGAGACCGCATCACTGCTGGGGTTTTAGACGCATCTCTCCAGAGCCCTTTGAGAGCACCAAGTTCATTTCTAAAACCAGCAAGTAGTCACACAATGTGTCTTTTAATATTTTTGTTTTTATGAATGTATGTTTTTTGTTTTGCGTTTGTGTGTAGTTGTTGATGCATTTTCTTCATTTTTGACGAGCGCCCTCAAGGTTGACTGTATGCCAGCGGGTTCATGTTCTAGCATGGCCCCCCACACTTAAATGTGTTTTGAACTTTATTTTTCTGTATTAAATCATAATAAAAATAGTCACTTTCTATAAACATTTTACAATAAAATACTCGTAGATAAACACCTCACTACCCACAATTCAATATAAGTTGGTATTCAATTTGTTTTTGTTTGGATGTACTGGCAAACGAGCGAGAGGACACATACTGGTTGCAGACAAGAGTTTGAGTCCCCCCGCTGTGGTAGATTATAAAAAAAAAGATGAGACGGTTCAGTGCAGCAAACAAGGCTCTATTTATTTTGATAGAACCACAATGCATAATAAATAATAAGTATATAACTAATATAATAATTAAAGCATGTGTCAAATGTGTGTAAACTCTAATGCTGTGAAATTTTGCTCATTTCTACAGTCCTCAGTGCACAATGAATCTCTTGCCGATAATCAATTCTATATATGCGATTTGATGCATCAAAAAAACATGGTTTTTTATATTATCATTCAATGTAGAATAATCCACGTTGTGTGTTGCTTGACTTTGCTAACTTACTATGATTGTAACAATGTAAAAGTTTGATCCACTTTGAGCACAATTTCACAGATTGTCTTTGCCAGGGGGAGTAAAAATGACATGTATTACCAGAGGGAAGAAAAAAATAATGAAGGTTGAAGGTAGAAAAAATCCGTCTAGTGTATGATGAGAGTCGTCAGTCTAGTGGTCATCCTCAACTCCGATTGTGTTGTGGAAAGGGCACAGAGTCGTACACCACCCCAACAGACCTGGATTCAGAGGAGGCACCAAATGTCCAAAGCAGATATATGACAGCATGTGTACATTATACAGATACAGTACAAAAATACACAGACATACTGTAAAATCTACTTTCATAATGTATGTTGAATGGGTAGAGAGCAGTGTTGGGAATGCTACAGCGCCACACAATAGTGATCACATTTAACTTCAGTGTGAAGCTCTTTGACCATGTGACAGAATGACAATGAAAAAACTGCATAATAATGCTAAAGTAAGCGTGAAGTTGGAACTGCAGTCGAATCACAATAATTACAATGAAAACTCATAATTAGACTTAGCAAAAGATGCAAACCAATGAGTACCCAGAATAGGAAACATTAGGAGCAACCTTATTCTGTAAAATTGGTGTATGTACCAGATGAGTAGGCTAGTGATAGAAATACCTGATACAGCTTTTCAAGCGACACCATAACTCTAGTTTGAGCTTATTTAAAATAAATATTTGTGTAAAAAGTTTGAAGAATACGCAAAACATCAGACAGAAAATGGCGCATTCAGCAGCCCATCTGTTGCTGGTGGCCAATAATTAGTTACCGTCTATCCTGCTGGGCCATCATTCACCCTCCCAGCTCCACTGTCATGTTCGGACATGTCGTGCACCTTCGAGCATGATGATGAAGCTCATGGTTCGCGTCTTCTTAGACAGCGTAGTCATCACAAGGCAGTCGGGGAATGCCTGCATGCTCTTTTAAGAGACCATGGAGTCCAAGACTCACGTTTAGCTGCTCTCTCCCCCCCCCCTTTTTCTGCCAAGTCAGAGGGATAATTTAGGACCACATACTTATATAAATAGACTAAAAACAAACAGTGTTAGAGCATTGCGTTAGCAGCGCAAAAGTTGTGGGTTAAATTCCCAGAGAACACACATACTGATTTAAAAAAAAATGTATAGCCTGAATGCACAGTAAGTCACTTTGGATAAAAGCGTGTCTGATCCGAAATGAGCATAAATGCGGAATGTAACACTTTCTATGAAAATCTGATCAATATGCAGCGCTATAAAGGTCATTTAAGTCTTGAAATAAACACCAAAATTATAACATAAACTTATCATAAATATTTATCTGTGTTAAACATATTATCCATGGTAAAACTAATTATAAAAGCATAAGAACCTTATAAGATAATTACATATTCATGGGTACTACCTTTGAAAGAAAAACTATGGTTTATACCTACACCTTTAACACACATTTCAAAGCATTAACTAGTATCTATTTTGTCTATTACAAAAGAATGTTAAAGATCCTTTACTATAGTATGGGTTTAACGGGTAACTATTAACCTATAAATATTCTACATGGAACTGTTAATCCTTATATGCCAAAAAGACCACCTAATAAGCAGTGGTCTATGTCTCTCTCCTTCCTCCCACAACGCCCACACACACAACACAAACACACGTCTGTCCGCTGCCTGTGGGGATCCCATAGGAGTAATGGTTTGTATACCTGTACAGGACCTGTCTATTGTCCTACACCAACCCTACCCTTAAACCTATCCCTCACAGGAGACTTTCTGCTATTTTTAAATTTTCAAAAAACTTAAATCCGTATGATTTATAAGCTTTTGTACCCGTAAGGACCACAATTTAGGTCCCTACCGTGACAAGAGTCCCCATGAGTCTGTGTATATTCAGGTTTAATTCCCCACCAGAATAGAAAAACAGGTACACACACACAAACACACACACACCACACCACACACACACCACACACACACACACACAAACTACACACACACAGAGGCCTTGCTCGCTATTCAATTCTTATCAATTATAACTGCGCTACACTCACAATTCATTCTGATGGATATTTTATTTGAAAACACTGAAACTCAAAATCAATTATTGGAAGGTGACATTGTGTTTTTGTTAGGAAATATTTTTAGGAAAAATTAAAAATAAAACTGTGATTTTGGCCCATTCTTCTTGGCAGATGTTCTCCAGGTTGTTCAGATTGGTTGGGTTATGCTTGTGTACTGCAATTTTCAAATAGTGCCACAGATTCGCAATAAGATTGAGATCAGGACTCTGACTGGGCCACTGTAGGACATTTATCTTTTTGTTCCTGAGCCACTCCAGTGTTGCTTTGGCCTTGTGCTTGGGATCATTGTCCTGCTGAAAGGTGAATTTCCTCCCAAGCTTCATTTTTTAGCAGACTGAAGCAGGTTCTTTAGTAGTATTTCCCTATATTTTGCTCCATCCATTCTTCCTTCAGTTCTAACAATTTGCCCGGTCCCTGCTGATGAGAAGCATCGCCACAGCATGTTGCTGCCACCACCACCATACTTCACCGTAGAGAAGGTGTGTCTTGAGGCATAATAAGTGTTTGGTTTGCATAGTGCTTTTTGGCCATCTTGGTCTCATTTGACCACAAAACCTCCCAAATCACAGCTGGGTCACTCACATGCTTTCTGGCAAAATTCAGAGACGTGCTTTCAGATGGTATTTTTTGAGTAACGGCTTCTTTCTTGCCACCCTCCCATACAGGCCGGAATTATGCAGTGCTCTTGATATGGTTGACTGGTGCACCATTTCTCCACTTGCAGCCGCTGAACTTTGTAATCGTGGGACTCTCTGTGGCTTTTCTCACAAGTCTCCTTTTTGTTTGAATGCTGAGTTTTGAGGGACAGCCTTTTCTTGGCAATGACTGGGTAGTGTGGTGGACCTTCCACTTCCTGATTATTGATCCAACTGTGCTGAATGGGATATCCAAACATTTGGATATTATTTTGTACCCTTTTCTTAATCTATCCATTTTTATTTTATCTCTAACATCTGTGGAATGCTCTTTGATCTTAATTTTCCTTCACATTCACAGCCTGACCAGTGATCCTTTAACAGTGGGTTATTTATCCAGAAATTGTGATAGCATGTTTAATTTTTCACAGGAGGATGTCAATGGTAAAGTAATTGTGTTTTCCTATGTAATTGCAATTTCTTTCATCTGTGTATCCTGGCAGCTTCCATAGCAAGTATTGCTGTTGCCTCCCTATTTTTTTAAAGCAATAAGTCATGAAAGTTTGAGAGTTACAGTAAGTTTTTAGGTACAACCCAATGCTTTTGTTAAGTTGGTGGTAACTCATTTTCCAAACCAATTATAATATCAGAGATTACATGAATGTGATCATGTGAATTGAAATTCTTGAATTCATACAGATTACTCCATGACCATGCACATCAAATTAGCACAGGCTGGTGGAGGGGGGGGCCCGACCACCACCCCTCTCCGCCCCACCCCCCCACCCCCCCCCCCCCCCCCCCCCCCCCCCCTCTCTCCCCTCCCTCCCTCCCTGTCCGACCGCCCCCCTCCCCCCTCTCTTACATATTCAAAGTGTTCCGGCCGACAGCACCTGCAGGTCGCACCCCTCGTGGTCCCTGTTCAAACACGGCCCCGTCATCCCTCCGTATGGAGCTCAACCAACCCCCGCATCTCCCAAATCTCTCCAGCAGCACGATCTACATCAGCAGAGGTGGAGTGTGGTGCACAGTGTTAAAGGAAATTTGTTATTATTTTGACTTAAAATGTGTTCTGACCTTCATGTTTAATGTAGCAATGAAAGCATATCTATTAAATCACAAATTCACATTGAAAACCGGCAACAGCTTCAGCAGCAATGATCTTTGTTGCTTCATTAATGATTACAAGCTGGCTAGATCGCGAGGCTTCAAACCAGCTCTGTACTATGAGAAAAGGAGCAGGGAAAGAGTGCTTTTTTAGGAAAGTTGCATCTGTGGTGGTAAAGTTGAGCTAAATGTTCCACATTAATTCCCTTTGCAACAAGGGGTTCTTGGCATGAGAAGATCCCTGATCTAAATGATAAAACCATTAAGATGGATTAAACTTTTCAACTGAAGAGCCTTTGATCTTAACATTTCTACCCTACCGTTTAAAAGTTTGGGCTCAGCAAGATTTTTCTGAAAAGAATACTTTTATTCAGCAAGAATAACTGAAGGTGAAGGTGACTTGAAGGTGACAGTAAAGACATGTATAATGACACAAAATATTAGAATAATATTTGAATGATTTCTAACACTGAAGACTGGAGTAACAGCTGCTGAAATTTCCATTACAGTAATAAATCCCCTTTTAAAATGCATTATTTTAAATTGTAATAATATTTCACAATATTACTGTTCGGTGTATTTTTAAATGGTAGTGTATATGCAGATTGACTAAAGATTTTACGGAAATTATTATAATTATTATACTGTACCTTGGAAACATTAGGACTCTTGCTCAGATGATGACAGGCCGACAGACCCCCAATCCCCCCACCAAGCACAGCTACGACCTTCTGCATTCAGCTCCAAACACTTCCACACCTGCAACAAAACTAACCAAAGTCTAAAATGACAATGCCTGATCAGCCAGATCATGAGTGAATAATATAACAAGCATTCTTACACTAAAACTACTACTAAAGCATGCAACATGTCCTTTCCTAATCCAAGAAAGAAAATAAACATTAAAGTTGAGTCACATTTAGCCACTCGTTCATACTGGACATTGAATGCATCCTTGGCAGTTAACTAGACTTGAAAAATAATGATTAGGAAGGGTTTTCAACATTGATATAGGGCCCTATATAGGCTATGGGCTCGGATGGGAGTAACAGGGTGGTGGCCCCTGTGATAAGGTGAAGCTGCTGTCATTTATCATATTCAAACAAAAGAGGGAAGAAACATTTTTCCTCCAATACCAACTGCCCATTATCTGTTAACTAGTCAGAGTTAAACTTAAATCTTAAAATATAAATATATTTTAAATATGTAGAGTGATAATATTATGGAGTCTGACAGCATATTTTACCTGATAGTAACACAAGAGTCTCATTATAAAACAGAAACACGAGAATGCATCCTGAAAATAACACGTATTTCTTGTAGCTAACGTTACTTAGAAAGAAGAGACTTATAAAAAAAACCACAATGACAATGTTTGCAGACTTTCTAACATACTTCACTTGCCTTTGCTTACATACAATATAAACAGGAAGACAAAATGTGGAAATGTTGCCTAAAACCCAGAACGACCGCTTACTTAATAAAAATAAATTACATTCATAAAATAATTTGTTGCCTGCATATAACTGTGTAATTTGTACAGCGCGGCTTCTGCTGTTACTTAGTTACACAAGAGTCTTGTGTAGTAGTGAAGCGACAAGCGAGCGGCAACAGTGAGGAGAAAAGAGAACGAGTGTTTCAAAATAAAAGTCCTATCCCGTTTCCGCACTTACTCAGCATGTAATGGAATACTAGACCACTAGATGACAGAAGAGACCATGCCATTTTCCTAGGATAATGACTGTTTTTAGGTCTTTTACTACATCGTTGGCTTTTTCAAGGGTTAGTTCACCCAAAAATGAAATTCTGTCATTAATTACTCACCCTCATGTCGTTTCAAACCCGTTAGACCTTCGTTCATCTTCGGAACACAAATTAAGGTATTTCTGATGGAATCTGAGAGCTGTCTGACCCTGCATAGACAGCAACGCAACTGAAATGTTCCCAAGTCCAGAAACGTAGCAAGGCGATCTGTAAAATAATCCATGTGACATCAGGGGTTCAACCGTAATTATACGAAGCTACGAGAATACTTTTTGTGCGCAAAAGAAAACAAAAAACAAAAAACGACTTGATTCAACAATTCGTCTCCTCCGCGTCACCCTGGTGCCATTATGGAGAATATCAGTTGGACCTAAACAACATATGCTGTTCTGTGTCGCGGCGTCTTAAAAAATATCTTAATTTGTGTTCCGAAGATGAATGAAGGTCTTACCGGTTTGAAACCACATGAGGGTGAGTAATTAATGACAGAATTTTCATTTTTGGGTGAACTAATCCTTTCAGTCAAAATGACTGCCACAGATGTGTTGCATCTTGGGAATGGGGATGTATTAAAAATATACCTCGATTTTTTAATTATTAAAAAATTGAAGAATTAAAGAATCAAATTGAAGAATTAAAAAAATTACAAATGAAAACGGACTGCAATTGACCTTACAGAACTTGGCTAATATAACTTAACATCCCATAAATGTTGCAGGGAAATACAATTTCATAAACACGTCAATGGCCAATCTTCATAAACAAGGCCTATTTAAAAATTTAAAAATTTCAGAACAAAGTCTAGTTCAAAACAAAGAACAAAATCTAAAATGTTTCAAATTAATTAAATATAATGTAGAAGTACAGTAAAATAATACTTTACAATCATAAGAAGGGATGAGCCACTGGCTCAACTTACCCCACTCCCACGATTTAATAAACTTGTATCATTCAGCAGTTTAGAGCTAACATCATGCTAATCAGTATACCCTCATATAATAGCCCTCTAAAGCACAATACACGGTGCATTTGTTCAGATTTGTCTGTAATTGTTTAGACACAAGAAGCATGAGTCCTTGAACATACAAAAATCATTTTGAACAGCAAAAAACCTTTTTTAAAACTTAAATGTACCAATTATTCCAAGGATCTCTCTCAATTATGTGGTATATTTGTGGTGACGTCACCAATTTTGTTTAAGGGGTGGCTCAACTTCCCCACAGGCTCAAATCACCCCGCTCTCCACTATATTTGTTTTTATTTAATTTTAGACACATCTTTGCTGCTTTTTATTTATTTATTGCTATTCTTACAGAATTTATTTCACTGTTGACAAGTACTGTTGCTGACTAATAAACGTTTGCATCATAGTGGATGACTGTGGGTGTTTTTTACCTTGACAGGGTTTAGTTAAGTACTTCTTTCTTGACAGTTTAATAATTAGATGCTCAATACTTACATTAACTGTAGAGAATATCAGTGATTTTATGTGATTTATGAAATAAAATGTAAAAATAGAAAATGTGAGAAACAAAACTCTGACACCGAGTGTGTGTGTACTAGGTTTCACTAGCAGGCCATAGCGTCTTTGTGTCACTGAGAAGCTAATGGACCGTGCTAATTTAATCCCATGTGACACAAAGAGGCCCTGGAGCTCTCTGCGGTTCAAGAGACGGCCCTGTTGCTTTTGGTATTGCGGAGACCCCTTTGACCACACGTCATTGTTCACATTCACACATACCTCAACTCTGGGGTTGTAGGGGTACCTACCATAAGACTATAAGAACTTCATAGACCCTGTTACCTAAAGCACATCACTTCAGCCTAAACGGAGATCAGGTTCGGTAGACTGATCATGTTTCGTAAGCATGTGGAAAGTAGCTTGGTAAACGAAGTCCTCATGCGGACCTGCTTTGAATTTTAATTCAAACACGTGAAGCTCTTTTAAGTTTCATAAACAAATTTGTCATGGATTGTCTTCTGGATTTTCTTGCAGGGTTTTAGTGTGTCATAATTCACAGTGGAAAATGTGGTAGCGCTTGTTCATTTTCTCAACCTGATTACCATGCAATAAATTACAAAAATGCATGTGTGCAAAAACAAGAGGTGATCTGTTTAAAAGTCTGATTTATTGTTTGCAGAAAAAGGTTTTTCCAAACAGTCTGATGATGATAAATTCCCAAGAGATGTTAATTTTTCTTAGCTCAGCGACCATCTTATTTGGAAAAACATTTGCTGTGTATTTCATGCATTACGGTACAGTGCATTTAATTAGCATAAAGAGAATAGCTTCTCCTGTAAAGAAACCACCTTATCTTACCACATTACATTCAGTTGATACTACATAATTACTATCTGAGCACCATTAGGCCAGTATGAAAGTCTCCATTTCTACGGTGTTGATCAAGCACCATGAGGATAACTAAAGCATGACTGCTTATGCTGGTTATAGTCTCTGCTCAGAGTGCATGGCATGTCCTTGCGAGGTCCTCCTGTGGATGATTGCAGGCAGAGAGCGTGTGCTGGTGGGGCTGTATGAGGGAGACTCATAGACACATTATTTACAGTCCTCCCATCTCACCCTGTGCTTTACCCTGCCATACGCTGGTGATTTGGCCACTTTATAGAGGAAAACGTCATAGTGGACTAACGGGTTGTGCTTGGGTAGGACTTTGGCATTTTTGGGAAGGTGAAGCTCCACGTCAATTTTTTTTTAATCCAATTGTTTTTTTTGGTGGTTCTCCTGTCAAGATAACACATCGCCAGAGAGGCACAAAGCACTTCCATTGGCACACAATATATGCGTTCAAATGTGTCCAATAAAGACATGATCATCTTCCCTTTAATCAAATTAGTGTACAGTTTAAATGTGAATCTCATGAAAGCTGTCAAAATGGCTCAATTTCATTCCAACCCGTCACCACAAACAAAAAAACAAAAAAAAAACATAGAAATTATAGAAATTTGACATTATATTTTGCTTAGGAAATTTCTATTTTATGACCATCATATTTTATGTGACATTTTGCATTTTGTATACATAAATAATTTTTATTACCGTTACCAAGGGGGGGGGTCACAGTGGAAATTCGGAATGCAGAATTGGTTTTAGAATGCAATACGTATCGTGCATATACTATATCAGGGGTACGGAAAAGTATTCACCCCCTTCCATTTTCCGATCTTTGTTATATTCTAGAGCCATTTGCTAATATCATTAGTTATTTTTTTTCCTCATAATTCCAGACGCACAGAGCACCCCATAGACATGGACAGCAAACACAGTACGTTGTTGACAACCAATTATTTGACGATTTAATATTAACAATATAAACACAACTTGCGAACCATGTCACATGGATCCTAGTTTTTCGACCCATTTGCTGTGTCACAGCACCTCATATTTTACCTCCGTGCTGTCCATTTCTTCTGATCATCCTTGAGGTGTTTCTACACCTTCATTTGAGTCCAGCTGTTTTTGATTATACTGATTGGACTTGATTAGGCAAGCCACACACCTGTCTATATAAGACCTTACATTTCACAGTGCATGTCAGAGCAAATGAGATTTATGAGGTCAAAGGAACTGCCTGAAGGGCTCAGAGAGAGAATTGTGGCAAGGTACAGATCTGGCCAAGGTTACAAAAACTTTCTGCTGCACTTAAGGTTCCCAAGATCACAGTGGCCTCCATTCCTTAAATGGAAAACGTTTGGGACGACCAGAACCCTTCCAAGAGCTGGCCATCCGGCCAAACTGAGCTATCGGGGGAGAAGAGCCTGTGAGAGAGGTAAGAAGAACCCAAAGATCACTGTGGCTGTGCTCCAGAGATGCAGTTGGGAGATGGGAGTAAGTTGTAGAAAGTCAACCATCACTGAAGCCCTTTACCAGTCGGGGCTTTATGGCAGAGTGCCCGACGGAAGCCTCTCCTCAGTGCAAAACACACGAAAGCCCGCATGGAGTTTGCTAAAAAAAAAAACACCTGAAGGACTCCAAGATGGTGAGAAATAAAAATCTCTGGTCTGATGAGACCAAGATATAACTTTTTGGCCTTAATTCTAAGCGGTTTGTGTGGAGAAAACCAGGCACTGCTCTTCACCTGTCCAATACAGTCCCAACAGTTAATCATGGTGGTGGCAGCATCATGCTGTGTTTTTTTTTTTCAGCTGCAGGGACAGGACGAGTGGTTGCAATCGAGGGAACGATGAATGCGGCCAACTACAGGGATATCCTGGACGAAAACCTACACCAGAGTGCTCAGGACCTCAGACTGGGCCGAAGGATTACCATCCAACAAGACAAGTACCCTAAGCACACAGCTAAAATAACGAAGGAGTTGCTTCACAATAACTCTGTGACTGTTCTTGAATTGCCCAGCCAGAGCCCTGACTTAAACCCAATTGAGCATCTCTGTAGAGACCTAAAAATGGCTGTCCACCATGTTTACCATCCAACCTGACAGAACTGGAGGAGGAATCGCCAAGTAGGAATGGCACGAGGATCCCCATATCCATGTGTGAAAAACTTGTTGCATCTTTCCCACAAAGACTCATGGCTGTATTAGATCAAAAGGGTGCGTCTACTAAATACTGAGCAAAGGGTCTGAATATTTGGACCATGTGATATTTCAGTTTTTCCTTTTTTAATAAATCTGCAAAAATTTAAACAATTCTGTGTTTTCCTGTCAATATAGGGTGCTGTGTGTACATTAACGAGGAAAAAAAAAATAACTTAAATGACTTTAGCAAATGGCTGCAATATAAAAGAGTGAAAAATTTAAGGGGGTCTAAATACTTTCCATACCCACTGTATATATATATATGTTTGTGTGTGCACTAATAAAAAATATAAAAATACCCGGTGTCATGCATTATTCCATTCCACAGCACTACAGTTGCATCAGGTTAAATCTTGTATCAATGTCATCATTCACCTAGGGGATAACACTCTGATTTCGATGTAATTAAACTTATAAAATAAAATAACATAAAACTATAGTGCATTAACGTGACGGTGTGGATAACTAATAATCTAAAATACACAAATGTCTTCATAACCACTAACAAACAATTGTCTGCGATTGCATTATAATAAAGGCAACTGTAAAATAAAATATTATTTTATACAATTTTTTAATATTTTATAATAAAATATCATTATTTTAGGGTGAAATGTGACCTAGACATGGTTCCGTGAGATTCACTTTCCTGCACCTGCTTCCTGACCTCACGTGCTGTTCAACATCAAAAGGACGTGCCAAACTCAGCAGGACAAATCACACTTGGGGAAAAGGGGGGTGTGGGAGTATTTTAGCTTTTGGGCCATAATCTGTCAGGTCCATTTCCATTATAAAGGCTTCTCAGCCCACATTCCAAAGGCCTCATTAATAATCTTAAGCATTCCTTATTAGTTCAGCGTGTTCTGATGAACCCACACAATCTAAATCTCCTAAACCAATGCGCTGAACGTTTGTGTGTGTGTGCACGCTTGTGTCCTCGTATTTCTAATGGCCAATGGGTGAACTCTGTCTGAGATCTGTATGTCATCGTTCCACCGTATCTGTAGCCAATGGGGAAGCAGGGATGCTGCATCCATGTACCCATGCTGGTGGAGGCGGATGTGGCCACACCTCAGTATGAAATGTTCTCTCTCATACAGCACTTGACGCAGAAGGTAAAACAGATTCATTGATACTATACATACGGAGTTAATTATGTGCCAGCTGGAGAACTGCTTTCTGTCACATTTAGGTCAAGCTTTATGGGTGTAAAGAAGCAAGGAGAATTGAAAGGAAATTTTGGAACAACAGTATCTGTTGAAAAAAAAAAATGCTTAGTGCCTCTGTTCTACAGTACAGTCTAGAGCTTGTTTAGTGGCCCCAAAGCACGTGGAGACCTTATTTAATGTATAAATGCCATTGCATTAAATATAACAAACCAAATGTCATCTGAAAACAAATGATATCCGACTTCTTGTCAGATCTAACTTAACTATTTGTGTAATTTCTCTTAAACAGATGATATCTTAATCATGGAGATCTATAATTTTAAGTAATATAAAATACCTTATTTTTGAATTCACACTAGTTATTTATTTAAACATATTCTAACGTAAATATCTACCATAATAGTACATTTATATAATAATATTAAGCAAATGTAACTTAACACTCAAAATCAAACAGTCCGTTGACATCACATTCATCAAATACAATATGTAAGTAATTCAAATATATAAATATATCAAAATATGTATAACTATGTATGTGTATAATAAAGGCAACCTGTTTGATATTACATATAAAATAAAAAACATCGAAAAGACACAGTGCGAGTTTTACCAAATTCTTTATTTTGAATTGTTGATTTAAATAAATCAGTTGATTTATTTAGAATAACTAAAATGTTATAGTATATATTACAGTTTGGGTTAACAGTCCAAATATGTTTGAGGCTACTTGTATGTAAATGAGAGTTTTGTACATAAAAGAGAGCTTTTTCCAAGTAAATGCAGAATCTTCTTTGTATTTCGCTGTACACTGTTCCACCTGAGTGACAGAAAATGAAAGCAGAGATTGACCAGCCTCTCCTAAATCTAGCAATGACCCATACTATCAGTATGTGTTTCTATGATGATTACACCCCCAGAATTGCAATTGCATAAGGATCAACACGGCAGAAAAAGGAAGGGGTGGGAGAGAAAGCAGTGAAAAATGAGTGCGAGCGAGAGAGAGAGAAAAGAAAAAGAATGCTAGAGGTGGTGAGATCGAGCTGGTTTTGATTCAACAAAACTTGAGGCAGGAGTGCCTGGGGACATTAGTACTGTGTCCTTTTTCACAGTGCCAGAGACTGAGGATTTTTATTTTTAGTGTGTGTAGCACATGTTGTGTTTTTGATACTTGTGTGTATGCTGTTGTCATGGCAGCGAGCAGAAATTAGATTAGGAAAAAGGCTGTAATAAGTGGAGCTGCCACTAACTCAGATTTGGCTAAAACTAAGCAAAGTGCTCTTGAGCACTGAAGTAGGAACAAGTTTCACATACTGAGTTTCAGCAGAACAGAGTGAACCATGAAAAGGGGGGGCTAGGAACGAAGCGACGTGATTATGTAGGTCTGTATGTTCCCGGATCTGATTTCATAGGCATCTGTGGTGCATTGAAAAGGTACTTATGTCGCTCTGTGAATGAGAGGATGAAGTGGTCCCTATTCTTCATTATAATACAGATTCATACAAAGAGACCAACCAGAGGCCCTTGAGTTACTGAAAACACAGGATTGGAAAAAATCTGAAAAATAAAATAAAATACTATTATTTAATATTACAATAAAAGTAATGGCAGACTTGCACTGCTAAATGACAAAATTGTCTCAGCGGTAAGTCTGCTCCCTATTTGCTGGCGGTCTCAATTGAACTTGTTCTCTATTAGCGTGGTTAGGGGAAGGAGTCTTTGCTCTGGGGCTGAAACAAACCTCATCGTCAAAAACTCATAAGAGGAAACCACAATAAAGAACCTGTGATTCATTTATAAGAGAAAGGAATCTTGGAGTGTCAGTTTGATAGCTGCACCGACTGCAGAGAGATACTTATGAGGGACATCGTTCTTTATGTGTTCACTGTGACTACGGAACAGGCCCATTCATCAACAGGCTTTTTTTTTTTTTCAAACCTCAGGTTTTGACTTATTAAATGGGGTCTTATATGAGGATGCTATATAAACCGGTCACGTGCTGTGTTCGTCCAGTCAATGGCACTGACATTGCAAATATGCAAACAACATTAACCCAGGATTTAGGAATGTACAGTATGAATTTACCCCATGAGCAGTATGAAAAGTGTAGTAAGATAACCCAGGATTGCTACCCGGGGATAGAATGACCCAGGGTGGCCCATTTCAAGCCCTTGAGTGTAACTAAAGAAACTATTTATGCCGTTTTTCCCTGACAATAGATTCATAGGTTATTATAAGCCATGCTTATTATGCAGTACTAAATTGGAAAAGGTTGAAGACCATTGCTGAGAGACATGTCTGATACAAACGGTCTAATATGAGTCTTAGCTGATCCCTATCACCTCAGAAACTGATGCAAGGGATTTTAAATTCATACGTCATATGTCAGGGAAATAACAGACAGATGTGCATGATTTGGGGTCACCCACCTTATTACAGGCTTACCAGCTTCTGCACAACCCCGTCAGTGTGAAGGCCTAAAGTGATGCAGACCTTAGGGCAGGTATCAAAAAGCCATGCGCAACTCCAAGCAAAGCAAGAGATAGTGAGTGCAAGACAGCATCCGGCCAGGGACAAAAAAACGCAGGCTAGGACCACACAGGGACAAGGGCTTTAGTGTTAAAAAGGTTTATTTCAACAACTGTCAGATTTTTTTCTCTTCGTAGTTTATATTCCCAAAAAAGTACAAAATAAAACAAGTACATCAAAGGATTAGAAATCACATCAAAACAAAGACACATTGTGTTTTTTTCTTTATATCAATCCAAGCATTTTTTCCATATATTTATACATACTCACTGAATTAGTCAGACGAACATCAAAACCTCTCAGTAGCTTTTTCTTTTATGACAACGTTTTATATTTTAAACCCCAAATATGTTTGACTTTTATCTTCTTTTTTTACAATATACACCAACGCATGCCGTAATTCAGTTAGGCAGGGGTAGGTGTGTGTATATATAAGGGCTGGGTCAGGGGCGGGTCGACTACAGGGCAAAAAGACTGCAACAAGAGGCGAGACAGGAGGTGGAGACTGAGTGGGTATGAGGGGCGTTATTTTTTTTATGTTTTCTGTCATGTGCTGATGGTGTGGCTGCTCGTAGTGTCTGCTGCTCGATGCTTTAAGTGATCGTAGACGTGGTTGCGTGGGGTGCTTTTGTTTCTGTTCTACATCATGTTGTTCTGCAGCGAGTTTACCTCCGAAGAGTTCTCCTCGCCCAGCACCTTATGGTTCTCGTGCTTAGGGGTGAGCGAGTTCTGGATGTTCAGCGACCTACGTTATGGTAGTAATCTTTGGCCGAGGGTGGGTGGCCTTCACGCACTCGGGGTCCTCCAGCTTGTTCTGGGTATTAGGATCATCCTGAGAAATGATAGTCCCATGTTAGACCTCTGCAACAACCTCATATTGTTTATTATGTTTCCTACTTTTATTAAATGTTTTTTTTTTGTTATTAGATAATGTGCAACTGTATATTTGTTAAATGATTTAAAAATATATTAAAAAATAAATTTAACAAATACATAAAAATACATAAATAATGTACTACTTTATCCAGTTACCAAAAAAAACACAACTTCATTAAAGTAGTGTAGGAGACGTTACGAGGGATATTATTTATTTATTTATTAACTTAACAATTGCAAATTATTCAATTCATTTTTTAAGTATTTAAAATCAATAAATAAATCATATTGTTCATTACGTCTTCTACTATAATAAATATTTTTAAATTGGATAATGTGCAACTGAAAAAGTAAACAAACAAATATATAAATAAATCATATCGCTCATTATGTCTCCAACTACTTTAATAAAATTAAGTTTTTCAATTAGATAATTTGCAATTGTAAAGTTATAAAACTGGTTAAGTAGATAAATAAATACACATTACATTGCTCATAATGTCTCTTATAATGAATTGTATTTAATAGGATACTGTGCAATTGTAAAGTTAATAAATCAAATATAAATCATATTGTTCATTTAAAAAGGGGGGGGTCTCTTATACTTTAACTTTTTTTAATTGAACACGGTGGACATTTAAATAAATAAATAAATACATACTGCATCTGCCAGTGGAAAAAACTTTATATAATATATAAAATAATATCCACCAAACCAAAAACAAAATTTAGTGAACACATTTAGTTGTTTACATAAAAATTTAAATAAATATACATTTAAATTGTAATAATAAATTAGTAGATACTATTTCCAAAACACTTTGGTATCACATCCAAATAGTTGGAGTGTGACGGCACTGCGGGAACAGATCCTGCATCAAATAAATCAATTGATTGCAGTTGATCAGTGGTTGAGGCTGTTTTCTCCTCTGGGCAGAGCTGAGGCTATATGATCCACCTGTCCTGACACACATGCATACATGCAAACCATCAAAGCTCATACAGCCCATCCCACACTCCTGTCCCGCCAGTGAACAGGAGAAGCCATGGACTGAAACAAGAGCTCTGGCAAGAGGAGCTCACCTGACATAGCAATAAATCCTAGCACTCTCTCTCTCTCTCTCTCTGTGGAATAACCATTCAGTGGCCTTTAATTAGAGCAGTAACTGAAACAAATGAATGAGACAAGACTTGCACATCCTATGATCATCTAACTTGAGCTTCATAGTGAAGTAAAACTGATTTGCATCATCTTAAATACAAAAACAACTGGTTTTAGGGATAACTGACGCCCTCAATCCAGAGCTGGTCTAGCATGTTTTTTCCCCCCCCCCCCCCTTCCCCCCCCCCCCCCCCCCCCCCCCCCCCCTCCCCCCCCCTGGGGAAGCTGTGAGCAAACTGTTTGGATAGGATAAGATAAGAGGCGTCCTGGTCCCTTGGTGTAGTTGGGTTAAGGCACGGGTGTGTCACGTTTTGAACTCGATAAAGACAACTAAAGATGATTTACCCATTCAGCGATGACTTAGATTGTAACTTCGGGCAGGACGTGGGGATACGCCACCTCCATGGTTACCGGATAGGGGGCGTCCTTTCTTCCGTCGGCATGAAACTAGAAAATGTGTTTTTTATTTGCGGTTGGATGGGGAAGTGGATTACACTTCTCTTGAGATGTTTGAGGGATTTTCTTTGGATATAAAGAGAGTCATGATGGAGGTGACTGATGATTATTTCTTTGCATCCTTCCAGTTAACTTTAGCTATGGTATTAATGAGAAGTGGCGGCTACCATGTTGTTCTTACCATGTACTGCAATGTGTTTCCTTTTTAATGCAGTTTCATTTGAAGCTTAATTAGACAGTTAAACATTGGAGAGAATGCTGACAGGTATTAACCAATCAAGACAATCGAGTTATAATGTGACTCATCCCTAGTTACTTTTAAAACTTTTTTTTCCAACTCTTGAATAATGTCTATAAATCAACACTACCATTAAAAAAAATTGGGGTCAATAGGATAAAAAAAAAAATTAATACTTCAGCAAGGCCACATTAAATTGATTAAAAATAACAGTAAAGACATTTAAAACATTACATTTCAAATAAGTGCTGATCTTTTGAACTTTTCTATAAAGACCCTGAAAATGTGTCAGATTTCAACACTTAATTAAGCAGCACAACATTTAATCCGAATCTTATTGATAATAAATGTTTCTTGAGCAGCAAATCAGCAGATTCAAATGATTTCTGAAGGATCATGTGACACTGAAGACTGGAAAAAAATATGCTTACAATTCAGCTGCCATCACAGGAATAAATTACATTTAAAACACATTAAAATTGAAAACCATTCATTTAAATTTTAATAATATTTCACAATATTTCCGTTTTTAATGTATTTTTTTATCAAATAAGTACAGCCTTGGTGAGCATAAGCGACTTCTTTTAAAAAACATTTTAAAATATCCTACTGACCCTAAACTTTCAAACAGTAGCATTTATATTTTATAAAGGTAAATAGTATATAAGTACATATATTTTATTTTGCAGGCATTGAAATGTATACACTTAACATAATTTTAGATGTTATACACAATATAGCTCTGTTTCAAAACCTAGCTTCAGGCAGTATTTTAACTGAAATGGAACTAGTAGCTTTGAGGGAAGGCACTAAGACGGACAAGACAGGAACACGTGTCTATAGCATAACATGAGTGGACGAGGGACAAAGGGAATACACGGAATAGAGCATGGGCACCACACGATTTTTGTGATAAGTTAAACTTTCATTGTATACATTTTAAATCTGGAAAGTGCCGTGGATAGAGGTCAAAACTGCAGTGATTGGTTGGACAGATCCAGCATTTTTGGTGTACTAGCATGGTCCATGTGTTGTCTTAAAATGATAGTTAACCCAAAAATGAAATTATGTCATCATTTAATCACCCTTGTGTCATTCCAAACCTGCTTGACTTTCTTTCTTCCATGGAACATCAAAAAAGATATTTGAAGAATGCTGGCAACAAAGAGTTTCGTTTTTCCATTGATTTGGCATAGTCAATGGAGACCGAAACTCTGGTTGCCAACATTCTTTAAAATATCTGACAACCAAAGAGTTTCGGTTTCCATTGACTATGGCCAAAAAATATAACACAAGTCAATGGAACCCGAAACGGTTTGCTCACCAACATTCTTCAAAATGTCTTATTTTTGTGTTCCACAGATGAAAGAAAGTATACAGGTTTGGAACAACACATGAGGGTGAATAAATGACATTTTTGAACTGACCTGTTCCTTTAAGTCAAGTCAAAATCTCTTGAGTGACCACTTCACTTATCTGACCTTTCAGCTCTAGATTATATTATATTATATATACTCTATTTTATTCCAAAACATCTGTCAAGTCACAGACCCTCCCTGAGGGTTTAGGTCTGTGTGTGTGGAGTGAGACGGAGAGAGAGAGAGAGACAGAGGGTGTTTTGGCTGCTAGCCAGAGCCGGGCTCTTTTACTCAAGCGGATATCGATCTGTGGAGCAGTAGCTCTGAGCTGATGGTATTAAAGAGGCCCGACTGTCCACATTTTGTCCCCCCTCCCCTTCTTGTCTTGAGAGATTCCTTGTTTCATGGCATGCATTTCATTTTCAGGAGTGTTTTCTCTGCGATGATGAGCTCCAAGTCTCTAAGCGGCCGGAAGAGACAATCAATTTTGGCGTCCTGTATTGTATGAAGGTCATGGAGTGTTTGAAAGGATTTGGAGAATTTATCTCATTCTTGATCTCATACGGGCATATTATATTTCTGCAGACGACTCTAGTTGAAACAATATACACCTACAGATGTGAATTCCACTAATGGACTATTATTATTTGTAAGTGACCTTTTTTGTTAGTGGACATATTTTTATATTAGTTGACATATTATTATATTCTTTAAAAGGACATTACTCACCCTCATGTTGTTCCAAAACATGTAAGTTCTTCGAGCTCTATCTCTAAAAACCTTCCTCTTCATCATTTTTGTCAAAACAAATTCAAATATGAAACTTAACAATATAATGCAAAATGGACCACTTTTATGGTGCACCAAAAGAAGAAAGTAAGTCATACAGGTTTGGAATGACATGAGTGTGAGTAAATGATGACAGAACTTACATTTTGGGCTGAACTATCCCTTTAAATGGACCATACTGTATCAAAATGAGTTTGATTTCACTATGATGATGATGGTAGGAAGGGCCAGGATTGGTCAGTACAGTTTGATTGACAGGAGAACAGCACAATGAAAGGACAGCTGCTGTCCTTTGGGCGGAGTTGTGGGGTTGTAAGTCTTACCTCACAGTCGGGCTCCTCTTTGGTCTTACACTCCCAGGTGTATCTGCTCATGGTTTTCTGAGGGGTGGGGGCATTAAGAGGATTATATACCTCATAAATAATAATAATTTCCATTCAGAACGAGACAGAGATAGAGAAGACAGAAAGAAAGAGACAGGGAAGGACAGACAGAAGGGTAGGAAAAGGGCCCTTTGAATAAGATCCTTCAGTGGTGAGAGTTTTTAGAGTTTTTTTTTTTGCTTTACTAAAGCATTAACATTGTGGGCATACATCTATGGCCCTTTAAGGTCATTAGGTTTTTGGCTCTGAGACAAAAAATATATTTACTGTGCGCTAGACATGAAGTGATATTTAATACAAAAATGAAAATTCTGTCATTATTTACTCACCCTAATGTTGTTTCAAATATCCTTTTTTAGTGAAATTTTGTAAAGTTTGGTCTGTTCATCACAAAGATGTCAATCATATGGTTTAAAAAGAACTGAAATTTAGCACACAAGACAGATGGACTATTTTTAAGACAAAAAAATTATACATATATATATACATATATATTTTTTCTTTCATTTTTAGCAAAGAGTGACTATTTAATGACAAGAATTTATATATACACATGGTAAATAATTTTTTTTCTTTTTTGGAAGAGATATATAAAAATCATTTTGTGTTCCATGGAATAAATATGACATATGGTGAGTAAAAAGTGACAGAATGTTACTTTATGTGGGTGTACGAACTCTTTAAAAATGTGACCTTGAGTTGCACTACTATATATAGAATTTAATCAAAATTCTCAGGGGAAAAAAAAGTCCTGAGCTCAGGTCTTAAAGACATTGGATACATGCCCCTTTTGCCCAAAAGTGTTTTTAAAAATTACTAAAAAGTAGAGATATGATTTGGTTTTACTTGGATCTGACTGATACATCCAAGCTGGAATTGACGGCAACTATAAATGCATAGATGGTTATATTTAATGTAGATGTTATACATATTGAGAGTTTTTGAGACTGTTAATCCACCGGCTGGCCTGTAGTAAACATAATATGACCGAGGGGCTCAAAAATGCATATCTTATGAACTAAATATCTATTTTATTGGAAAAAATACTGTATTTTCCATTGCTTTCCATTGCAATCCTGTATTTTCAGAATAACTGAAACGAGAAGAAAGCTGTGTTATGGTTATCCCACAGAAGAGAAAACGACGCTCGTGTTAGATCTACATCTACCCATGCGGCAGACATGTTAGCCAAGTGTTACGCCACCCATGGGCAGCAGTGAGACGTTGCATCTCAGATGTTTATCCTGCATTTTTGCTCAACACGCCATTGGTTGGTGAGATCTGGCACAGAGAGTGCCCACTCACCCTCTCATCTTTCTGAACCAGGATAAACGAGTGAAACGACAGACAGTTATATTGATGCGATGCAATGGACAAGCAGCAGCAGATCACAGGACCACTAGGAGGCCCGTGTGAAGAGTCAGACATGCAGCGGTGCAGAGGAAGAGAGAAGGGGAGTGGGGTGATGGGGGGAGGAGGGTGGTTTCTCTCAGCGGAGTCCAAGGTCTGCAATCAAGGCACAATGCTGGACCCAGAGAAGCTGCCATTAACTCACCCTTAAAAATCTCTCATCATGTTTGCTGTAAACAGTGACTACTCTAAGAGTGGATTTCCTTCCCTTTCTAGATCACTTCAAGTTGTTACTTATATCTATCTTGACCTTCAAAGTCCAAAACTGCTAAATCTGAACAAACTCTCTAGCCAGTGAACCACAAACTCCAGTAATGCACTGAATGCAACCACACTATTATTGATACCCCTAATTACTCATTTTAACGCATTAACTTTTTAAATTTACAAGTGTAATTAAAAACAAAAAATGATTTAGTAATTTAATTATTAAATTGAGTTATTTAATAGAAAGAACGTCTGTAGTCTCTTTTTTGACAAATCATCACAAATTAAATCTAGAATCAATTATGTACTTATCAATGTAATTCATAATTTACTTGTAATAAAGTTAATTAAATTCTAATTCTACAAATCAATCACTTATATACTAATAAATGAACTGTACTAATAAAAGTCACATGTTCACATTAAATACTAATACTGATTCAAAATCATCACCTTACTATTTCGTCTATCCTAATTTAATGTCTCTCAGTTCTTTTCTTTTTTTTACACAAACATCACTCAATAAGATACAATCACTAACAAACGTAAAATGATTCCTTAATCATTTTAATGATATTAATATTTAGGTCTAAATTATTTTACATTTTTCAACACTCTATTTATTTAAATTCAACTTTTTTATTGCTCTTTTAAACAAATGGCAAATCAAATGACCAATTAGCTAAATATAATTAAAAATGTATCAAATAAAATAATATAAATTTCTGCCTTCTTTTTTTATTTAACAAAAATGAAATCAACCAAAAAAAAATTTTAAATTCAAATAATTTTAAAATGCTATATTTAATATAAAAAAAATAAAATTAATGCAAATTTTTCAGGCGGGGTCAATTTTCAAACATAATACTGTATTATTAACACGTAAAGTAAGAAATCTTCCGTGGAACCATATCACCTTTAACTAAATAATAAAATAATTTAAATATAAATAAATAACAAACATCTACATACCCCTCATTATAATTTAATGACAAACCCAATGCAATTCTAATTTAGTATAAAAAAAACAACACAACCAAATAAAATTATTTACTATTAAAAATGAATTCAAATAATAAGAATTTTATAGACTCAAACTTCGCAACCTCTCATACTAAACAAGAAATATTCCGCGGAACGATGTAACATATGACTGATAGGAACTAGAAACCTAGAATCACCTCTAGCCAAATTCCAAAAGGTCCAAATGAAATTACACAACCCTGTTGCTTGCATTTATGTTTAAAACAAATGGCCTGTGTGTGTATACGTATGTGTCAGGGGAAAACGTGTCTTCCAGGTCTGCCTCCGTATTGATTATTGCGTGGGATCAATAGGGTCGCTTTCCCATGAGTCTCACACCGCTGTTAAAGAGTGCGTCTTCAGGCTAGACTTTCTGTTTACCTAGAGACACGACCGTGAGGATGGATAACCAGTCGGAAAGAGGCTGACAGACTCAAGTCAGCCACAGCGCTGAGCTTCACCATTAACAGAGCATCAAAAGCGGCGCTCGCAACAAAAAACACCAGCTTTTCCCCCCCGTTTCCCGGTTACCCTGTTGCTATGGTAACAACTGTTGCCTCAGTAACCACACTCCTATCTGAAAGCAGACCTTTTCAGCGGAGAAAACGCTCCCATCTCTCTGTGCGCTGTGCACCCCCTCCCTTACCAAAAGGTTACGCTCGGGGTCCATGCAGAGAGGGGAAGGAGGGGGAGAGGAAAGAGAAAGACGAGAAACACGTTACCTGACAGATAATGTTATCATAGTAAGCCAAAGCACGGGCATGAGGGAGGTTAGGAGGGGTGTCGCAAAGTTTCCTTACATTTGGATGGGAGCCCTCAGCGATGGTGGACAACGAGAAATTATCATTGTGGTGCTCCGAGGAAGGACGGTACTTACTGCTGCGAGGATTTTGGGGAAGGGAGGGGCAGGAGGAACAAAAAGAAGGAGTGATGGAACGGGGGGAGAATTGTGGGAAAATGAGAGGTATAGACAAGACGACAATGGCAAATATAGGGGAAGAATCGTACAATGAAGAGTTCTGAAGGCAGTGAGAGCAGAGAGAGAGAGAGAGAAAAGAGCATTAGTGCAATTCTAGGACTGCTTTGGAGGCAGAAGTTTAGACATGCGTTTATACAGACATACAACCTGTGATGCAACATATCAGATGACAAATTCAATAAATATGTCACTCTTTTCAAAATATTAGAAGTTCTAGACACATTTCAGAACCATTAAATTACCTCAAATGAATTAATAAATTAAGTTTCCTGGGCTTATGTGTAGATCGCAATTCCTTCCCATTTCCTTCTCGACATTCCATTACCCATTACTCTCTCAATATATATGAAATATTATATCTAAAATAATAACAATTATATATAAAAATATGTAGATATATTATAACAATAATAAATTATATATATATAATATATCCATTACATACATATGGTCGAGGTACAGAGTCTACTAAACTTATTTATCTATGTTTTTTGAAATTTCCAATGAAGCGTCAATAAGTTTTTTATGTTTACAAGGATTAGTCACTGCCAGAATAAATTTCCTGATAATTTACTCCCCATGTCATCCGAGATGTTCATGTCTTTCTTTCTTTCAGTCGAAAAGAAATTAAGGCTTTTGAGGAAAAAGTTCCAGGATTTTTCTCCTTATAATGGACTTCAGTGGTGGCCAACGGGCTGAAGGTCCAATTGCAGTTTCAAAGGGCTCTACACGATCCCAGCCGAGAATAAGGGTCTTATCTAGCGAAACGATCAATCATTTTCTAAAAAAAAATTTTATAAAAAAAAAAAAAACTTTTAACCAATGCTATCATTGCACTAGCTCGACTTCACGCATTATGTAGTCACGTTGGAAAGATCACGCGTGACGTAGGCGGAAGCACTGACCCAGTGTTTACAAAGTGAACGTGCAAAGAAAGTCAAACGCCCTTTAAAAAAAGGTAAAACAACAATGTCGGACGATTTTGAAGTTGAGGAGAAAATGAGATGGAGTTTTTCAACCTACCCTTTTTGAAATGGAGTACACAGACGAAGAGCTAACCGTGCATGGCCTTTCCAATGTGATTACATAATATGTGAAGACACGCATGCGCAAGTAGAGCTAGAGCAAGACAAGTATTTGTGGTTAAAATGTATATAAATGTTTTTTTTTTTTTTTAGAAAATGACAGATTGTTTCGCTAGATAAGACCTTTATTCCTCGTCTGGGATCGTGTAGAGCCCTTTGAAGCTCCACTGAAACTGCAATTTAGACCTTCAACATCGTTATTTGTGGTAACTGTTGAATTCCACTACATGGACAATAAAATCGTACCTAGTTATTTTCGACTGAAGAAAGAAAGACATAAAGCTCTTGATCATGGTGGTGAGTAAAACTATCAGGAAATTTTATTTGAAGTGCCTACATCCTATTAATGACCTCCAACAGTTTTAATGTATCAAATTACAAGAGGTACATAACAAACTATTAGGTATGCTGTGACCCTCATGTTTAACAATTGGAATTTTTTTTTTTTAAATAACACCTGATTAAGAGTTCCTTTTCAATACTGCTAATATCAAATTCACGTAACTATTTACCTGAAAAAAAGAAAGAAAAGAAAAATGAAGGTGTTTTAAGGTCACTTACCACTAATGTGTTTGCGAACAAGTTTTTTTTTTTTTTGGAAAGAAACTATTATTTATATTCAGCAAGGACAAATTAAATTAATCAAAAGTAAGTTACCTTCGTTCAAATAGATTTGCTCAACCCAAATCATCATATATGAATGATTTCTGAGGGATCATGTGACACTGAAGACTGGGGCAATGATGCTAAAAATTCAATAAATTTACAATATCTTACAAAACTGGGTCACTGAAACGCTATTTTAAATTGTAATAATATTTCACAATCATATTATTATTATTTTTACCAAATAATGCAGCCTTGGTGAGCATTAGAGACAATGTAGGTCTCTGGAAGGTTTCTGTGTTTCGGTGTTGAGTCGCCACATGATATAAATTTGAGTCCTAAAGTGAAGCCAAATGAGAGTTTATAGGATCAATGTCCTCTCCCTTCTCTGTTTTTGCCGTAATAAGTCCCATCTCTTCCTATACGTTCTGAATATTTGATCTTGTCTAGCGCAGAGTGAATTTGAGCACATTTACTGGTAGCAGATGGAGAGGAGGGCGTCTGATGTATTCACAAGTCTCATCTGTAGCACTGCTGCTTCTAGTTTCTCCTCTCCCTCCATCACTCTCACCCTCCTCTGCAGCCCGTTATAAAACTCTCCGTTTCTCCACTGGCACTTGCTCTCCTCTTTCCCCTCATCATTTTCCTTCTGTTCTTTGAGGAGGGTGTGTGCTGTTTAATTCCTGCGTAGCTTCCACCCCCATAACCCCCCCCCCCCCCCCCCCCCCCCGTGTCTCACCTGTATGTTAGGTCAGCTGGCCTCCTCCCCCATCGCACTGCCCTACTTTCAGCTGTAGCTTCCGTGACGTCATGCAGTCTGCCCGTTGCTAGCATAGCATGCTAAGCATTAGCGCGCCATCCACTCACTGCTTTATTTGGTCTCTGCAGCATCCAATCAGCAGCTGTGCTATCGTAACACTAACACTTTTCAGGGAATTAAAAATGCTGCAGATATCACAAAAACATTTTCTGTACTATTATGTTGTTTCTCTAACTATTAAAGTTGGGAAGCTGGTCTAGGCTGGTTTAAAGGGACAGTTCACCCCAAAATTTTTATTCTGTCATCATTTAATCACCCTCATGTCGTTCCAAACTGTTTCCCATACTATGGAAGTCAATGGCAACCAGCAACTGTGTGTTCTTCAAAATATCTTTTCAACAGAAGAAAGAAATTCATACAGTTTTGGAACAACAAACAGCTCGAGGTGCGAGTAAATGATGATGGGTGAACTGTCTCTTTAAGCTGGTTTCCCTGCTTGTTCAAGCTGGTTTAAATGTTTAGCTCGCTGAAAAGTCCCTAAAATCCATCTAAAACCAGTAAACCAAATCAGTTTGACTAGGCAAGCAGGTTTAAAACTTTTTCTTTAGAAAAAAAAACAGGAATATTAATATATTATTAAATATAAGTGGGGGTTTTTTTTTCCAAAAAAAGAAATAATACTTTATTCAGCACTGTAGACATATTACAAAATAGAAAAATTTTCTGTTTCAAACGAACTTTGTTCGACGATTTTTCTATTCATCAAAAAATCCTGAAAAAAATATTAAAGCAGCACACTCTCTGCAAAAATATTAAGCTGCACAACATAATAATTGAGCATAATAATTGAAAAATTGAGCACCAAATCAGAATATTAGAATGATTTCTGAAGGATCATGTGACACTAAAGACTGGAGTAATGATGTTGAAAATTCAGCTTTGAAATCATAAGAATAAGTTACATTTTAAAATATATTAAAAAAAAAACACTTATTTTAAATTGTAATATTTCACAATATTATTTTTACTGTATTTTGATCAAATAAATACAAGACTTTCAAAAACATTTCAACTATCAACTATTCAAAAATGTTGAGGTGTACAGGTATATGCCTGAGGAAGGTCATGAGACTAAACTGTTGCTATTTAAATAACTACACAAAGATTTATTTGTTCTTAATTCCACCACAAAACATGAGCTTTTAAGGCGTTTAATCCATAAACACTTCTACTTTGTCTTACTTTCTCTAAAAATGTGTACCACACAGGCCAGAGTCTCACCTGCGCTTGCGCAACTTGTTATTCTCGGTCTTGAGCACATGCAGCTTCTTGGCAAAGCAAACGACGATCATGAAGAGCAGGAGCACCATGAAAGCGGAGGCCCCGATGGTGATGCACATTACCTGGAACTCCGTGATGACCGACTCGCAGCGGGCACCCTTGTGCCACATGTAGTCCTGGATGTTGCACCTGCAAGACAAAGAAAGGAAAATATATGAAAGCCTTTTCCACCAAACTAGTAGCAGATTTTGCTGCAATGGTCAGAAGGTAATTCAATATACAATGAATAAAATTCATAATCCATTCAAATAAAGAAATAATAAAATGCAACATACACAGGAACATCAACTGAATGTGTGTTGCATGGCCATATCTGGTATTTCCAATGTAAACAGGTTTGATCTAATTCGTTTTGTGTGATATCAATTTGTTTTGCATCAGTCTTGGTAATATTAAGTTGCTGTTCAGAAAACGTTACTCTTTGCCGACATTATCCCATCCATTGGCCTCTGATATTAGCAGTCCCTGGTTCAAGACCAGCAGGATTTAGGGGCCAGTACAGAGCCAATGTTTCTTCTTTTCTCCAATGAAAACAACCTGCAGCAACATGGCTCTTATTGGGATTCGTTTACCAGACAATATCACATCAACACACACTCATTTTTTAAATGAGCCACACTTTAAACACACCATATTAAGACACAAGGGAGGCACAGTATTTTAATCCTTACTTGCTTTGATTCCCCATGTAGTCTCTGGTTCCATATGAATTATTCATGGGGACTCAGTGCATCTCCTACACCAAGGGTGAGTTAAAATCCACTGCCTGCAGCATTTTTACCATTCATTTTAGCAGACACCTGGGTGAATGACAAGTTCACTGCCTTTATCTTACCGTAGGTTTCTTCTGTACTGCATTAGACTGGATTTAACACCAGTTCTGAACTAAGTTCAGTGAACTAACTTCGAAGACTGTCAGGATTTGCCATATTAAAACTCTGTGACATTTGCCTTGAAAATCCAATAAGTGTGCATGAAAATGCAGAACGCAGGGGTTTGCATCTGGGATTTGTCAGGAATAAAAGCACATGGGCATCTGCATCCTCTCCATCAGCTCCCTAAACTCTTCCTCCTCCATTGTGTGCACATAACAAACAGCTTTGAGGACAGACCACTAAACAACATCAAAGGTGCAGAATGAAGGATGAAATCGGATATTATCGGATATTAATTAATAAACAAATAGATATTTTATATATCTATTAAAAACATATTTACTATTTCTATCTATAAGAAAATTGTAATTGTATATCATATATATACTATAATATAATTATATCTGCATATAACAAACATATTTTAAAAATGATAATGTATATATGAAGAGTTGATTTGCAAAAGCCTCTAAGTGCCATCTGAACATTTCTTCTAAAATTAGCATTTTTATCATGCTCCTATATTTATGTTTTGTTATTTCACTTTAATTGCATAGAAAAGGACCTATACATTGCCATTAAAGGGAAATTTCTGAACCTAAACATAGGAGCCTGATAAAAATGGTAATTTTAGAAGAACATTTCAGATGGCACTTAGATGCTTTTGCATCTGAACTCTTCATATATATATATATAACTACTATAAATATATATATTATATAAATATATATCTTTTTTATAAGTAATGCACACACACCCCCAACACACATGTCACATCCATATATATATACTCTATCTATATTTAAAAAAATATATCATGTACTTAGAATCTATGCAACATCATTATATTACATATTTAAAATAATTTAAAATGTAAATATAAAAAAATATTTTATATAGTGGAATGTATGCATTAATTTTATAATGTAACAGAATATGTAACATGCATAGACTGTGTATATCTCTATATATATATATATATATATACTCTTAGCATGTTATAAAATATAGATAAACACATCATTTCTATTATAATCTATAATATTTTGAGTATTAAACTAAATTTTACCCATTATTTTTCTATTATAAAAAGAATTATAGAATATTTTAATTACATTATATTTAAAGTACTATACAATTTAGTAATTATATATTAAAAATCTGAAAATCTGATTGGTTCATGCCATTGTTGATGTTGCGCCAAGAACAAGTCCTACTTGGGCAAATCACGTTAAATGTGAAATGCACCTTGTGCAAGTAGAATAAAAAGCTTCAATGTGGGGTCATCATGCAGATAATCGTGGGAAAGACAGGTACAAATAGCTGGAGAAGGCAAGAACCTTACTGAAATAAAACAGATGTATAATAAACACAAATCTGATGATAACGTAAACATTTGCGAGCAATCAGACACAAATTATCTGCAAAGACTGCAACCCTGGGCCCTTCTCTCTCCCTCAACCACATCCACATATGCACACTCAAATGCAAATATATATAATGAAAGGAAGTTGTCTTCATTCACAGTCTTGGTGGTCACGGCAGGGGGCTCTGAGGTTTCACTCCTTTTCACTACAGCATTCTGTATGCCCCTTTGTGCCTGCGCCAACCCCGAGTGAGACGAAGGAGAACAGGGTTGGCGCAGTGCCACTGAGGGCATTCAATCTCAGGAGGGAGAGGTGACGGGTGCATTGATGTGAGTGTGCATTTAAATGCATCCTTACAGTGGGCTGTATAAAGCAGCCTGTCTATTCAGCCCCTCAGCTGTTTCTCATCCACCCTCCCAGATCTCAACACTCCCTTAATCGTGTTTGTTTCTTCTGCAAAACTTTGCATGCTATCTAAATTAAATTCTACACCCATTCTCTTGCCTTTTTTCCAACCCAACCCAATTTTCAGGGCTTTTAGTCAAGACCTTCCTTTCTTTCTTGCATTCTTCCGTTCTTATTTACCTCATCCACAGTCTCTCTCTCTCTCATGTTTCTAGCTGCAAAACCGTGGGACTGCGTCAGTAGTCAAAAATTGTATGCAATCAATCATATTCATCTCAGAAGCCGTCTTCTCAAACAGAGCCTACAGCAACGACCCCTTTTTTTATTTTTTTATTTTATTTTTTACACCAGTATGTCATTTATTATGTGAAATAAAGCTAAATAAAAGCAACTGCAACTGACAAGCTAAGTGCAACTGACAGGTTAAGTGAGTTTGTGTGTTTGATTTCAGAAACCAGATTACAAAACAAAAGCCACCAGGATACTTCACAGGATAGTTCGCCCAAAAATGAAAATTCTGTCATCATTACTTTCTTTTTTCTGTGGAGCACAAAAGTGATGTTTTTAAAAACCATATCTATCCTTTCATCCATACAGTGAAAGTCCAGTCAAATAGGCTCCAGTGTTTCTTTGGACCGAAGAAAGTAAAGTCATCACATCGGTTTGGAAGAACATGAGATCGAGTACACTGAGGGTAAAAAACACTGGGTGGAAAACCTTTCACAATCAGAATCTTACAAATATTTACAAAGAAATGTCAAGTAACATTGTATTAAACATGATACTTTGAAGTAAAAGGCTTAAATAGTATTTTCTTGTAAAACAAACGCCAATAATCTTTTTTAGATATATACAGTATATATATATATATTAAATATATAATAGTATATCTTGAAAATTATTATATACATTTTTTTCATACAGTTCACATCGTGTGAATTCTACGAAATTGCCATCTTACAAAATAGTTATTTTTAACTTATGTTTTCCTGTAGATCGGTTTAGGAAATCCAGTTTACTCTTGATTTCAAATTTTCCACACATAACCCGTTTCAGCCACTGAATCATTTTTTTAAAAAAAGGTAAATGCGATGTTTTATCTCACAATTCTGACTTTTTTTTCTCACAAATATAAAGTCACAATTGTGAATTATAATGTCAGAATTGCGAGATATAAACTAGCAGTTGAGAAAAAAGTCAGTTTTATCTCGCAATTGTGACTTTATACCTCGCAATTGCGAGTTTATATCTCACCATTATATCTCCCAAAAAAAGAGTCAGAATTGCGAATCAAAGATAGATCATAATTTCTTATGATCATGAAACATTTAAAGGGGTCATATGATGCGATTTCAGTTTTTCCTTTCTCTTGGAGTGTTACAAGCTGTTCGTGCAGATAAGATCCTTGAAGTAGCAAAGACTAAAGTCTCAAAACGAAAGAGATATTCTTTATAAAAGTTAAGACTTGTCCACGCCCCCCTAAAATGCCTCGTTTAAACACGCCCCCACATTTCTACGTCACTATCTGGGAAGATTTGAATAACGCCGCCCAAACGTTCACGCAAAGAAAGAAAGCGTAACTTACATGTGTTGCTGCCCACCATTTTGTAAACCTGCTGTGTTTCGTTGTGAAAGTTTAACTACTTTGTTTGGTCTTCCAAAAGGACACGACTATACAAATCAGTGGTTAAGTTTTATTTACAACACTGTTCCATAACAGTTCAACCCAAATATTCAGATGTGTGCAGCACATTTTATGGAGGACTGTTTCCTGATCCTGGTAGAGTAGACTACAATGTTCTGTTCTGACTCACAGACTGTAAGTACGTTTTCATATTTAAAGGATTTGCCACTGATGATTCAAACGCGAGTTTTGGGCAGTAGAGTAGCACTTGTTGTTTGTCGTTTCTCCGATCACAAATGCAGACATGGTTTTCTGTTTACGCAGCGCGATGCAATGCAACGTGTAAAAAGACTGTATAAGTCATTATAATTTGTAATTATGTCCCCACTGGATGCAATGCCTCGTTTATAATGGGTTTTATGTTTTTGTCTCGTCGCTCCGGCCGGACATGCATCACAATATGGTAAGGGGCGTAACACGTCCATCACATGCTTGGGTATTCCGCCATCCAACGCACTAGATAGCTGGCCAATCAGAGCACACCTCGCTTTTTAACCGATGAGCTTCGTAAAAATCTACGCGTTTCAGAAAGGCGGGGCTAGAGGAGAAAAATAATGTACATATGGTTGAAATAATATTATTTTGTGAACTTAACCACATACCACATTTCATTACAACCAAATAAACAAAATAATGTTGTTATTTGCCACCTTATAAACCCCTTTAAGACTGGTGGATCTAGTTGTACTTTTGAACAGACAACAATCTCATGGTAATTCATAACTCTTATGTTTTGGTGAATTGGTGGCTAATTCGTATAAAAACATATGATCTCATTCATACGTTTTAGTACAATCTTCTTGCGCCCCAGTGACACAGATGTTTAGGTGTGGGCTTTCATGCCTAAAAATCGCATGTTTTAATGCTATTCACAGTACGAAATCACCTTTTAAAATAGTTACGGTTTCCTGTGAGATTGGGCTGAAAAATCCAAATCACTTGATTTCAAATTTTCCACAGGTCAGAAATGTGAGATATAAACTAGCAATTGCAATAACAAAAGTCTTTATTTTTCGCAACTGCAAGTTTACAGTATATTCCGCAACTCTGAGAACAAAATTGCGAGATGTAAGCTAGCTGTGCAATTGCAAGAACAAAGCCGAATTTGAGTACAAATGTCGCAATTACCTTCTTTTATTTTTTATTCAGTGGTGGAAACAGGCTTCCATAGATAACAAATGAATAACTCTTAATAAAAAAAATCACACAACATACAACCTTACCTGACTGCATACAGTACATTAACAGTAAATATTAAGCAGCATGTACTAAAGCAAATCTCAACAGCTTGACTACTGAAAATTGTAAACTACATTATAGTTCAGCAATATATTAAAAGTTGGTTATAGTACATCCTATGTACGTACAATACAATGTAAAGTGGAATATATTCGAAATTTCGTATGAAAAATCAACTATATTATCAGTCAGCTCTTTAAATAAAGTATATATTTACAATTTCGACAAACCATTTTTACAAGGTAAATGATGAAAATTTGTTATCTTTAAGTGAACCCCTTTAACCACACACAATTTGGTCCCAATTTGAAAGAGCTTTGGTTAGCAGCATGACTATGCTGGTGCACTTGGAAATGATGGTCTAAGCAAGATGAGTTGAATTTGTGCCGTTAATCTCCGTGTATAAATATGGGCATTTTATGAAGCTGCCGTGTGGACAGATGGTCCGGCTAAGACCGTGTTTGTGTGTACATGTGTGTGTGTGTGTTGCATGCAGTGCTGAGATGGATGGATGCCAAACAGCACTAGCTGAGCAGTAGCAAGCAGTAGTTGAAACAGATGTAGTGATGACATGTCATTCCATCACTAATATCTCTCTTAAGACCAAACCTCCCCTCTGTTCCCCTCCATTTCACCACTTCACTCTCTTTCTCTGCTCTGCTATCTCTTCATCTTTCAAGAATAACATAAATACAGATAGCCTATATGTTGTAATAAAAATGTCAAGACAGCTTTCTCTGTTGGCATAAATATGCATATGGGTGGTTACACATATTTTACGTTATAAAATACTGCAAAACCATTGAAAGCGATGCAAACTAATTTCTTATGATCAATGAAAATTGAAGACAGGTGGATCTAGTTGTACTTTTGAGCATACAACATAATCTCATGGTAATTCGTAACTCTTTTGTGTTTTGGTGAATTTGTGGATAATTCGTATATAAAAACATGATCTCATTCATACTTTTTGTACAATCTGCGGTAACACTTTATTTCGATAGTCCACTTTAGACATTCTATTAACAGCAAGTAACTTTGCAACTACATGTCAACTAGCAGTTAGTAGAGTATTAGTAGACTGTCTGCTTAATATCTTCTAACACTTTCTTTGTCAACATTCTACTAACCCTAAACCTACCCTAACAGTCTACTCTGAGAGTTAGTAGACATGAGTTGCAAATTAATGAGAAGTAGTTGACATGTAGTTGCATGTAATACAAAGTTACTTACAGTTAGTACAATGTCTAAAGTGGACTATCGAAATAAGGTACCCAATATGCTGTGCGCCAGGACACAGAGGTTTAGGGGTGGCTTTCATGCCTACATTTTCTAAAGAATCATCCGTTTTCATTGCTATTCACTAGGTAGAATCACACAAATCCAGTTTAAATAGGTTTCCGTGGTAGACTTAAAGCTGAAAATTCCAATCCTCTTGATTTAGATTTTCCACGATACACCAGATAATGAATGATAATCAAATTAACAATTATAGCGATTTAGTATAAGTATATCTACAATAACCATAGCACATATAGCAAATCTAAACTGCTTGATTGTTTTATATTCGTAAAATTTAAACTATATTATTGCTCAGTGATATATTAAAACCTGGATATAAACTGCCTGATTTTTTCATTTTGCAGCAAAACGTAACTAAATTATAGCCCAGCTCTTTATATAAAGTTGGATATATAAGTATGTCCAACTTTATCGGCATACAGTATACTCGTGTAGTTGTGTACTCAACTGTTTGATTGCTTGTATAATTGAAAATGTAAACTGTATTATCGCCCAGTTCTAATCTGCTAAATGCAACTATAACTCATGAAGATATTAAGATACTATAAACATTAACATCATGAATTTCTTTAAAGCTGCTTTGAAACTATATGCATTGTTATAAGCAGTATACAAATAAACTTGACTTGAAGCCTCAAAATGAATCAAAACAATTCATCAAATATATTCCATCTGAGATAGGTCTGGACGGTATACCCACCTTAAATATGCAAATATCTAATACTTACATGCTCACTGATAGTGCTACCAAGATTTACATTGATATTTTTAGCAGATGGATTCTTACTAAAGCTACCAACAGTAAGCCCAGGATATATTATATGATAGTGTACAATATTTTTGTATTAAAAATAAACTGGGAACTCACGATGACCGTGCAAAATAGCCTTTAGAGAGATTTTCTAAAGCTTGGCACTGCACAGCCTCTTAATTAAGTGTCAGTACATCTTGTCATCCTAAACACAGCCACACCATGAGCAGCAACCCTACATTAACTCTAAACATGTGGTTTACCAGTGCTGCCACAATCATCACTCCTCAGTTCCTGAAAAAATAAATAAATCACCAGGGATATGGCACATTATTCTATTCTGTCAAATGTTTGCAATATTCAGCTGACTGGGCTTAGAGAGGTTTCGGCCCAGGTGATCCTCTCCTGGATCCCTGGGGTGGTGTAAGGGTGATTCCCAGACTGAGACCCAGTGAACCCAGTGAATGAGAAGGATCAGGACGGGATTAGGACCAATCATTAATCAGGTTCTGCTGTGTCTGTCACTACATCATTCTATCCATCAACCTTTGCTGATCTTCAAAATCTAAATGAAAAAAACAGGAGCATTTTCTGGCAACAAAACAACCAGGATCCTAATTATGATGACAAACTTCAAACAATCAAACCTGATGATAAATGTACACCATTCGACTATTAAATAAATTAAATGACCAATGAATTAAAACAGCAGTATTTATCTAAATTATTAAAAAAATAAACGAATAAAAAAAAAATCATACATACATTATACAGCTGTATTCATCTATATTTTTCTTTTACTACAAAATAAAATTGAAAAACTAAAAACAAACAATAAATACATTTTAAAAATAAATAGTGACTTTTGTGATCACTGTTGAATGATGACTCATATGCATTTAGTCATTTTTGCATTCAGCAAACATTTTTTGAACCATTTAATAGAAATTAGTCATCTGAACAAACCGAATCACTAAAGAAGGTCTGAATTCAAAATAGCATGCTACTGTACTAATTTGACTATTTCTGCCATATTTTTATAAGCCAGAAATAATAAGAGTATAGTATGCTAGTATGTTCTTCCAAATTCAACCAAAATGTCTGAATTAATCAAACTGCCTATAGAAAAGAAAATTAATCAAACCTTGATAGCTAGGTACTTATAGTAATAGTGTAAAGTAAACTGTGAGCTAAAATAACAGTTTCTAACAGTGTAGCTAAAAACATTTTCAAAAAAGTAGCTGGACTGTAGTGTTAACTTGAAATTTTGAGTAGATTGTAGCTTGGCTAGCAAGAATGTTCAAAGTAGCATCCCCAACACTGTAAACTGTAAATTTATGTTTTCTAAAAAGATTCAAGTCTACATGTCCTCTGTGCCACAGGGACTAGCATGGGAGGTTTGAATGAGACAGGAACAAACTTTTCAGACACAAATAGTCATGACAAAAACTGATGCAAACAGTAAATAGATTTTGCTTGAATATTTCATTAATTCAAACAAACACACACACTTTTTGTGTAGCCTGACTTGCTTAATCTGTTCCCATGCTGAACACGGAGCAGAAGTCTGACTCACACTTGTTTTCTCTCTCTCTCTATACTCCACATATCTCTCTGAACTCTCTGAATTTGTATTCCATGTCCTCCTGTGGATGACTAACACCCCATAGGAAGGAAAATCACATGTGAAATATCTTTAACATCTCAGTTGTTTATTCTAGACAGCAAAAAAAGAAAAGAAAAAGAGCGTAAAAATATGAATAAGACATTGAGGATATTAGGCGTCAGTATTTTTAACTCGTGCTTCCTCCTTCCTCCGTCTACCTTTCGAACTCATTGGCTCATGGCAGCTTGTTGGGCACGTACCCACGCTGGACAACTGATTCAACCCAGAAATTTGATGTATGCGTCTTTGATAAAAAAAAAAAAAAAAAAAAAAAAAAAACACTTTTAATTTATTATATTTTTATTTTAGAAGAAACAGCTGGGAAAAGATAATACTTAATAGATACATCGACTGGTTAAAGTTACTTTTTTTTTTAAGTTTAAAAGTCCCAAGGCTGGTATTTATTTGTCGAAAATCCAGTCAAAAAAGAATATTGATAAATATTACACTTAACTGTAACTGAACTGTTTTTCGTTTTTGTCTGTTTATATTATATTATATATAATATATAATATATTATATATATATATATATACATATATATATATAAATTAAAATGTCAATTATTCATTATTGTAACTAAATTATGTGATTCAAAGCTGATTTTCAGATATATATTAATGTAATGTTAATTCATTGTTTATTGGAATTTGTCCTTTGATCCCCCCCTAAAAGCTAAACTTTCAACAGACATTAGCCTTCAGTGTCCCACGATCCTTCAGAAATCATTATATGCTGATTTAGTGGAAAGTTTCTTTATTATTATCACAAGGTTTTGCTGCTTTAATATTTTTGTGGAAATCATGTTACATTTTTTTCAGGATTCTTTGAATAGAACATTTAAAAGCACAGCATTATTTGAACAGAAAGGCTTTACTGTCACTTTTGATCAATTTAATGCATTTTTTGCAGACAAAAATTAATTTCTTTAAAAAAATCTACGGCCCCAAACGTTAGACACCAATGTAATTGAGAACTCTATTAGTTGTACTGAGCTATAAAAGAGCAACCTCCAAGCATAAAAACCTCTGGGATGTTAACAAAGTTTCACAGTTAAAAACATGTTTTGTAACTGAAATGAAAGCCCAGCTGTCATATGTCCGCACATACTTACAGAAAGCTCTAGTCAGATCACTAAAAGAGAGGTGTGTGTGCAGGGGAGGGGGATGTCTGAGCCATTAACATTCATCCTCTAATAAGATTGCAGTGGTGAATAAATCAGTGTGTTCAGACGAGCCTCATATAAACAAAGCCAACATGGCACACAGCTGCCCAGAGCTCCACCGACCCACTTTGACTAGGCCTATTCTGGGGAGTCAGTAAGGGTAACCGGTCCCAAAGGGGGGGTTACTGGTAGGGCAAGCGTCTGTTTACAAGGCAAGTACATGAGCATGGGGAGGAACTCAGAGTGAGGCTCAGAAAAATCACATTTGAAGGCATTTAGCAGATGCTCTAATTCAGAGTGAATAAAGATGTGATCAATTACTCTGTAATTATGATGACTAGGTGAGAGGAGTATCTGGGAGTAAGTTTTCAGCAAGATCATTTACTATGAGCACAGACTGCTTATATTATGTTACAACGCTATGATTTTAGGGGGGAAAGGGAGAAATAAAATATTTTAAATCTAGCACACCTGGCAGACAGACAATTATTTCCCCTAAACAGAAATGGGATTTAATGGAGAGCAAATGTAAATCTGTTTCCTGATCTTTAGAAATGGATCTCAACAATGCCTCAAACATCAATCAAAAAACAGAGGTTTCAATATGTACACTCTTAAAAATAAAGGTTCTTTATGGCATTGATGGTTCCATGAGTCATAGAACTTTTCCATTGCACAAAAGGTTCTTTATAGTTGAAAAACTTCTGAAGATTATTAAAATGTTCTTCTCACTAAAAAAAGGTTATGTTCACTGAAAGGTTCTTTGGGGAAACAAAAATGGTTCCTCTATGGCATCACTGCAAAAAAAAAAAAACTGTTGGCACCTGTTATTTTTTAATATGTACTTAAATGTTTTATCAAATTCTCAAAAATCAAATTGTTCTATTTCTATCCGATTTATTTTATAGAATCCTCATGTTATAAAGCTCCTATAGTTCTTGGCCTACTGCATGTAACCATCTTAAATTTAAAAGGAGAAACATCTGAGACAAAATCCTTACGTGAAGCATAACCTCTGAAGACCAACCTCTGAGCAATAAAATGTTCCTCTAGGAATGGAATACATCGGAACCAATGTAAGTACATCTGAGATTTACTCTAACTGCTAACCATGACCTCTGAGCTGACGTAAGGTTGGGGTTAAAGTCAGGGTCACTGCACAAATCCAAATAGAGGTAGGGGCGAGAGATTTATCACCATAAACAAGGTGTTAATGGTCACTGGCCGGCAAGGGGATGGTCTCAGATCTTAATCACGACATGAATTACGACCTCTGGATGACAGGAAGACATTGTGGAGAGAGAACTGCACTCAATTTCACATTTCTGCAGTATTGAGAGCAACTGAAACCATGAGATTTTAATTTACCCTAGGAATACCCCACTAAAAACCCAAAAATATTATCAGTATGTGACTTTTATATGAAAAATATCATAGTTGCTTTTCAAGAAGCAGTGAGCATAGCTATCAAGCCTCCTCCCCCAGTTTTGACCTAATCTACCCTTGAACAAGCTGAACTTCATATCTCTTCATACTTATTTTCAGCTTAAACATAATCCTCATGATGACCTCTTTATAGCGGCAGTCACAGGCCCTGCGTTTGTTTTCATGGTAAATGCATTTGTAGTGATAGTAAAATTAACAACCCAAAGTTATTGTCATTTTTAAAAATTGGACTTCTTAATAATATTTTTCTAGCAAAAGAGAGGGTTGTGGGCATAATGCAAGACACAGGAAAACTGTGACTAGACTAGTGTAAATGTGGGTCACATGTTTGGGCAAAAACAGTTGTGCTAAAAATAATCTGGCAGCGAGAGGGAAGTTTCCTAATAAACTTTCCTCATAAAGAATCTGGGAAAACATGTGGTACTTTCTGCTCCACAGCACTCGGCCTGTCCTTGTGCGTGTCCTTAGTTCCCCTCTTGACTAGATGTGCCATGTGGAGGGCTGATCTTCTCAAGAGGTTCCCTCTGATTTATTCCAATTTAGAACTACATTTCTACATTTCCCAAAGAAAATGCCAGTGGTGTTTGCTTATGCGAAAGCTGCCATCATCGTACTAGGATGACAGAATGCAGATTGGCTCCCCTTTAATTCATGTGTGTGAATTTGAATGGAATTGGCCACATCCCACAAGGAGTTGAATCGGAATGGCATTCTCAATTCAGTTCTGAACAGAACATAAGCCTGTTGCTAAGGTTCTCTGAATGTTTGCTATGCAGTTGCTAGGGTGTTTTGGATGATTGCGAAGTGGTCAGAAGAGCCCACCCTCAAGTACTCTGGTTGCTTGATATGGGTTGAGAACTTCAATGTAAGTCTATTGGATTTATCACCCATTTCATCATCCACTAGCCAAAAATCACAATTCTAATGACCTACATAAGTAATAGCACATCTATCCTAAACAAATCAAATGACAAGTATGAGCAGTATTAAAGGTGCAGTATGTAATAATGACTGTTAGTGGTTGAAGTGGGTACTGCACTCCAAATTCAAAATAATGGAAAGAGTTGGAAATAATGGAAATAGCTGTTTCTCCCATGCCCTCCTCAGAATCATTGCTCATATGGGTTGCCAGATTGATGACATGCAAGAGGAACGAGCACAATTGTCAATGGAAGGTGCCGAGCCTTACACTCTAAGTTGATTAGGTGATTTATCAACGTTTTAATATGCCTCTGTTCATAAAGCTTTCTAGGGGGCTTTCACACTAACATGTTTGGTGCATACCCAGGTGACATCAGCGTTTGGTTAATGTGAATGCTGTTTTCTGAACTCGGGTACGTTTCGCAGGTGCCTAAAAAGGGTTGTCTGGGGTACGGTTCATGTAAACTCCGGTACGGTTTGCCTCTGATGTGAACGCAATTATTAGATGGATGCCGAGGCTTTTTAGGTTGGGTAGAATCAGCGATCTTTGAGCCAGTTAGTTTTCTGGCTTCCATGACTACAATATGCCGTGTTGTCCACCAACTGGCAACCCGGGGTGTCGAAATACTATTGGGTAAATTGGCAGTGGGCGGAATCATGCAGACCAAAACAAAAACAGAAATTCCGACACGGAACCCACATTTCAAAATAGAATAACTGGCTGTAGCATTGTTTTTTGGAGAAACAAGTATGTGAGCTTGATATTGAACCATGTTTCCTAAATATTTACAAACATATTATGGTATTTTTATGTTTTAGTACAGGCAAAAGATTACAAACAGCACCTTAATGTTAATCGTGCCATGTGCATAACCTGTATCTTCTGAGCGCTTACCTGCAGAACATTTGGGTTCCTTCCATAACGTAGCAATGGCCCCCGTTGAAGCAGTAGTTGGGCTGCAGGTCACATGGGGACTTGCAGGAGCCATTGGTGCGGACAAAGCCCTGCCGACACTCTGAGCCATTAACGGAGTCGACCACACCGGGAGGAGCACGGGGGCCTTCTCCCACAGTGGCTCCTTTGGGGAGCGTGAAAACGGGGTTGGAGGGCAATCGAGGAGGGAAGCGTTTGGAAGGAGGAGTAGTGGAGATGTCATCATCGTAAGAGTCAGTAGTGCTGCTGTAAGGGTAATCGTCGGTGGTGGGAGACACACTGTCGTCGTAGGGCGTCATGTAGTCATAATTTTCAGGCATGGACCAGGAGGTGGGGTCACGGCCCTGAAGCTCGTGTGGGGAAAGAGTCGGTCGGCTAAGGTTCGTGCGGCGGGATCCAGAGTCAAAGAAATCTACGGTGACGTCGGACGGGGAAGGGGAAGGGGGATGAGTTGGGGATGGGGTTGTGGGAGATGTCTCATGGTCGAGGTCAAACACAGTGGTCTCCATGTCTCCTTTAGCATCTTGCCAGGACGGTAGTGTAGGCACTTGCTGCCTCACTTCCTCTTCCGTTTCCTGTTCCTCTTCCTCCTCGAAGGAGATGACATGCTCCTTCACGAAGGAGGTATTGACAGGCAAGAGTTCAGTTTCTGCAGAGTCGAGGCTGTTATCTGGGCTTGCCAAAGTAGTTGTGGCTCCCTCACTGGAAGTTGGAGTTCCAGGAGTTGGCGAGAAGACCTCTTCCAGCATGCCACTACCTGCTTCTTCATCTCTAAACTTTCGTCCGGTGTGAGTCGGGTCTAAGGAGCTGGACAAGCTGGTGAACTGTGACACCTCCTCTATCTTCTCCTTCTCATCCCCGGTAGACAAGGAGGTCACATTAACAGCACTATCAACCTCAGTTTCATTTCCCACCACAGAGTTACCTGTTGAAAAGAGCAGATTACAGTTATGAGAACTCAACGAATCAATGAAAACCCTTGCATTCATTCAAAAAGCCACTGGTATTTAACACTTTGCTATTACCTTCTCAGTGGTAGGTTTCCCAATATCTTTAAAAAGTTTCTTTAGCAAGCCTTGAGATTAGGTGCAATTATTTTACTAATGTGCATGTTTCTCAAAAACAAGATTAGGGATTGTGACTAGATTCATAGTGGCTCCGGGCCAGGAGAGTTCAACCAAATTAAAAAATCTCAAACATTTAATTACTCTCCCGGCATTCCTTTCCAAACCCGTTATACTTTTGTTCATCTTTGAAACACAAATAAAGATATTTTTTGATGCAATCTGAATCGGTCTGACCCTGCATGGAACAGCAATACAACTGAAATGTTCCCAAGTCCAGAGACGTAGCAAAGAGATCTGTAAAGTAGTCCATGTGACATCAGGGGTTCAAATTTAATTTTATGAAACTACAAGAATACTTTTTGTGCGCAAAAGAAAACACAATGACTTTATTCCCCATTTGGAGCATACGCTCTTTACGTCCAGCTAAATATTCTCCAAAATGACGCTACAGGGTGATGCGGAGGAGACGCACACAAAAAGTATTCTTGTAGCTTCATAAAATTACCGTTGAACCCCTGATGTCACATGGATTATTTTTACAGATCTCCTTGCTACGTTTCTGGACTTTGGAACATTTCAGTTGTATTGCTGTCTATGGAGGGTCAGAGAGCTGTCAGAATGCATCAAAAAATTCTTAATTTGTGTTCCGAAGATGAATGAGGTCTTACGGTTTGGAACGACATGAGGGTGCGTAATTAATGACAAAATTTTCATTTTAGGTGAACTATCCCTTTAAAAGACACACACCATATCTGACCACCAGAAAAGCCCATAAATTCTTTTGTCATCTTATCAGGTCTAATCCAACAACATTGTAATTTCATTGAAGTAATTATAGTGTTCATTATTTTACAGCCATAATGTGAACAGAATATTCAATGAGGGAAAAAAAAGTAAGGAGTTACTTGATTTTATCCATCGAGTTGACTGTAAAAAACACTATATGACAGGTGGTTGAAAAATAACAGGGCTTGCATGCTGACAATGAAAAAAAAAATGTATTTTCAGAGATGAGAATAAAATGACATTTTGAAATGACATCACTGCACTTGTGTTCAAAATACAACCTATGCTTCTGAAGCAAATGTATCATATTTGAAAGATTTGTACATGTTGTTATTGGAAACAAGTCAAAAACAGTTTTCTAACAACTAAAGTAATTTTTGCAGTGGATAGTTTACAAAGGAAGTTTCTTTTTCCTTTGGAATAATATAAATGAATGAATCATTCACAATAGGTCCAAAAATACTGCTAAAAGCATGGATACTGCCAATGAAGTAATGGTCAGCTAAAAAGATCTTCTCTTTCCGAACTAATACAGTATGGAAGCAGGTCTTTTTCTCAATGACTAACAGTCCCATAGCTTCAAGTGCAATTCATTATTATTATTACGTTCATTTTCATGAATTCAGTACATGACATTTAGCCACTGGGAAATATTTCTATGAACAGAGATTCCATAGTTGTGGACTAAAAGCTCAAAAATATTTTGCGGCTTCCACTACACAGGAAATTGTGTGCATTTCTGGAACGGCAATAGCACATTTTGTGAACAAGTATATGGGCTCAGATAACAGTGTATTTTAAATATTGTTCTATTGCACGGAGTAAAAATCCAAACAAACTTACAGGATAGTTTATCTTTCTTGAAGACCCTTGTTTCCAAAGATGGCGGATTTGCATTGATTCTCCTTTGCCATTATCCGCTCTAACAATGAAAATGTATTTACTTCTGTATTGCCAGGGCATTTTTGTTCCAAGAGCATCTGTGTTTTTTACTTAAATCCAGTGACTAATAAAGAAATACATTTAGTATAGTCGGAGATATAACATGTGACAGTATAGACTAAGGTCTTTGGCACAGAGATGCTCCCCAGAAATTTTTTTTCCCAAAAATGGCCAGATGTGCATGGTCTGGACTTTATTAGTGACCGTGAATCACTAATGCAGTATTTATGTGACAAATCTGACGGAGATTAATTTGATACAACTCCTTTGTGGTAGCATTAGTCTCTGCATTCGTACAAGATTAACACGCCTTTCAAACACAGATGTCAAATCAATACTGAGGCAAAAACACCAAACACAAAACAACAAAGAAGAAACATATTCAAGTTTTGTACGTTTAGAACAGAAAAGAAAGCACATGAAATTGGATATTTAGAAACCTTAGGTTGTAATTGTAAAAAAAATAGTAATTGCCAAATATTTTTACAATTAAAAGACTGTTTTCGAGGGACTACTTTATTGTGTGTATTTACAATGTATTTCTACTGTGATGGCAAAGCTGAATTTTTAGCTGCCATTACTCTGGTCTTCAGTGCACATGATCCTTCAGAAATCATTCTAAAAACTGATTTTTGAAAAAATTGATTTGAAAAACTAAAGGTACAACCATGTAAACACTATGTAGACAAATATCTTTAGCTTAAGTGCACAGAGTAAATTTTAATACAAAATATAATGACTAATACAGGAAGACATGATCAATCTAAATAGAAATCAGATGTGTAATTAAAATTCATGATCTCTGTACGTTTAAAGAAAGTGTTTTGCACCATTAACACAGCCAATGCAAAGTAATTCATCTCTCACTTGAGTAGCAAAATCATATTTGCAGTTTAGTGTATCTGCTAAATTGTATAATGGTGTTTTAGTGTGACTAATATAGAGCAGCCAGTGATTAAATTTGGGATAAAAGCAAACAAACTGTGGTGTGGAAGATCTGAATTTGATAAGCGAGAACAGTTAATGCACAGCATCCTTCAAACATTTGCAAATGTGTGTCATGGATACTTGACGGTAACCTAATCAGAAACAGGATTTTCACAGATGCTTTCAGGTATCTCCTTTTCCTCTAACAGAATATGCCGAGCTGGTCAAACAGTTAAGAATATTTGTTTTGTAGAAGTAAGAACATTTGACACCAGCTGGAATGCTGGTTTTGCAGATTTTGTGGGTTAAATAGCCAGATCTGGGTCAGATCTTTACAGCCACGGCTTTATCAAAGATCTTCTGCCGTACTATTTAATGCTTCTCCCAGACGGGATGCAGTACAGAAGCAAGGAAACAGTGGCCCCAGGCAAAGCGGACACAACAGGCCCTTATGTTTCCCCTTTTCTCTTAGATGGTCAAATCTTGTTACATAATACTCAGTTACCCCTTTTCTCTCAGGCACCCCAATGCAGCCCAGAGGGGAGGAGGTAATTTGGGGTTTGCCGCTTGTTTGGTGGCCAGGCTGGGAGGAATGATGGCCACGGGATCTTAGTTGCATGACTTTGGGGAGACGCCAAGCTCTTTGTTTGTGCAGCTCTGCAGACACTGAAGGGTGGACAGTGAGCTTGTCTGTACCTCAGATGGTTTTCTGATGGCAGGCTGCCCGAGCAAAAACTGTGGGAGGTACAACTCAGAAAAACCCAACAGTTAAATTAAGCTGTTGGACCCAACAGCTTCATTTAACCTTTTTCATAATATCATATCATAATCGTAACTTATAATAGGTCTGTTGTATCATTGCAGTTTCTTTAAAGTCAACTTATTTCTAATTTACAATTAATGTGAAAAAAACTAGTGCTGGACCATCAAGATTCATTTTATCCACTGATTAACTGGATCATGGAAAGTGTTGTTAGCAGAGATGGAAACCCGGTCTGTCACTTGGACTCGAGTTGCTTAAAGGGGTCATATGATTCTATTTTAAAGATCATTATTTTGTGTATTTTGTGTAACAATATGTTGACATGCTTTAATGTTAAAAACACATTATTTTTCAAATACTGTACATTATTGTAGGTCCTCTATGCCCCGCCTCTCTCAAACACTTCGTTTTCAACAAAGCCCCCTCCTTTGACAAGCGGTCTGCTCTGATTGGCCAGCTGACCCAATGTATTTTGATTGGCCGAACACCGCAAGCACTCGCGGAAATGTAACGCCCCTTACCATAATCGCAGTTTCAGCTTTCAAAGTAAATATCAAGACTTAGTTAATAATGTTGTTAGTTTTACCAGCAGTTCAAGCCCGAAAGGGCAACAGAGTCCTGTGACAGACACAGTGATGATGCAGTACACAAGTTGCGGTTAAGACAGCTGACGTGCTATGTTTTCTGACAGGCAGTTCACTCTCCTGTTCCCCTCACACACACACACACACACACACGACGCGTTACTCTGCACTGCGCAAAACTCCGCATTTGAACAGTCAATAGCAAATACTTAAACTAGTAACAAAACATACTTACAGTCGCTGATTCAGAAGCGCCAGATTGTCATAAAAAAGTTGGAATTTACCCTTTTTTTTTTTTTTAGAATAGCCTTTGTGCAAAGCCAGCCTTGTACTCTTCCAGGTTCAAAAAACTGTCGTCCATAAAATGCGTTGCCCAAATTCGAACATCTGGGTTCAAAAGAAAGACTTGGGACTTGACTTGGACTCATGAACAGCTGACTCGAGACTTGACTTGGACTTTTGACTCATGAGACTCGTAAAAAACGCAAGTCATTTGTTATGGGACTGGGAGTTTATATGAATGCATTTCTGAGGGGAACTTACTGTCTTTAGAGAAGTTTAGATGGTATTTTCTTTTCACCTTGCCATTTTATAATGCATATTAAAGTAGTGTTCACAACCGCAGCGCTGCTTTGTTTACAGCGGAAACCAAGGAAATTATGTTTAATTGCTGTTCAAGCACCACCTGCTGGCAGAGAGTGAATCTGCATTCTAATTCAGCCTGTCTGCTGTTTTGTTTCATGCAGATGTTTTATATAGAATATTTTCACAAAATTAAAGTCAGAACATTTTGTTTTTGCTTTAAATTTTGAAATTATACAATCCAATGTAGATTAAAAACTGCTCATGCTGCATGTATGGCAGCCTCTTTGTTAGGATTGTGTTGTGCTTAAAATACTGTGGTTGCCTCTAATTTTAAATGGAAAGAGCACAGAAAAAGTCTTATTTTGTTTATATGAAGAGATTTGTTTTATTTGTATTATTTATTGATTTGGGATTTTTTTTAAATTTCAGTTTAGTTTTATTTGACATTTCACTTTCAAAAGAAATGTGCAGCATTTTGTCTGAAAATTAATAAATGGACACCATTTGATTTCTAATTTGTTTTACATTTTGTTAAAGTATTTTTTGAGAAAATCATATCGTGAAATCAGTATTTCAAAACCAATTTAGCCTCAATAACTAGCTGAAAGGACTGTTGCTAATAAATAGAACAAAGACTTGAGACTTGACTTGGACTTGGACCTCAGAGACTTGTGAACATGTCTGATGGTTAGGCATAAATATGATTTTTTTTTCCCGGAATAAAATGGAATTAACAATAACATTTGGAAAGTTTATTAAAAACAAATATAATAGTATAAATATACATTACTGTTTAAAAGTTTGGAGGCGGTATAATTTTTTTAATGATCTTGAAAGAAGGTTCTTATGCCAAAGCAAGTCTTCCATGTCACATGATCCTTCAGAAATCATTCTGATATTCAGATTTTGTGCTCAAGAAACATTTATTATAATGTTTAAAACAGTTGTGCTGATTAATATTTTTGTCAAAACAAAAATATAACATTTTCAGAATTATTTCATGAATAGAAAGTTCAAAAGAGCAGCATTTATTTGAAGTAGAAATCTTTTGTAACATTATAAATGTTATTACTGTAATTTGATTTATTTAATGCATCCTTTTTGAATAAAAGTATTAATTTCTTTAAAAAAAATTATATTACTGACCCTAAACTTTTAAACGGAAGTGTATATGCGTGAAATGCATTGTGTTAATGAGGAATACTGGCCTTAACCTCTATGTCTAGCTGTACTTCCAGGAGCTGATGCCAAAAGTGCTTTATTTTTATATCACTGAATGAAGCGCCTTAATCACTGCATCCCTCCAGAACTTTGCAATGCAATGCAATGACAATGACACAGGATTCCATCCCTCCATGGAATATTTTACCTTGACTAATTATGCAGAGGTATTAACAGTAAGATCTTTTGACCTTGAGACATAATCAGACAGCTGCCACGTCTCTTCACCTCCCGTTGCATAAATCTTTTCATTTCTATACTCAACAGGTGGTTGGATGGAGGAGGGATGTGTTGCCATGGGAACCAGCTTGCCCTCACTGTGCAGAGTGAATGCAATGATGGAGCTCAAATGTGCTGTGTGAAAAACCATCATCAAATTTATAAGTCCACATCATACAAATTCAAGTAAAAAATCAAATAAACCTGTGCCAAGCCTTCGACAAAAAAATGGAAAAAAAAAATATACAGCTGCTTAATTTTCTAGCATCAACACAATCACTGATTTTTATTTTATAGCCTGTCATTTTTCTACTTTGAAAGGTTAATTAAATATTTATTAAATTAGATAAATTAGGGGTGGGGTGATCAGTTTCTGATGAAACCAAATGGCAGCAGCCCACATCAACACAGCACATCTTTATAATTCACTCCCTTTCCTCTGGTTGCATTAAATTCATTAATTAAAAGGCAATGAAGACCCAGTAAACTCCTGCCTTCAAAATATTGCTAGAACAAACGAATCTGATCACCAATAATGCCATTTTTCCACCCTTGCTCTTACTCTGAAAACAGACTGCAGTGACTTTCTTTGGCAGCAAAAGATTGTGAATGAATGCAAATCTGATTAAGCTCACCTAAAACCATCCAAAACATGCACGTTGTTGTTTTCAACTAGATTGCAACAGATCCAGCTGAAAAGACACGGCCCCTTTGCCTACAAATCCACCCAATTCATAATACACAAATGTATCCACAAAACAACCATATTTCGTGACAAAAAATGCACTATTTGTCACAACAAGACTTAATACTAAACTGCAACCTGTAATTTAAGAAGCTATATAAATGACATCATATTCCTGGAACAAAGAACGGAGAGGTTTAATTGCTGGTACTCAGGACTGCATTGAAATTTTAACTAAAACTGCACATCTTGCTCATTTGGGAATTATAGCCTAGATTCAGAATGGTGGATTCCATTTGTAGGGACTGACAGCAAACATTACCTCGATCGAGTGAGGGTTTCAGTGTTAGAGGATAAAGCATCTGGATATCCTCCTCTAAATCTCAAGGGAATTGAGATCAGAATCCAGTGTTCAATGCTTTGGATTGATGCACAGTAACAGCTGGCACATACATATTGATAAAACTACTATATTAATCATGCATGGATCATTGAATCAAAAAAATTTATTGAAATCAAATTTTCATTTGTTGACATCAAAGCAGTTACTTTACATAATAAAAGAACATGATACATACATGATACAGCCTAAGCATTATGGTTTGATTGGAAAGATGTGGCAGGCAACACCTTTTTTCTCTACCAGCAGCAGAATCTCTCTGCACAGAAAATGGCAAGTGTGTCCATTGGACTCTTGAGACAATAAAAAGGCGATTCAGCAAATACAGATCAGAGCATTGAAAGCGAATACATTATCAAACCAGTTACTGGGACAAATCTAATTTTCCTGCAGGCTACACCACGCCAGTAATGACCTAATGGATCGGAAAAGGCCGTCTATGATGGCCAGTGGCACACTTCATCTACTCAAATTACCATTTAGTCAACAAAGCAATATAACAATTTCTTTATAAATTCTAAAAAAAAAACAAAAAAAAAACATACATTATATTGAAAGGGAGGAAGTGAACCGATCTAAAATCAAAAGCAAGTTCATGCATGAAGCTAACAAAGCGCATGGCCACCGGTGACATCATTTTTACCTGAATGAGACCAAGATCACACTGGCCACCATCACAGCAGCTGGTGTATAGCTGATGTAGTGCCGCTTTGGGAATCAAGTAAAATATATCATGACAAACCCTAATTGTCATCCATTTTCATATTCCTATTAGCAGATTCAAGAAGACACCATATTTTCCCAATCCTGTTGCTAGGCGAAACTGAGCATCCAACTAGGTGGACAATGGACCTTCTAACCACCCATGTAGAATTATACAATAGATTTGAAATGATGTCATGTTTATTAACATAACGACAGCGCGCGTCAATGAGATCATCTCTAATGCTCAGTGATCTATAGGAATTTTAAACACACCCCTGGTCAAGGAAACCGTTGCTCCCATTGGGTTGGTCCTCCATCCTTTGGCAGTCTTTTAGAAGGAGGAGAACGACACAATCTCTGGAATAACCCAAGTGGCTAACCGTTACAACTATAAAGACATTCTTATTCCGTGCGTAAAATCAAACTACACACATAAACTGTGTAATTTGCCGCGCGATAATGTCTGAGCATAAATTATTTCGCGTTTTAATCCTGTCTTTGTGAGCCTCCATCATTGCCATAGTGACAACAGCTGCTCTGTAGAGTAATCACCGCACAGTAACTCTACACTACTACTACTACTGCATAAAACAGCCATATGGAATGAGGAATTTGTACATTATTTAAGGTCATTAATATAAAAAATGGTTGCAAATTGCTTGCAGATGTTTTCTGTGGTGTCCCTTCCTTTTAATTAATGATGTGCATTTTGGACGAAGCCCCAAATTTCCCAGTTCGACATTTAACCTACATTTCCACGGCGCTGGTCCAGGCACATCATCAGCAGCAGCAGCCGGCGCGCAGTCATGACTTACGCACAGCAAAACCCAGCAGCGGCTGCACTACTGACCGACATTCTCATTTTGTAATGCTGTTCTGTCTTAACTATCAGCTGATTTAATATGCATGTGAAAAATCTTACCATGTGCAAACAGCGGTGTCAAGAAGACAAGCAGAAGGACAGAGAGCATCGGCACGCTCCAGCATCTCAAACACGACCTCATCTCTTTTCGGTTCATGCTTGCGTGTAACTAAGAAATCTAGCAGAAAAAAAATTCTATAACCCTTTGGGAAACAAAAAGTGTTCAAGTCGAGAAGTAAATCCTAGATGTGTTTTGTCCGATCTGTTATATCGTATCTCCTCTGCGCGTCTCCATGTCCACTTCTTTTGTGAGGTGTCTTCACTGGTTGTATTTGTTTGCTTCTATTTTTTTCAATGCTATGGAATTTGTTCCTTTATGGTCCCATCGCCACAGACAAAATGCAAGTCGGTGCTCTTGCTAAGAAGCGGGAGGACGGACACAGAGGCGCTGCGCGGACACGGCCGAATCAACCGGGTTCTGAAACCAAACCGACGCGCGTCCACTTGGAGAGAAGCGATTCTAAGCGTTCTCACAGTATGAGAGGGAAAATGATTTCGGCTAACAATGTCTCCCACCCCTCTTCTCCCCACCCCCTCCCCAAGTTCTTACCCTTTTCAATAATGTTCAACTAATGACAGACACAAACACAGCCCTCCATGGTACAAGCGCGATTTAGCTTTGATCATACAAGGGGTTTTAAAGTGCGATAGAGGAAAACGAGGTGGATTTTACTGCTTGTCTTTCATATTCAAGGCTTATTCAAAGCTCAGTCTTTTATATTCAAATATTAGCATACAGTTTGAAAAAAAAATACACAATTGTATATTGTTATTATTATTATTTGTGTAATTTAGAAAATTATCCAAAATATACAATTATATATCCTTATTTTAATTATTATTACAGTTATTATTTAACTGTTTGAATTTGAAAAACTAATCCACTATAAAAAAAATAGTTGGCAATTATGTGGATTTTGCTGCTTGTGATTTAGTCTTTCATATTCAAATATGAGCATATATGTTGAATATGAAAGACGAAAATATAACTATATTTTGTATTATTTTGTAAAATTACATATAATACTAATAATAATGGGAGTAGTGTTTATTTGAATATGAAAGAAGAAAATAAAATGACATATTTTGTATTATATTTTAATGACATTATTATAATAGTAACAATAATAATAGTAGCAGTATTTTCTGTTTTAAGCAAATGTTCAGATATGAAAGACTAAGCCACTCAGCCACAGATGATAGATAGATAGATAGATAGATAGATAGATAGATAGATAGATAGATAGATAGATAGATAGATATAATTAGATAGGTAGTAGGTAGGTAGGTGCAGATTTCAATAATGAATTTAATCCAATTAAAAGTAGATAAAAGGCCAGAGGAGATGCATGTGTTATCTAGGGCTGTGATATGGTCCAGATTGTTTACGGGTTGATGGTTTAAGGCGAGGAGAATGGGACAATAAAGCAGAGGAGGGGCAGGAGGCATGAGATACACTCCTCTGGCTGTGGTGATGAATGCATGAGGGCTGGAGGTGTCGGTGGGGGTCGGCAGCATTCTTCCACTAGCACCATTGAGAAAAACAAGAGACCAGCAATAGTCGGTTTACCAGTGCCTTGGGTTTGAGGTTTATGTGTGTGTGTGTTAATAGAGCTCATTTTGCCCAAGGTTGAAATTTCTCTCTTCTGGTTGGAAAAATAACTAATGCTATCAGCAAAAAAGGAAGAACACAAAATTCATTGTATCATCAAGAAGTGACTGTCCCTCAGTAACATAATGGAAAAAATTAACCATAATGCCATCACTTTACACTGAAAGTTTCATCCAAAACAATTCAGCTATCGCAAGTTTGATAAAGCAGTAGTTGTTCAATATGTTTATGAAAAAATAGCTCCTCTGTATGTTTCTTCTTATAGTATAGTGAAAAATTGTTCTGTCGTTTTCATTAAAATGGACATAAACGCAATGCATTTCAGCATGCAACAATGCCAGATCGCATTTTTTGGTCAGTTATGTCACTCTTTTCAAGAAAAGTATTTTAAAATCAACAGAAAGTTTCACCGGGTGGCTTTTCTTTTTTCTTTTTGCACTTCCTGAATCTACAGGGGTCATATACTGTATTACTGCATTAATATTTCAAACAGGATATATGATTTTCCTCTGGTCACTGAACAGTTAGTACGGCATTATTGTAGTGAGTTTTTGCAATAGTAATATAGAGACAGCAACAAAAAAACATTATAAATATATCTAAAATAAATGGGAATACACAAAACACTCTGCATTATATGATAAATTATTTTTAACACAATCTTAAATGATAACAGTCCATAAAAAGTCTCAAAGAACTGATATTCTCCCACTACAGACTCATTAACCCTGTCCTTACGCCTCCTTCTCCCCCCTACTGGTTCCCACACTGCTCTCTGAGTGCAAGATTTGGGTTTAGTGCCAAAAGGCTCAGCTTCAAAGGGGCTGTGGAAGTGAAGAGCTGGTGTACTGTGGCCTCCAACCAGCACTCTGACAATAATACAAATATAGAAGAGTATACATTTCTCATATAGGTGCTGGGAGAGAATGCACTTGTTTGAATGCACTTGACTGAATTTATGCTTAGATCTTAAAATCCTTTTGATATATAAGGCTTATGCTTAAAGGGACAAAAAAGAAAAGAAAATTCTTCATCATCATTTCAACATTTACTCACTCTCATGTCGTTCCAACCTATGACTTCTTCTTGTGAAGAAAAAAGGAGAAATTCTGATGAATGTTCTGGCCTCACTCTTCCATACACCTGAAGTAGATATTGACTTACTTTTGAGCTTTAATAAACAACATGAGTACTTTTTTCTCTGTTGTAAATAGCACTACACTTCTGAAGTTAAATATATAAATGAATTTTAGATTATATAAACACATATGTGACCCTGGACCACAAAACCAGTCATAAGGGTCAATTTCTCGAAATTGAGGTTTATACATCACCTGAAAGCTGAATAAATAAGCTTTCCATTTATGTATGGTTTGTTAGGATAGGACAATATTTAGCCGAGATACAACTATTTGAAAATCTGGAATCTGAGGGTGCATAAAAAATCAAAATACTGAGAAAATCAACTTTAAAGTTGTCCAAATTAAGTCCTCAGCAATGCATATTACTAAATAAAAATTAAGTTTTGATATATTTAAAGTAGGACATTTACAACATTATTTTGGAAAATGTATTACTAATATTAATGATTTTTGGCATTAAAGAAAAATCGGATAATTTTGACCCATACAAGTTTTTTGGCTGTTGCTAAAATATACCCCAGCGACTTAACGGGTCCTACTGATGGGATTTAAATATTTGTCCTTCTCTTTGGAGGGGTTACAAAGCTCTTGTGCATAAAGAAGATCTGTAAAGTTTGCAAAGACTAAAGTCTCAAATCCGAAGAGTTATTCTTTATAAAAGTTAAGAGTCACACCTCCTAAAACGGCTCATTGTAACACGCCACCACATGTCTACGTCACTGTGTGGGAAGATTTTTTTTGCATCTACGCCGCCAAATTCACGCAAAGAGAAAGGCGTAATTTTATTCTCGCGTAGTATTGTTGTCCGCCGCCGGCCATGTCGTGAAAGGCCGCTGTGTGTGTTTAGTCGGTTTAGGAGGGACTGTTTCATGATCTGGTAGAGTATACTACATGCGACAGCTGTTCGATCTTACGTTGTAAGGACGCTTTTTATATTTAAAGTTTGCCACGACCCCGATTCAAACACAAGTTTTTTGGGAAGTGTGTAGAGTAACACTTGTGTTTGGAATTTCTCCAGATCACAAATGCCAAGACATGGTTTTATGTGACGGGCGAGAGGTAACGCAAAACGCGTAAAAACACAGTAAAAGTCATTATAATCAATAATTATGTCCCCAATAGATGCAACAAATGCCTCGTTTGTAATAAGTTTTAATGTTTTTGTCTCGTCACTCAGGCCTGACAGGGCATCACAATATAGTAAAGGGCGTACCATTTCCGTCACACGCTTGAGGTATTCAGCCAATCACAATGCACTGGATAGCTGGCCAATCACAGCACACCTCTCTTTTTCAGACCAATGAGCTTTGTAAAAATCGACACATTGCAGAAAGGCGGGCATAGAGGAGCAACAATAATGTACGTTATTTGGAAAATAATGTGTTTTTTGACCCTTAAACCGCATAAACACATTTCATCACGCCAAATACACAAAATAATGTTATTTTAGCAGCATCATATGACCCCCTTTAGACGGTTTGTGGATCCAGGGTCACATATACAGTACATACATACATTCACACATGCACACAGATATGATTATAGAATGTTTAGATTTTATATGTATAAAAAAATAAAAAAATTATATATAACAGTAAAAATACACAGTTAAGTAGGAGTTTTAATTGTTTTTGAAAGAAGTCTCAGTAACACTTTAGTATAGGGACCAATTCTCACCATTAACTAGTTGCTTGTAATCATATCTATTATTAACATATTGGCTGTGGCATATTCTGGCATATATATATAACCATATCCTACATGCCTAATCCTACCACAATACCTAAATTTAACAACTACCTTACTAACTATGAATAAGCAGCAAATTAGGAATTTACTGAGGCAAAAGTCATAGTTAAAGGTTTGTTAATAGCGAGAATTGGACCTAAAATAAAGTGTGACCGAAGTCTTTGTATATAAAGGAGGCAATGTATTTGGAAATCAAAAAAATATACAGTAAAACCAGTAATATTGTGAATTATTATTACAATTTAAAATATTTTCGATTTCAATATATTAAACTATAATTTATTCCTGTGTTGGCATCCCATGATACTTCAGAAATGTATATTTTAATATGAATTCATTTTAAATTAATATTTTGGTGGAAACATGCATACATTTTCCAGGATTCATTGATAATTCTAAAGATCAAAAGAAAAGCATTTATTTAAAACAGAAATCTTCTGTAACATTATAAATGTCTTTCCTTTCTCTTTTGAACAATTTAAAACATTTTGAAAAGTATTAATTTCATCCCAGGAAAAAAAAAAATCATAAAACAGCATCTGTTTTCCTGCTGAATATACACAGTTTTTTTTTTTTGGACTTATGAGAAATTACAATTATTAATAAGGTTAGGTTTAAAAATAGAGTCACAGAGGGATTGCCTATTAAAAATGAATAATAGTGATTATACATCCGTGTGAAAGGTTAAAGTCAGTGCACTGATGAAGCTGAACACATGGTGAGATTTTCCTGTTAAACCTTATTCAATTCTAAAAAATGCTTTTTTTCAAGCATAGTGTTTGGAAAAATGGTAGGACTGTGTTCAGTTTTAATGTATAGGTGTAGATGTTTAATTTAGGATGACATTCTGAAAGCCTCCAACAGCCTATTTGTAATTGATGATCCATTATTGATTGGGCGAAGTGTAAAATCAGTAAAGAACAAGGCCCCTTGATGAGCACCGCTGGCACTACACCTTCAATCCCTTTTCTTCTTTCAAAGCTAAAACACCCCACTGGGAAAACACAACAAGACACAAACATATCAGATGGTTCACTTTGTCCTTGGACTTGTTGAAAGCTCTAACCGCTACGCAAACAAGCTAAAAAAAATATTAACCAGGTTTTTTTTTACTATGCTTAACCCGTAATGCATTTTAAAATTGCAGGTTAAAGCCACCTTTAACCCTGAGTTATGAAGCCCTGCTCTGTTATTGTGGTACCAAAGGTATACTTTGAAACAATGTGGTACTATGTGTATAAACCTAGTAACCTACAAAAATAACAACAACACAATAACGACTTGGGCAGACAATGAAAAATATTTAGGTTAAATATCTATCATAATCCTCTCATCTCTTCAGCTTGATAGTGTTGTTTTAATAGATGTAGCTCCGATTGGAACAAGACATGGAAAATATTTAATCATAAAAATAACAGAAACAGTTACCCCAAGTACAATAATGTGCCCAGAACTGACGGGTTCCAAAATTGAGTTCACTTTAAAAAATTGTTCATATTAAAAAAACAAATGAATGATATAATGAAAGTTCACAGATAGAACACATTATTACTTCTCTCCTGGAAATTATCTTTTCAAGCTTCCTAAAAAAAATAAATAATAATTTACAATGACAATCAATCAATCAATCAATCAATCAATCAATCAATCAATCAATCAATCAATCAATCAATCAATCAATCAATAACTTCAACTCTGTGTAGGGGTATTTCCAATCACAAAAACTTATCAAAAGCATAACAACACTCTGGTTACCACCTAGCAATACCCTAGGAACCACCCATATATGCATAATGACATAGCAAAAAACAAAACACTCAAAAAACATAGCAACACCATGGTAACCACCTGACAATGCTCTAGCAATGTAATAACCACTACACCTAAGAGCACCTAAACATTCACATAGCAACACTCTGTTAACTACCCAGCTGTGCTCAGCAACAACAGAGCAATGCCCTAAAAGCCACACAGAACACCTTAGCAATGCAACACTCTGGTAATCGCCTAGCAATGTCCTGGCAACCATTCACAACACTCCGGCAACTGCAACACTCTGGTTACCACCTAGCAATTACCTGGCAAACATCTAGATATGCTTAGCAACCACATAGTAACAAGATAAAAGCCACTCAGGACACATAGCAAAACACTCCTAGTCGTAACCATCCAGATGTGCCCAGCAACCGCATAGCAACAACCAAAAAGACACACAGAACACCTGAGCAACCACATAGCAATGTCCAGGCAACTACCCAGAGCACCATAGCAACCACATTTGGTTGGCAATTCACCTTTTAGTGCTTAATCCTGCTCTGTACACACACCGTTCAAGCGTTTAATGGACTGACAACTGTATTCTACAACCGAACTAACTTCTGAAAAATTCAGGTATAGTGTTTACAGAAATTCTATGCAGTGTGTACAGAACTGAATTGAACAAATAGTTGTTAATGACACATTTAAATGAGTATCAGAGTTGTGGTGCAAGAAATCAGAGGGAAGAGGTACATCTTGATTCATTCGTGTTGCCAGATCTTGCTATAAAAAAGGCAAATAAAAGCAAATTTCATTTTCCCATGTAATTGGGCTACTTTTATACTGCTGGGTTGTGTTTTTAGTCTGTGGGCAGTGTTGGGGGTAACGCATTACAAGTAATGCGAGTTACGTAATCAGATTACTTTTTTACAAGTAACTAGTAAAGTAACGCATTACTTTTTAATTTACAAGAGAATATCGGAGTTACTTTTTCAAAAAAGTAACGCAAGTTCCTTTTTTTTTTTTTTTTTTTCAATTTATTGATTGACAGCTCTCCTGTCCCCATGTTGAGAGAATCATATGTTATCTTTGGGGGGGTAGTTTTCTAAATAAATAGTGAAATATGCATTAATTCATCTCACTCACCAAAAAAAAACAGATTCAGTATTCCTCAAAATGAAAATAATGCAACTCAGAATATGACACAAACCTGGAATAATTAAATGTTAAACAACACAAATATGCTTTATGTATTTAATCCAATTCTATTAAGCAATGTATTTGCTTCTGACCTTCGGTGATCCAGTTCAGCCGTACTAATAAGCAAAAATTACTCTTTACAAACATTTGTGTGTCTTTTTTTTTTTCTGAAGTGTGTTGAAATTTCTTCTTCTGCATTCTACTGTATGGACGTAAACTTACTTTCCCTTCAGCCTGAGGCTTATTCATTTCACTTTTGGTGTGAAAAGGCTTTTATATTTGCCAAAAATATAACTTTTTTTATTTTTAAAACAAACAAGCAAGCAAGCTCTGCCCAGATTTAAAAAGTAACTCAATAGTAACGTAACGCATTACTTTCCATAGAATGTAACTGAGTAACGTAATTAGTTACTTTTTTTTATGGAGTAACACAATATTGTAACGCATTACTTTTTAAAAGTAACTTTCCTCACTCTTCCCTTCCTCCCCAGCACTGTCTGTGGGTTGCTATGGTTACAATTGTGTCAGTCATCTCAGTTTAGAGAGTGAGTTCGGTTCCATACACACACAAACCTATAATTTATGGGATTCACACCTGTATTCAAATGCAGTTGTCTCTCAAAAAGAAATTTGTTTCGGAAACAAGTAATTATTACCTTCAGTAAAACTGACATATGCAATGAAGTATAGGTTTTACTAAACCACATTTTAAACTTTTTCAAAAACATTTAAAGGTGCAGTAGGAGATCTTGGAAAATGTTAACTTTAGCCTTATAGCACTGAAAGCGAATGTCCCACCCTCCCTGCAAATCACCATCCAAAGCCACGCCCCCTGAACGCACACACAGACCAGACGACCAGAGACAACATTACTACAATAAGCTACATCAGCGGTTCCCAATTCCAGACCATGTTCCGAAGAGGGGGGGTGTAAACCTTCAATGTGAATTTCTCTTTCCCCCGCTCAGTGAGTAGGGAGCAATGAACACTGTGTAGGAATCATATCGATCGGAACACAGTTTCATGCACGTAGCTCACTTCTAATGAGATGGTTATTTGAATCGGGTGTGTTAACGAAGCTATACATTCAAAATATGCAGAGCGGGGGGCGCGAGGACTGGATTAATCGCTGGGCTACATCATGCGTCATTCACTGGTGAGAAAAAGTACTACAATACCAGGAAGGAAGATTGGGCTGTTGATGTTTGCCTGCCATCCTTGCTCTGTCTGCACAGCGTGCGTGAACGCGCTGATGACGTGTCCTGTCTGCGCGAACAGGGTGCGCAGAGGTATGCAGATACATATGTTGACAGGCAGGTAGGAAAGCTTATTAAAACGCTCGGACCGAGTGTTTTGATTGGACGTACATTTCTTGGTCCTACGCCTTATATAAATTTTATAAATACAGATAAATATATTTAGACCACTTTAACTTAATGATTGCTATCGGGATGTGAAGAGACTTTCAACCAGCATAACAAAAAATATTTCTGAAGACAATCACCTATTACACCTTTAATCTTTGTTCAGGCGTCTGAACTCTCTCCTGATGTCTTTCTCTCTGATTTATGCTTGCATATAAACTCACACACTACTAAGATGCAGTATATATGCGACTTAGTAGTGTGTGACTAGACAAACCAGACACTTATGTGAGGATCCTGTTTGTGGACTTCAGTTCGGCTTTCAATACAATCGTCCCAACACTCCTCCAAACTAACCCATCTCTCTGTTCCTAGCTCTATCTGTCAATGGACCACCAGCTTTCTGACAGATAGGCAACAACTAGTGAGACTGGGGAAATTCAAGTCAAACAGCCACACCATCAGCACTGGTGCCCCCCAGGGATGTGTGCTCTCCCCACTGCTCTCCTCCCTCTACATCAATGGCTGCACCTCTACTCACCCCTCTATCAAGCTCCTGAAGTTGCAGAAACATTACAGTCATCAGCCTCATCCAGGACAATGATGAGTCTGCATACAAAAGCGAGGTTGAGCAGCTGGCTGTCTGGTGCAGTCTTAACAACCTGGAGCTGAACACGCTCAAAACAGTGGAGATTATTGTGGACTTCATGAGAAACCCCCCTGCTCTTCCCCTTACTCACCATCATGAACAGCACTGTGGTTGCAGTAGAGTCATTCAGGTTCCTGGGAACCACCATCTCTCTGGACCTGAAGTGAGTGTTCCACATAGACTCCACTATCAAAAAGGCCCAACAGAGATTATACAGTACTTAGCTGAGGAAGTTCAACCTGCCACAGGAGCTGCTCACACAGTTCTACTCAACCGTCATTGAGTCTTGTGCACTTCAATAACTGTCTGGTTCGGCTCAGCTACAAAATCAAATATCAGAAGACTACAGAGGACAGTTTGGACTGCAGAAAGAATTATTGGTGCTACCCTGCCCACCCTTCAAGAACTATATACATCCAGAGTGAGGAAAAGGACTCAGAAAATCACTCTGTATCCATCACATCCAAGCCATCTCCTTTTTGTAGCAGAGCAACCGAATACCAGGACAGCCATGCACAAGAACAGTTTCTTCCCCCAGGCAATCTAATGAACAGTTAAATGTTCTCCCCTACTGTTCAATAAAAAGATGTGCAATACCGCTATATACAGTGGGTACGGAAAGTATTCAGACCCCCTTAAATTTTTCACTCTTTGTTATATTGCAGCCATTTGCTAAAATCATTTAAGTTATTTTTTTTTTCCTCATTATTGTACACACAGCACACCATATTGACAGAAAAACACAGAATTGTTGACATTTTTTAAAGATTTATTAAAAAAGAAAAACTGAAAAATCACATGGTCCTAAGTATTCAGACCCTTTGCTCAGTATTTAGTAGAAGCACCCTTTTGATTTTAATACAGCCATGAGTCTTTTTGGGAAGATGCAACAAGTTTTTCACACCTGGTTTGGGGATCCTCTGCCATTCCTCCTTGCAGATCCTCTCCAGTTCTGTCAGGTTAGATGGTAAACGTTGGTGGACAGCCATTTTTAGGTCTCTCCAGAGATGCTCAATTGGGTTTAAGTCAGGGCTCTGGCTGGGCCATTCAAGAACTGTCACAGAGTTGTTGTGAAGCCACTCTTTTGTTATTTTAGCTGTGTGCTTAGGGTATTTGTCTTGTTGGAAGGTAAACCTTCGGGCGAGTCTGAGGTCCTGAGCACTCTGGTGTAGGTTTTCGTCCAGGATATCCCTGTGTTTGGCCGCATTCATCTTTCCCTCGATGCAACCAGTCGTCCTGTCCCTGCAGATGAAAAACACCCCCACAGCATCATGCTGCCACCACCACCATTGCTTCACTGTTTGGACTGTATTTGACAGGTGATGAGCAGTGCCTGGTTTTGTCCACAAATACCGCTTAGAATTAAGGGCAAAAAGTTCTCATCAGACCAGAGAATCTTATTTCTCACCATCTGGGAGTCCTTCAGGTGTTTTTTAGCAATGCGGGTTTTCATGTGTCTTGCACTGATGAGAGGCTTCCGTCGGGCCACTCTGCTATAAAGTCCCGACTGGTGGAGGGCTGCAGTGATTGTTGACTTTCTACAACTTTCTCCCATCTCCCGACTGGATCTCTGGAGCTCAGCCACAGTGATCTTTGGGTTTTTCTTTACCTCTCTCACCAAGGCTCTCTCCCCCGATAGCTCAGTTTGGCCGGACGGCCATCTCTAGGAAGGGTTCTGGTCGTCCCAAATGTTTTCCATTTAAGGATTATGGAGGCCACGGTGCTCTTAGGAACCTTAAGTGCAGCAGAAATTTTTTTGTAACCTTGCCAGATCTGTGCCTTGCCACAATTCTCTGTCTGAGCTCTTCAGGCAGTTCCTTTGATTCTCATGATTCTCATTTGCTCTGACATCCACTGTGAGCTGTAAGGTCTTATATAGACAGGTTTGTGGCTTTCCTAATCAAGTCCAATCAGTATAATCAAAAATGTACTCAAATGAGGGTGTAGAACCATCTCAAGGATGATCAAAGAAATGGACAGCACCTGAGTTAAATATAGGAGTTGTCACAGCAAAGGTCTGAATACTTAGGACCATGTGAAATATCAGTTTTTCTTTTTTAATAAATCTAAAAAAATGTCAACAATTCTGTGTTTTACTGTCAATATTGGGTGCTGTGTACATTAATGAGGAAAAAAGTTAACTTAAATGATTTTAGCAAATGGCTGCATATAACAAAGGTGAAAATTAAGGGGTCTGAATACTTTTTTGCCCCACTGTATCTATATATATATATATATTATAATATATATATATATATTCCTCATTGTCATTTTAAATTCACTATCTTTATTTCTTATTATCTGTGTTATGTTGTTGTTGTCTCCTGTGTACTGGAAGCTTCTGTCCCACCAGAACAAATTCCTTGTATGTGCAAAGATACTTGGCAATAAAGCACTTTCTGATATGCAAATATATTATAATCCAATTCCTCTGCCCATGTGGCCAGAGTTAAGCCCCTCCTCCTTTTTCTCATACACCTACTTCAGTGATTTAATTTGCCTTTATTCAAGTGCCATTAGCGCACTGCTGCTATTCCTGGCTCTGGACAGGCTGGAGCTTGGATCATACAGGCTTATGTGCTGCCAACCAGAGCAGAACTAAACTGTTTGTGCAGCCCCCCTCCCCAGCATTAGCTGTGGCCCATCCCCCCATCTGTGCTCCCTCAATGCTCTGTCTCTCTCCGCTCTGCTCCATTGCTATACAGCGGACATGCTGTGTTTTTTTCACTTGCACACTCATGTTGACTTGTGCGAGTGGTAACATATTAATGCCATATTAACAGATTACAGAAACATGATCACTGGTTCCTTGTATTTATTATTGCGCATGAATCACAGCAGTGTGGATTAGCATGATTATCAATGATATTGCTTCGTTACATTTATGTATCGATATGCAGCGAAGAAAAATGGTAACTATATTAACAAAGTGTTCCTGTGGTTCAAATGGTCATGCATAGCATTAGCAATAGCAAGGACAGGAGTTAAATTCCCATGAAACAATATATATTTTGAGGGGATGAGATTTTTAATTGTTTTTGAAAGAAGTCTCTTATGCTCATCAAGGCTACATTTATCGTACTAAAAAACAGTTGTGAAATATTGTAACAATTTTAAATAACTGTTTTCTATTTGTATATATTTTTTAATTCCTGTGATGCAAAGCTGAATTTTCATCAGCCATTACTCCAGTCTTCAGAGTCACATGATCCTTCAGAAAACATTGTAGAATTAATTTCAAGAAACATTCTATCATCCTGAAAACAGTTGGGCTGCTTATCTTTTTGTGCTCTGATAAATTTTTTTTTTTCAGCATTCCATAAATGAATAGAAAGTTTAAAATTTTGATTGATTTATTTATTTGATGTCGCTTTTGATTCATTTAATGTGTCCTGAATAAAAGTAATCATTTATTTCTTTAAAAATCGCATTGACCCCAAACTTTTGATCAATATTTTAAATATATAAATTCTACATAAAATAAGAATATATATTTTTCCCATTTATACACATATATACAGTGGTGTGAAAAAGTGTTGGCCCCCTTCCTGATTTCTTATTGTTTTGCATGTTTGTCACACTTTAATGTTTAAGATCATCAAACAAATTTAAATATTAGTCAAAGATAACACAAGTGAACACAACATGCCGTTTTTAAATTAAGTTTTTATTAAGGGAAAACAAAATTCAAAATTACATGGCCCTGTGTGAAGAAGTGTTTTGCCCCCTGTTAAAACTGTGGTTTATCACACCTGAGTTCAATTTCTCTAGCCACACCCAGGCCTGAGTACTGCCACACCTGTTCGCAATCAAGAAAACTCTTAAATAGGACCTGCCTGACAAAACGAAGTAGATCAAAAGATCCTCAAAAGCTAGACATCAAGAAATTCAGAAACAAATGAGAAAGAAACAAATGAGAAAGAAAGTAATTGAGATCTATCAGTCTGGAAAAAGAAAAAAAAGGGTTATTAAGCCATTTCTAAGGCTTTGGGACTCCAGCGAACTACTGTCAGAGCCATTATCCACAAATGGAGGAAACTTGGAACAGTGGTGAACCTTCCGAGGAGTGGCCGGCCTACCAATATTACCCCAAGAGCAGAGCGACGACTTATCCAAGAGGTCACAAAAGACCCCACCACAACATCCAAAGAACTGCAGGCCTCACTTGCCTCAGTTAAGGTCAGTGTTCATGACTCCACCATAAGAAAGAGACTGGGCAAAAATGGTCTGCATGGCAGAGTTACAAGACATAAACCGCTGCTGAGCAAAAAGAACATAATGGCTCGTCTCAGTTTTGCCAGAAAACATCTTGATGATCCCCAAGACTTTTGGGAAAATACTCTGGGGACTGACGAGACAAAAGTTGAACTTATTGGAAGGTGTGTGTCCCATTACGTCTGGCCTAAAAGTAACACTGCATTTCAGAAAAAACATCAGAACCACAGTAAATATGTGGTGGTACTGTGATGGTCGGGGCTGTTTTTGCTGCTTCAGGACCTGGAAGACTTGCTGTGATAAATGGAACCATGAATTCTGCTTTTTACTTTTTACCAAAAAATCCTGAAGGAGAATTCCGGCCGTTCGTTGACCCCAAGCTGAAGCGAACTTGGGTTCTGCATCAGGACAATGATCCAAAACACACCAGCAAGTCCTCCTCTGAATGGCTGAAGAAAAACAAAATGAATACTTTGGAGTGGCCTAGTCAAAGTCCTTACCTGAATCCTATTGAGATGCTGTGGCATGACCTTTAAAAGGCGGTTCATGCTCGAAAACCCTCAATGTGGCTGAATTACAACATTTCTGCATAGATGAGTGGACCAAAATTCTTCCACTGCGCTGTAACAGACTCATTGCAAGTTATCGCAAACGCTTGATTGCAGTTGTTGCTGCTAAGGGTGGCCCAACCAGTTATTAGGTTTAGGGGGCAAACACTTTTTCACACAGGGCAATGTAGTTTTGGATTTTGTTTTCCCTTAATAATAATAACCTTAATTTAAAAACTGCATGTTGAGTTCACTTGTGTTATCTTTTACTAATATTTAAATTTGTTTGATGATCTGAAACACGTGTGAAAAACATGCAAAAAAATAAGAAATCAGGAAGGGGGCCAACACTTTTTTCACACCACTGTACACACACACATATATCCCCCCCCCCCCCCCCCGGCGTGAACTTTTAAAATATTATAATGCAACTGAGAGTTGCAGTAGTTGAGTAGTTCAGAATCACAGTGCAATGTAATAGACACGAAGAGAGGAAAAATGTTCCATATTTCCATCCTCTAGATCCATACTGACAGCTACTCTCGGTTTTGTGGAAAAAAAGCCTCTTGCCATCATGCTGACACTTTAGTCATTACTATGGCAACCAATGTAGATATATCAGATTTTGACTACACTGAACAAATGTATTCAATGTCATCAACTGCAAAATGACATGCAGACATCTGCAAACCAAATCAAAGCTGGGCTCAATGTGAACAAAGCGTTTACACAAAAGCGTCAGCTAAATGCATAAATTAAACATAAATGACACAAATTGGACATTTTGTGAAGGTATAACACTTCAGTCAAAAAAAAATCATTCTGGGAATTGTTTAAAGAGAACAAAAGATGACAGACCAGCAATGACAACATATGGTTCATATGAATCATAACAACCTATCGGAGACCTGTCAGATCCAGATGTCAGACTCGACGGCAATGGGAACGGGCTGATACAGGCAGGCCAAGTGTGCTTTTGCTGTGGCACCAAACCAAAGATGCTGGCAGGAGAGGTGACAACCTGAATGGATATCAAATAGAAGAGAGATAGTGAGAGAAAGAGACTGTTATGATGCTCCTACCACAGACTTTAGAATAAATAAAGACACTTGAGTATGAATAGAACAAGGTACACACTGCAAGCTAATCGTGGCACATGGTACACAGACCATTTACTGGATAGACACTTGGCAGAACACTGGAGAGAATCTCAATAGTGGACTGACAGAATATCGCAACAGTGCTAGTATTAAGCAGTGCTACATTCTGTTACTAGTTGGCAAAATGTTGAGGAATACAGGAAGAGCAAAACGTGGCTAATTGCTGCAAAACGCCAACGGAATATGTACATTAAACCAAAAAATACACAGTTGCCTCTCTATTTACAAATACCACAAAACAAATTAAACAGATCTTTTCGTCCTGCATGGTGCAGTCCGGTTGCCAGCAGTGGCCCACGCAGCTAAATAGATGGCTATATTAACTGTTACCAAGTCACAAAATGAGTGAGAGCACAATGAAGTCCATTGCTATGTAACACACTCATGATTCTAATGAAGGGCTCAGATAAGTGGAAACAAAAGGAATGAAGGTAATGAGACAATCAAAGCACAAGGGCATGTTTGTCATTTTTTTGTTTGGCTAAAGGGCATTCAGCCTTGTGATATGCAGGGCATAATAGTCAGAAAATGAGGATGGTCAAATAAGTTCACGTCATTAATGTTTTGGTCTGCTCTGAAAATAGAGTCTAGCTTTCTTTCCAATTAGAAAAGAAGTAAATCAATAACAAAACTTCCCTAACTGCACTTCCATACTCCATTAGGAAGCAAATGTAAATCAAAATGGCATCTTAGAGCTTTAAGCATGTTTCCCAGTGTTCACACTGTTGTAATAATGAGCTATTCAGATATATTATAAAATAGCATTAGTCAGATGAAAGAGATGACTGGTCTACAGAAAAGCGCACAAGCCTTAAACTCCAGCTTCATCATATTTCTTTTTACAGGGACAAATCCATTAAAGCCCTCAGTCAGGCTTTAAGTGTACTTTCATTTTAATCTACTGCCTTCCTGCTGTGTCTTAATCAAGCAGAATCTGCTAGAAAATGTTTCTTGGATAGAACGCAACTCACATGTTCCCTTTGGTCTGCAGGCTTTCCAAAGTTTTTCTAGTTAAACACGCACTAAATTGTTGTTTAAGTTCAAATGCGTTCTATGCAAAAACTTTTAACTTTTTAAAAACGCATCTCAAGACCTTGCACATTTTCACATTCCACTGCCATGCGTCTCGCATTTTTAAACACAAAAACGAGTTCTCAATAAACCGACCTTTACATTTACATTTTACATTGATGTATTCGGCAAAGAGACTTGTACTGGAATACATTTTAATCAGTTTCATCATGTATTCCGTGTGAATCAAATCCATTATGTTGGCGTTGCTAGCACCATGTTGTACTGCTCTATCACATTAGTCTCATGTTAACAACAACATTTACGTTTTGTAAATGTAAAGTGCATATTTTAGATGTGTAAGTGTGTATGTTTAGATGTGTAAGATGTGTAAATGTAAGTGCATAGTTTTTAGTGGTAACTGACAGCATTTCATAGATGCTGTATTGAACCCAGAACATTAATTTAAGAAGACAGAAATGGTTATAAACTAAAAGGCAGCCTTATCTGGATGGAATAAAATGTGACTTTTGGCAGACCCAGAACTAAACTTAATTCCTCAGCTTCAGAAACTGGCTTCAATATTCAGATAACTTAAGGGCAGTAATAAATAATGCAGTGATTATTCCTGTTCTCCTGTTGTCTCAAAGCACATAATAAAGTGTATTTCTTTATATATTTTTCTCTCAACAGTACAATTATGAGGCAAGGACTTACATGAGATGTTTCACTAGGAAATTGGGAACTGGGAAAATGCAGACACCAACCTCTTCATGCAGAGAACGGACCAAGGGAAGACAGTGACATGGGATAGGCAATGGAGAACTTGGAATGGCTTTCCTTTCTCTTATCCCATTGCCTCCACATCAGTAAACCGCTGGCCTACTTTCACAGCTTCCATTTTTAATGAGTTCCTCCAACACCCGCACCGGAGCTCACCAGTCAACAACCTGTCACATCCACAAGAAACCCATGTAAAAGGAACACAGAGTAATTGTAATAAATATTGAAAGAGTACTGGTTTAGTGGCCTTCAGACATGGCAACCGCTGGTTCTTGGCTCTGGGCTCCTATGAAATTTATGCAGGTGACTCTTGGAGACGCTGTCAGAAAGCAACGTGTATCTGCATAGGAATACAGTGTATTTCATTAAGGAATAAGTCTGACCTTTAGTGCTCAAGACGTATGGAGTAATTAAAGTCAGTCCATCACTTTGTTTTCCTGATATTCCTACATGCAAGAGTCTTAAAAAAATAACCAAAAACAGATTTACACCAACATGCAACTGATAGCAACAGGGTTATTGAAGACGATGAGGTCATAAGAAACATGGTGAATTAACAGGCCGCACTAAAAAGAAAGACATCACACTTACCTTTACACATAAACACTCTGGCATGGGCTCAATCTCCCACTGGGAAGCATGGCATTGGATCTAATTTACTTTCTGCAGGCAGGCTGGAGGACACACCTGTGCTTCTCACGGGTCCAGCACACAACTTCAGGGCAAAGGAACCTCTCCAGGAAAATATTACAAATTCCCAGAATCTTCTTTAGCTCAGAGAGTCATATTTCTGCTCTCACCCATCAGAAATGAAAAACAATTAATTTTTTTCTGGGAGGAGCTTGACGTGTTCGCAGAGCATGACTCAGTTTAGTTGGGAAACTAAATTACACTGAGTCATAAACAAAAACAGACCATCAGAAGCTTATCAGTATCCGGTGTTTTAAACCAATGGATTTTTTTTGCAAAACTACAATAGAAACACTTTAAACTATCTAAAACCAACTCCTTCTGGAAGATCTATGGTTATAATTACTGGCTGTGTGATTCAAGCAACTAAAATGGAATGGCTTCGGAAGGAAAAAAGGACAGAATAAATTTTTTTGGTGCACGAGACTTATCTATTGTAAAAAAGGTGGCAATAGGGTGTTGCAGGAATAGTCCTAAAAACGCTGATATGGGATGGCATTTTTGAACTACGTTACATCGTCCTTAAGTCATTGTTTTGTTTTTTAAATGGGTTTTTGGTTAAATGCCTGAAAAAGGTCTGTGGTTCACATATCTTCACATTTTATTCTATGACGTCAAATACATCTGTACCCCCCCCCCCCCCCCCCCCCCCGTGTTTTTTTTAAGTGGTTGCTAACAAGTGGCTAAATGGGACAACAGAGGTTGTTTGGGACATTTAAACATTGTCATGAGAAAAGGAAAACTCACCTACTCACTAGTCTGCATTCACAGCCTTGTTGTGTTTATACTAACTCTCTTGCAAACCATTCTAATTCAAACTGTCCAAATTGTACGTTTTAAATAAATATTGAAAGGATTTTCAGATGCGTAGTTGTGGTGATGTTATTGTCATGCAACTCAGTAGGCTCCAGTTATGTCAGTGGCCAAGAAAAACAATTTTAGACTACATAATGTGGCCACAATGTTAATACTGCATGACCAGTTATGTCTTGTCATTCAACCAACATTACCAAATTTGTTATTTTAACAAATTTTACCTCGAACTCCAACATTTTTTCCAATGACTGTCAACTTGTGTTGCATTCAGAAACACTAGGTGCTCCAGAACTAATGGGGGAAGCAGAGAGGCTAAAGGCTGATCTGATGTTTAGTAAGACAAATAAGAGGCAGCAAAACATAATTAATTAGTACACCATCATGCAAGCTTTCATTGGTTCCCCGAGTTCTCTGTTAAACTATTACTAAACATAATGATGGCTGGTGGAGTGTAATGGTTACAGCTTATGGCTGCTAACTGTAAGGATTCTGGTTCAAATCTGCAAAGATTGAACCATAAGATACTACAATTGACTCCTTGAAAATAAAAGTAAACAAATCTCGCTACCTGGTCACATGCACACAATACAGAAGCGATTCCAGAATGCTGCAAAAAGTTTTAACAAATTTTGCAGAATTGGAACATTCATAATTCACATGTTCTACAAATCCTCACCTTCAATCAGTTATTTTATTCAGATAATACTTTCAGCTTGCAATAAAAGTGTACTACTCTCAGTTCCGTATTAATGCATCTAAATACATTCATTTCCAACAATTTTGACCAAAATCATCTAAAAAAAAATGTGATGTGGTGTTGAAAATTCAGTTCTAATTTTATGTATACATACACTCTTAAAAATAAAGGTGCTTCACGATGCCATAGAAGAACCTTTTTGTCTAAATGGTTCCATAAAGAACCTTTAATATCTGAAGAACCTTTCTGTTGCACAAAAGGTTTTTTGTGGTTAAAGAAGGTTCTTCAGATTACAAACAGGTAAGAAAGAGAGGGTTCTTTAAAGAACCTTTGACTGAATAGTTCTTTGGGGAACCAAAAATGGTTCTTCTATGGCATCGCTTGAAGAACCTTTTGAAGCACCTTTATTTTTAAGAGTGTACCTCATGCCATTTACTTTACTAAAACATTTATATGAGCTGTCATGATAATGGTAAGTGAAAACCATTATCAGGATTCCAAGTTCTCTGTCTATCTTTGCGGCAAGACATTACATTTGCACAAGTGGGATGCCAAATGCCCATGGCGCAAACACAGAGAGGGCCTAATTGAGAGTTTGTTGACAGGCTGGTGGCACAATCCCAGTTTTGCTCCTTTCAAACTGGAGGTCTAAAGATCTATGCTTGATTCTCTGATTCAGCAAATAAACCCGCTCGAGTCTGTCAGAATGGAGGTAAAAACCATTCAGAATAGACTCGAATGAACTCGATGACCCTCAAGTTGCATATTTTAGGTCACACACGTGGAACTCAACACAACGAATGCTGATTAGGGGGGTAATTAATTTTGCTTTACAAACACAGTCATGGCTGTGCGACTGGAGAGGGCGGCTATCGTCTCAGACAGCAATTCTCCCGGCAATGGAGTCTCCTCCATTAAATTCACAGGAGCCTTTGCTTTAACATTCAATCTTTATAGCACAAAACAGCCCCTCCTCTCCGACTACTCTTCATGCAGAACCATGAGACCTGTTACCATGGAAACGTCCTTAGAGATAGTGCGGCTGCACAAACATGAAATGCTTAAATGCCTCCGTCAACCACGTATCGAGCTGAAACGACGGTGCTTGGAATACAAGGGAAGTATTCTTTATATTCGATCGAGAACGCACAGGCAGCCCAAGAGCTTGAGCCATCTGCACATCACACACAGGCTGTCAATGTTTGTTGTTTTAATTCAAAGTCTTTACAATTGGGGCTTTTGCAGTTCCGCAGGGAGCAACGCAAAGCAATCAGTTTTAAACACAGATGATGTTCAGGAACAAACCAAATATTTAGTCTTCTGTACTAGCTGTAACTGTAAACCAGGCAGGTTTGATCCAAATCTGGAGATGCACTTGGCATTTATCAAGTGCATTCAAGGTATACAACATGCACAACATCCAGGAAATCAACCCTATAACCTTCCATATAATTAATAATTGACTAGCCGAATGGGCTTCGCCAAGCTGTCCTCGTTCCTTCCATGCAGCCACACAGCATGTGGCACTGAGCAGAGCACTCTCTTTTTTTATTCACACATCTATGGATCTGCCACCATGGTTACGGAGGTGAAGGATGAAGACTGATGGAAGAACACACAAGCAAGAAGGAGGTGAGGTCCGACACAACGAGAAGGAGGGAGAAGGGACGAGGAGAGAGAGAAAGGGAATAAGGGAAAAGAACCAGGGCGGAAGAGGAAACCTGCTAAAAAACTTGGGAGTAAAATGGGTTGAAAATTGGGAGATGAGTGAGAAATGATGTGACAAGTTCGCCTGAGCGGCTGTGGAGTGACCGCATTGTCTCATTGGCGATGGCAGAACTGCTGAAGCTCAAGGAAATAAGTGTTATAATTATGAAACATCTAAACGAGTGGATAACCAATATGGGTTACGATATGTAGACAGCAGAGGGGTTGATATACAGGGGTTGGACAAAATAATGTGAACACCTGGAAAATACACAATATTTATTTTACCACCATTTGCCTTTAATACAGCTTCCAACCCTAGAATAGATTCATATAACTTCTGAATTGTTTCCAATTGAATGTTCTCTATCAGAACATTCGCCAGTTGCTTCAGAGATGTTGGAGCAGATAATCTGCTTCTCGCTCTTCTCTCCAAAACTGTCCACAGTGGTTTGTTAATATTCAGGTCATGTGATTTGTCTGACCAGGACAGATATGAAAGTGCACCTCGGTCCAAAATTGTCCAGGTTTTATGATCATGACACCGTCTTTCTTGCATTTTAGTACTGGTGTCTGTGATCACAGTTTTAGCAATCGCAGTTCTTTCTTGGTTGTTTTTTTTTGTGGAAACAAGGTCTTCAAGGTGAATACTGAGGTTTGCTGTCACTTTGCTGCAGTAGTTCCGTGTTTCTTGGAAACAATCTTTCTTAGTGTTTGACAGTCCCTATCGGTTCTCGCCCACTATTCTTCTTCACTGATGAAGTCTTGCCATGCTTTGCGTACAAAGTCATATTTGTAGAGACTGTTGTTCTTAAAATAAGAAACAATTGGGCTGTGAAGGCTACAAATGCTCCTGCTAAACATGATCCCATGATTTGTCCTTTTTGGAAATCTGAAAAATCACCCATTTCACTGACTGCTTGTTACAGCCGCTGAACACAACTTACTCTACACCTAGATACAACCTAGAGAATACAAAGAACATTTATCATTTCACTGTAGCCTACATAAATTACATTAAACCCTATAAATAAGTGTGTTCACATTATTTTGTCCAACCCATGTATATGCAACAATTTAAACCAGCATGACATTTTACCTGATTTACTGCATGAATGGAAATTTCTGGTCCGATTGTGTATACAATTATTATAAAAAAATATTTGTAATTAACAAAAAATCCTCTAAAATGATTAGCCTTTTCTGTTGACTTCATAATTCCCTTTTAAATTCCAGTATGTAACAACCAGTTTACACAATCCAGTTTTCTCCTGCGAAAACAAAAATGGTTGTGAACTGCATTTCAATTTCGATTTTACTGATATTAAACAAGGTTTACACTAAAAAACTGAATTCAAACAATTTTCATATATTTTTTACAAAAAATATTGAAACATAAGATGTGCAATAGTTCGGATTTTTTTTTAAAGAAATTAATTCTATTTACCAAGGACACATTCAATTGATCAAAAGCAACATTAAAGATGCTTAAAGTGTTACCCCCCCAAAAAAATAAAAAGAATTCTGTTCTTTTAAATTTTCTATTCATAATTGGATCCTGAAAAAAATCATAATTCATAATTGGTTTCCACAAAAATATTACGCAGCACAACCGTTTTCAACATTTATAATAAAATTGTTTCTTGATCATCCAAATATTACAATGATTTCTGAACATTCATGTGACACTGAAGACTGGAGTAATGGCTGCTGAAAAATCTGCTTTGCCATTACAGAAATAAATTATATTTTAAAATGCATGAAAATAGAAAACAGTCATTTTAAACTGTAATGATATTTCAAAATATTATTACACCAAATAAATGTAGCCTTGGTGAGCACAAGAGATATTTTCTCAAAAAAAAATCCTACCTCTATATATACACAAAGGTACGTAATGTGAAAAAAACATGCACCGTCAAGGCTGTTTGTAATTCTCTGACATTAAGCAGAATGAGCATTTCTCTGTTATCATGCCAGCAGGCACAATTATTAGTCTAACACTAATCTGAACTAACACATTTAATAAGCTTTACCATTCTTTGAAAACACCATTTCCCACCCTTTATTCTCATTCAGACACCTACAGAAGAAAGAAACAAATGACAGTGAAATGAAAAGTGAAGGATCCAAACCTCGTTGCAACAATTCGGGAAATCTGTGCCTTGTGCTTAAACAAAAGCATAAGGGAGCAAGACCACAGTCTGTGTCTGAGTAAAGGAGGCGTTTAATATCTCCCAAAATCACTGGCCGTTTAGGTATGCCTCAAGCACAATTATATGACCTGGGCCTCATCTGGTATCATTACACCTAACGTAAATAACAGCTGTAAATGTTTCACACGGAGGCAGTGGGGTGCTCAAACACCAAGGTGACAAAATCTAATCTATTTATGAGAAAACGGCTTAAATCACCATCATCTTATTTCGAAACTATATGAAGTCACATGAGAATAATCAGCCTCCCTTGAAATTTTTTTTGTAAAAATCCTGATTCTCATTTGAAATGGGTTAACTAATTAATGGCAAACTACTCTCCATGCATGTAGAACTAGTTGTTCCAAACTCAATATCCCAAATTCAAATAATCAATATCATTGCAGTTCTCAGCCCAAATGTTTAAAATGACTTTTTTCCAGACTAAGCGTAATGTACTAAAATATTAGAAATAACCACCACAATCAGATTCTCAGTCCTCATGTTAGAAGCGGCTCTATTAGATACAAGCCTGTGACAACACTTTCTGTATTATTGTGCTAACTTGCTTAGTATCAAACAGGCTAGTTAATACATTTTAGTAAATTTTAATGCAACTATTAAAGCAGTCTTTTGTTATTGCTAGTTTTACAAAAGTTACAAGACATTCAATGTTGTGCATTACAGTGTTTTTTCCCTCAGTTACAAAATTAAGGCATCAGGAATTTCCCTTTCCTGTGGGGTAAAACTACTAATGCATAGCCTCTAGTGGGTAATTATTTTAAAGTGCCAATCTTTGTGAAAAAAAACAATACCCATAGCTTATCGGGCACAGTCTAACACGTTCCAGCCATCAACATGCCGGATTATCCGGGTTAGAGATTACATTACATGAGGTTGTTATAATTCCTGCACATTGTTTTCTCCTCACTGAGCAAGATTTATATTTGCCAAAGTGCATTTGGAGCAAATGATGCGCAATTGTTAAAAAAAAAAAAAAAAGCCAGAAACTCACTGCGCCTTCAAAATCATCCAGACGAGGTGCGTAGACCAAACAAAATTTCCAAAAGGTAAAATACATGAAAAAAGTCCACACACTCCACCAGAAATCATATGCAAAAAGTTGTTTCTGGTGGAATGTGCGGACTTTTTTCATGCATTTCACCAATTGTTAAATTTTTTAAATTTTTTTTTTAATTCAAATACCAAAATTTTTTATTTTTTCCCTGAGACTTTTATTTCTCAGAATGGGAGTTTCTCACAATTCTGAGAACTGAGGAGGGAATACTTCTACTATTATTATTATTTTTATTACTTGCAGAGTATTATAATAATGAGAATAAAAATAAATCCATCCTAAAAATATATGAAGAATTTTAGTTTCCTCTGCTTTCAGAGATTCATACAATCTTAAAAGTCAAACTCACAGAAACCTAGGAATACATCAAAATAGGCAAATAAATCCGAGGAATCGCTAGAACTGAAACAGAAAGCAGTCTTACAAAAACAAAACCCACTTTATTTAGACAGTGTTCAGGTCTCAGTATCAGTGTGCCGGGGAAAATGAAAAGAGAAAGCTACAAACTTCCAAGAACAGCGATAACTGAGTCTACACAAACTTTATTTTCTTAAAAATACATCACCATAAAATAAAAAGCAATAAAAGATATATATGGAGATTGGGGAGGGCAAGGTTTCGCACCCTGTTTTTCGGTGATATACAGCCTGGAAAGTTTTGGAAGAGGAAATACATGTGTATGTGCATGTAAGTGTGTGTGTGTGTGTGTGTGTGTGTGTGTGTGTGTGTGTGTGTAGTGGGGTGGGCCGTGTTGAAGTGAGGGCTTGGTTCACCTGAGGAGGAGGACGACGACAGCCTCCACACAGCAGTAATGCAGCAGTCACATGGGCACACACAAAGAAAAGATAGAGAGAACAGCCATAACAGGAAGAGAGAAGGAGAAAAGAGAGGTAGTAAAGTGAGAGAGGTAGAGCGAGGCGGGGCAGCTACTCTGTCAGCACCTAAGGGAGGAGCACAAAAGGCCAGCTACAGCTAAGATAAGCAAAGTTCCTCCATCACTTCAGTGTGATACCATATGCACCTCCGTTTGCATTCTCCGAGAGAACAAAACAGAGGTCTTTAAAGTGTGTTTGTGTGTATTTGTCAATCTGCACAGTATCTGAAGCAAACAAAGGTTAATGCGTGTGTGGGTACATCTCTAAAAACAGCAGTCTGGTGTGCTCTCGTTCGGGGATACAGTACTCGGGACGCGTTTAGGACAGCGGAGCACTCGTGGCGGTGTGAGTTACGATCTCTCATTGATCTCTGGGTCACAGCGTGGCTGACCAAGCAGAGTACCATAAAGCAAATCTGCTTCACACACCATGCACAGATTGAATACATTTGCACCGGTGAGGTAGATTATCAGCTAGATGTGCTCAAGGAAGGAAGCCACTGGGAACTCTGCTGAAATGGATACTGCACCACAAACACGTAAGGCAGTGGAAAGGTTCTCTGTGTGCCACAGGACTCCAGAGGAGACGTGACACTGTGGACCGGCTCGTAGCTACAGTGTGATTTCGATCTTAGAGCGATTAGCTTACGCGGATTAGCACAATATACACATATGATTCTTTCAGTCACATTACAGGGAAGAGCCGGATGCCTGCAGCAAGCTTTCTCTTCAAATGCAGGAGTCTGCGGAACGCTCTCGAAAACAAACACAGAGGAGAGAAACAGAACAGAAGCCAGTGCTATTACTAGCCAAGAGACCCAGGAAAGGCAGCACACTCTTGACTTTGTGCCCTGAGCGTGTGAATGTTTGCGGGTGAGGAGGTGAGTGCTCAGCTCAAACGAGAGGATTTAGAGATGACCCACCCATCAGCAAGGCGAAACTACAAAAGGCAACGACAGCAGGTCTGTGGGGGTCCCGGATTAATCTGGATTTATGTCAAATGTGCGTGTGTATGTGTACGTGTGCAGGGATGGGGGGAATAGTTTAGTTTTCAGCAGCACGAGGAGGGGGCGCAGATACAGGAGGTCCCACTGGGCCAGGGGGCATCCCATCAGGCTGTGCGGTTGGAGGTGGACCTGGGTCTATAAGGAGACAATGATGTCGTAATAAAAAAAGTAGCAAAAAAAAAAAAAAGGTAGCCCAGGACAAATGTGCAATGCAGAGGAACCAGAGGATGGGATCTAGTGATAGAACGGATACTCACACATGCCGTTGGGTGGTCCAGGGTGTCGAGGTCCCATCATGGGAGGCATGCCACCCTGTGGGGGTCCAACTGGGGGAGGTCCAGGCATCATTCGGCCTGGTATAGGCTGACCTGGCATGGGCTGGCCTGGTCCAACCAGTGGTCCTGAATAAAGTAACAAAAGACGTATTGATGTGCTACAGAATATTCACTTTTGGAAAAGAATTAGCAGGGTTTCTGCAGGTTTTGTGAAGGTAAATTTTAGACTTAAGAACTTTAAGACCAAGTAAAGAAAATTTAAGGAATAAATGAGAAAGAAGAAAAATAGAGTACGATTAAAATAAGGGGGGGGAAAAAAGTCTGCCATTAGGGAAAAACTAGCTTTTTAAAAAGGAAAATACATTTTTTTCTGATCCCACTGACAGGTATTTGTTCTTGTTTTAAGCATAAACTTACTTAAATTGTTAAATACATTCATTTCGCATCTCAAGTAAATATATCTTGATGTAAGGGTTTAGATATTTGAACTGAAAAACAAGACAAAAATAGATATCTGCAGTGCATGAAACATTTAATGCCATGACTTTATAAACAAGACTTTCTGCTCCAATTTAAGACATTTTAATTTGTGACTATGGACCACAAAACCAGTCTTAAGTTGCACGGGTATGTTGTAGCAATAGCCAAAAAATACATTGTATGGGTCAAAATTATCAATTTTTTCTTTTATGTTAAAAGTCATTGGAATATTAAGTAAAGATCATGTTCCATGAAGATATTTTGTAAATTTCCTACCATAAATATATCAAAACTTCATATTTGATTAGTAATATGCATTGTTAAGGACTTCAAACGCGATTTTCTCAATATTAAAATTTTTTTGCACCCACAGATTCCAGATTTTCAAGTAGTTGTATCTCAGCCAAATATTGTCCTACCCTAACAAACCATTCATCAATGGAAAGCTTATTTACCGTATTATTCAGCTTTGAAAATTTGACACTTAAGACTCAATTTGTGGTCCAGGGTCACATTTGTGGAATGGCAAATTAAGACTTACAACCTTTTTAAGACCCCTGATTACGGATGTGCAATTAATCAAATTTCAGCTTCCAATGATTATAAAAAAAACACAACAATCGAAATAAAATGATTTTTATGCCACATTCTAAACACACAGTGCACTTGTGGTCCTCATTAAAAGCCCAAACTTAATGTTTAAATCAGCCAAGTCATGTAACACGACTGTCGTAAAACGCAGACTACTGTGGGACATGCTCGATATTAAAAAGAGCAGCGTTAAGCTCCGAAAGAGAGCTCAAGCTGTTCTCCAGGTGGCTTTCTGTGTGTGTGCTCTGAGAATGCAGGCCCTTGTTCAAGAAAGAGCAACCCAACAGAAGACCTCAAACACAAAACCAGAAGATCAGGGTGCATGCTGACCTGTCTGAGGGGCATGGTGGGGACCCATGGCATGGTGCATGGGGGGATATCCAGGGCTTGGGTGCCCGGGATGTCCTGGGTGTCCAGGGTGCATGCCTGGAGGGGGGCCGTGCGGAGATGGTCCGTGATGTCCTCCTGCATTCTGCTGCGCAGCTGCCTGCTGCTCAATCTGCTGACGAGCCTTCATCTCAGCGTACTTCAACTGCTCCATGTGGAATGCCTGTCGCTCTGTCAAAAGCTGCTGCCTCTGGAGCTCCAGCTTTAAAGAGAAAAACTCCTGTTAAATCAACTCATAGTCTGATGGGAAATAAGGGAAAGTTTAAATTGATTACTAAGAGGGCTGTTCACATGTCGTGCCTAAAAACGTGTGGAAAACGCTAGGCGCACCGCTTTCTGCTTTTTTCCCCAAAGCGTTCGGGCGCTTGCGCTCCAGAGGCGTCTGCCATTGCTAAGCAACCATGACCTGTGCTCTCCATGAAGACGCGGAAGTTTCAGCAAAGGATAAATGGATTTGCAGCACTAAAAAAAAATCGCTTGCAGTAGCTCTGCTACTAAATTTATATAAAAATGGCTATCCCTGTACAGCTATGATCAGCTGTTCCTTCATCTTTGCTGAGCTTTCAATGTTGTTACAGGAAAGGATGAAGCTGATTGGTTGGTTCTTGTCACATTACCCGCTGTGCGCTTGCCGCATTCTGAAAAGTTGAAATGTTTTTCATCTCGATGCTGCGCGAACGCACCTGGAAAAAATTAGCACGTCGCGACCGCGTCGCTTCTATTATGTGCGTGCCTGCCGCGCGTCCACATCTGAAATAACGAACATGAGCGCACAAAAGACGTGATATGTGAACTAAGGCTACACTCACACAGCACACAATTTTGATTTGCTTTTCAAATCGAATCATTAGAACGCAATGCCTGCACTTATTTTGCAAGCACTCTAATCGGATCTATTAATTTGGGCAGTGCAGTCAACATCTGGTCTATTTACAGCAGGTTGTTTGATATAAATTTGAGAAAAATGCCAAATAATAGTAGGAAACTATCAGTGTAGAAATAGAAGAATGAAAACTGGAAATTTGCCAACTGGTTATGTCCAACATGGCATCTCATTGTGATGCTAATCACGAGGTGCGTAAAAATAAAAGCTACAAAAAAATAAATAAATTACTGTTCAGAAAAAAATCCACTTAAATTACTGAATTTAGTTCATAAAAAAAAAAAGTAACTTCAAACCATTTGAATGTTGTTCTGTCCACAAAAAATAATAAAATAAAAATAAAAAATGAAATAAAATAAAAACTTATTAATTTCTTTATTATTTAATAATAAAAATAGCAATAATGATAAATTATATATGTAATAATGATAAATTATATATGTAATTGTGTGGACTGGTTACACATGCCATCTTTATGCTGCAGCTTCGGAAGTTTAAGCAAAGGCCCACCAAACGTACGAGTCACAAAAATAACATGAACCTGATTCATGCTACTAAAATGGCACAAAAATGTTTCAGTGAGCAGAAAACACTACTGCAGTAACAAACCTTTTTTGTGTTTTTTAAAGAAAGTGTGTGTTGCTAGCCTGTGCAGAAGGCGCCAACGTGCTTAACTAAAATCAAAGTTGCATTTAGTGAATTTATGAACACTAGAAGGAAATAAAGTACCGCTGGGCTATATAAAGACATCCTTCATGCACTATTTACAGCAGCTAAATTGGGTTACTATCTTCAGCTACATTTACTAAAACATTCTGCAGAGCCAGCTACATTTGCTAAAGCATTCTGCAGAGCCTTCCAAGTCTCTTGTGGACAGCGCCTCTGATGTGCAGACATAAGACTACATGATACAAAAGAACAAGGCACAGCACAATTCAGAGGATGAGCGAACTCTATAAGCACCAACACAGAAAGGAGTTTAAATTTCCACTGACAAACTTTAAAGTAAATCAGTAGTTTTTATTATAAAATAATAGTGTAAAAGCAGGTGTAAATCACAACCTCACATTACAAATAAGTAGTAGCTTCTGGAACACTGCTTTACACGGAGCGAAAAAAAACAAATGCATTGACTGTATTAAGCAAAGCTAATACTTTTTTTTTTAAATAGATATTTATTATGGATATATTATCATTATTGATATTATAAAAGATAATTTTATAATACAATAAATTATACAGTGATTTTTTTAAGGTGAATGGGGATTAACTGTAAAATAATGTCACAATGCAAAAAAAATAAATAAATACAAATTGTTAAAAAAATACATACAATTTATATATCAATATAAAGTAAAAATATATTGTTTCTGGGTGACATGTTCTTGACAGCCAGATTCACCAAAGACAATCAGCAATACTTACGGCTTCCTTCTCACGGTCCATGATGGTCTCCAGCTCTTCAAAGTGTCTGAGTTTGAGCTCCAGCTTCTTCATCTGAGTCTCTACCAGCAGAGCCACAAGAGATTTGATCTTCCTCTCTTCCACTGCAGCCAGGTGCTGAGACACAGAAAAACAACAGCGCATGAAATCAAGTTAGCCGCCAAGGTGATAAAAAGACTTTGACTGGAGACAGCTGCACAAAGCACACAGTTTCTGTTAGTGCCAATAAAGGAAGTTAAAGAATTGGTAAACATTAAACCCAGTCCCTGCTGCAGCCTGAGCCGTATCTGGGATGCATTACCTTTGCCTTAGTGGCAGCAGAGGCCAGGGCAGCAGCGGCGGCAGTGGCGATGTTGCCCTCTCTGATATCCAACTCAAGCTTTTTCTTTCCTTCTTCCTTCTCTTCCTCGCCCTCCTTCCCTTCCTCTGTGGTCTCCATGTCCTCATCTTTGTCTTTCTCTGCAACAAGGTAACAAAAATGTACAGACTCAGTCAATTTAGAGCATAATTAAATATATATAAACACTTTATATAGAACATAGGGCTGTGCAATTAATCGCATGTGATTGTCATGTGCATCTCATCAGTAAAGCCGGTTACGTGGTAGTAAATCGCCATCACCTGCTTTCAGATGGAGAGGCCTTTATTACACAGAGCCGTAGTTCACTGACAAGCTAGGCAATATCGCATTCATAATCAAATGCGATTCATCTGTGATTATGAACGCAATATCTAATTTGCACGTGAAACTACGATCTGTTGAGGACATGCCGCTCCATCTAAAAGCAGGTGATGGTGATTTACTACCAATCATGGAACCGGCTTTACTGATGAGATGCGCATGACAATTGCATGCAATTAATTGCACAGACCTAATAGAACATGTATTTTCATGGTATTTGCAGGCAGGAGAACAAAAATAAAAATCATTACTTTGTTTATAGATTTTCTGCAAAACAGGGTCTAAAGGCATTTATTAAGGGTGGGAAAGAAAAAAAATTCACATGTTTTTGCATGGACTCACATGGACATTTACAAAGTTTTAAATTTCTCGGTGAACAGTACACTCAAGTTCACATTTCAAAGGTCAACATGCACTTACAGTGAAATGTAGCAGTTCTTGTTTGTTTTAATAGCACATTGTATCTAAATCTAGCAGCTTGTTTTATTTTATGTATTTGATTTTGCTGAAAAGATAATATGCAAAGCATTTATTACCACTATTTATTTTATTTACCAGTTTTATCTAAGTTTTTATTTTTGTATTAAAAGGACAGTTCACCAAAAAAATTTAAAAATTCTGTCATCATTTACTCACCCTCAAGTTCCAAAAAATGTTTCTCCCTTCTGAACACAAAAGATGACATTTTGAACAATGTGGGTAACCAAACAGTTGTCCCTAATGGCATCCATAGTATTTTCCCCCCATACTACCTACATTCTTCAAAATATCTTATGTTGTGTTCAGCAGAAGAAACAAACTCATACAGATTTGAAACAAAGTAAATGGCAGAATTTTAATTTATGGGTGAACAAAATCCTTCGAAATGGTCCCTTTTGGAAAAAAAAAAACACCTTTGATAGCATGCAAAGCCAAGTTCAACATGTTGAAAGGAGAAAGGGGTGTAGCAACTGGACTCAAACATGCATCACAAACAGGCATCATGTCTCAATTTAACAGGGATAAAGCAGATTTCAGCTTGGGTCAGACTTTAGGCAAGCCCATGACCATTTGTTGCAACTGAGTCTGTACCTGCTGTCTTGGATTCTCCTCCCTCACTCTCTTCCTCTTCCTGCGGCTCAGATTTCGCTGTAGTCTCATTCTTTTCTTTCTCTGTCTCTGTCGGCTTTTCCGCAGACTCGCTGGGCTTCTCTGCTTCATCCTTTGACTCTGCCTGCAACAGATGAGATGGGAAATGACGCGAGTCAGACAACATGAAACAAGCGAAATGCAAATGAAGTGCTGGTACAGATGACTGTATAGAGAGTGAACTTCGAAGAACTAGACTCAATATGGAGAAATAGACTTTAAAAAGGCGCATTGCAAGGAATCCCAACAGTGCTGGGAAATAATCACTTCTGATCTGATTCCAATCAGACCATAAACATGACACAGTAGGAATACATCTGGCAACTGGTGGCAGGGCCATATCTGACCTTTTCAGGCTGGGAATTCGAGTCAGTGTCCACCTTCTCAGTCTCTGTAGGTTCTGTGAGTAAAGGAAAACAAACATTCATTAAAACATCAAATGCCAGATGGAGTGGATTGGACAAAAAGGCAAAGAAATATATTTTCTGCTCAAATAGATTTTTTATGAGGTTGTTAATAAGTCCTTCTTAATGCAGCCCATATCTGCCTAAAAATAATTTTTTGAAAGCAACCTCTCACCAAGGCTGCATTTACTTGGTCAAAAATACAGTAAAAAGAAATACTGTAAATTATTACTTGCATATTACATTACCTAAAAGAATAGTACGGTAAATATAATATTTAAATTTAAAGTAAGTGTTTTGTGATTTAATATATTTTAAAATTTAATTTATTCCCGTGATACAACAGTGAATTTCAGTGTCAAATAATTCTTCAGAAATTCTAATATGATGATTTGGTGCTTAAGAAACATTCCTTACTATCCATGTTGAAAACAGTTGTGATGCTTGATATTTTTGTAGAAACCATGATTTGAAATCCACTTCTCAGGCGTTTCTTTAAAATAGAACTTAACATCAAAATCTCTTTACTGTCATTTTTTGATCAATTTAATGCAGCCTTTCCAAAAAAAACAATTTCTTTAAAAAAAAAATTGGATTGACCCCAAACTTTTCAACAGCACTGCACATGTGAGGGGAAAAATGTGTATGAAATGTAGCCATAGTGGACAATGAAGCATCAGTGTGAACGCTGTCAAACAAATGCATTGCAAAGTCAAAACTAAAGAGCCTGACAGCACACAGAAGGCAAAAAAAGGAACCAGCCATTAAAGAAGAGTACAGCATGACCTTATGAACAGGCATTAGAGCATCAGAGCTGAACAAAGAGTTGTGGCACATATGACGTTGGTGCCTTTAATAACGTATGTGTAGCACAGCCTGCACTGGCAGACCATGTCACACTAGGTCACTCCACTGACCCAGTTTCAACCCCTCCCACGACTGTGCCCCATCTGCCAGCGCTGCATAAAGCCATCAGCTACAATTGTATGCAGTCATACATGCTGCCTCCAGTGCTGTGTTGTCTCACAATTAATATATTATACAAGGTCTATAAAGTATAGAGAGGTGTATAGGTGAGATTTGTATCATGTTCTTTTTAATTTGCCTCTAATTGTTATTTAATCACAATTAGAGCCCATGCACGGCTGATGAGGGTCATTGGGTTTGTCTATTTGTCCATAAGTACAGATCTGATGCTCCCTAGTGGAAGGAGCTAGAACTACACAGGCACAATTGGTGAGATGGAAAACCTGCCCATCAGAGCTGATGTTGAGTTTCATAATTTCACCATAATCAAAATTACCGGTTTTCTCTGGTTCCTCAGGAGCTGTGCCAGCAATGCCACTGCTCTCCAGGCCGAACGCAGGGTCTACTTTTCCTGTGCTGCGTGCAGCCTCCTGTACCTTCTTCACATGAGCCTCCACCAGCTCCATGGGAACCTCCTCACGCACACGCGAGAACTCCTCTAAAAAAAAAATGGAAAGAAATACCATCTTAAAATCAGGGTCTCTGCAGGATTTTTAAGCACAAATTTAAGACTTTAAGACCCTTTTTTTTTTTTAAGAACTGCACAAATAAAATTAATACCATATGACCGGGGTAGGGCAATGTCTATAGTACCATATTAAACTGTAAAATGACTTTAAAAAGCATAATTAACAGTTCATCTACAAGTTCACAAAAACTATTTTATAAAATGATAAACTACATTTCAGCCTTTAAACCATTTAAGAAAATGGAGTCGAAAGTATTAATCATTAATTTTAAACTATTAGTATCAGTAATATTATTATAAATTAAAATAAATTAGGGGGTTTGAGATATTGACAAAAAAAATCCCAATATTTTCTGGGATTTTATCGATAACAATAATTAGACGACATTTTGCTAAGTGTGTTATTGTGCTGATATCTTAAGGACTACAGTGGACAGCTGACTCCTACATTTTTTTATGTTCTTCATATTCTGTGTGGTGGTCGGTTCACAGCAGTGATCGAAATTAATCTTTTTCAATAGGTTTTATGGGCATTTTTATCTTTAATCCATTTTTCTCTAAAAGTGTGCAACAACTTTTGAGTCAAATTCTTGCATTTGGGCTGTTACCAAGCAAATTAAAACAGTATCAACAAAATTCATCTTTGCAGAGGAAACATAGAAGTTGCATTTAGATGTATTTACACACTGTTTAATTCAGCTCAGAGGGACATGAATGCATTTAACTTGCAGTTACAAATGCATGAATAATGTTTTGACATTTTAAAGGGGTCATATGATGTGCTCAAAAGAACATTATTTTGTGTATTTGGTGTATGAAATGTGTTTATGCGGTTTAAGGTAAAAAAAAACACATTATTTTCCACATACTGTACATTATTGTTTCTCCTCTATGCCCCGCCTTTCTGAAACGCGTCGATTTTTACAAAGCTCATCAGTCTGAAAAGCAAGGTGTGCTGTGATTGGCCAGCTATCCAGTGCCGAATACATCAGCTTGTGACGGAAATGTTACGCCCCTCACCGTATTGTGATGATGCCCTGTCTGGCCGGAGCGACGAGACATAAACATTAATACCCATTACAAATGAGGCATTTGTTGTTGCATCCAGTGGGGACATAATTACGATTATAATGACTTATACTGCCTTGTTACACATTGCATCGCGCCACGTAAACATAAAACCATGTCTGAATTTGTGATCGGAGAAATGACAAACAACAAGCCCTACTCTACACTGCCCAAAAAACTCGCTTTAAATATAAAAAATAGAAAAAAACGTACTTGCAGTCCGTGAGTCAGAACAGCCTGCATTGTAGTCTACTCTACCAGGATCAGGAAACAGTCCTCCATAAAATGTGCTGCACACATCTGAATATTTGGTTGAAGTGTTCTGGAACAGTGTTGTAATACAACTTAACCACTGATTTCTAGTCTTGTCCTCTTTTGGAAGGCCAAATTAAGTAGTTTCGCTTTCACAACGAAACACAGCGTCACTGGGCTGGACTCCACTTCGTCCACGGTGAAATCCGATCCGGCGATCCACAGCGCAAAGCTGTTGGAATTTCCTCAGCAACCAGCAAGGATCAGCTCCAGGCATGACGAAGCTCATTCTCTGCCAGCAGGTGGCGCGTTTGGTAGAAATATCACTGTTTCCCCGGTAACGCCAGAACACAAAGCAATGCAGCATGGAATTTGAACATGCAGCGCTCATGTTTATTTAATGAAATCGTAGCCTTTTTTTGAAGTTAAATCGTCACATTCAGCCATATCGCAATTCTGGTATTTCCATTCCCATATTTAAGACCTCTTGAAATCATAATTAAGACTTTATTGTACAATTTAAGACTTTAAGACTCCGCGGAAACCCTGTAAAATACTCAAAATGTTGTTCGTTATGAGCACCATAACCACCCTATTTTGCAATGCAGAAGCTATTTTCTCTGAATGTGTGAGACTTCCAATTCATTAGATACTGTAGAATAACTAGAAGAATAACTGGTATTGTGCTACAAACCAGTGTGTTTATGATTACAATAAATTAAAGTTATATAATAACTAGGTGCTGTCGATTACACAGGTTAATTTGGTGCAAATAATTATGGAAAAAGAAAATTAAATTTTTCCCAAATATCTGCACTATTGCAAATATGAAATAGATTTTACACAACAGTTCAGTAAACATATTAACATTTAGAATCCACTTAGAATCCATTCATTCATAGCATTATATATGCAATTAATTCATGCCACCTAAACCTAAATGCCACTTCAGAAGCAGCTTCTGATAAGATTGTTAAGGTTACACTGTAGCTTTAAAAGTTTGTGTAATAAATTGTTGAATCAAAATATGTCTAAAACTACTTTTTTATCATGTCTATTCATTGCTTTTCTCATTTAAAACAATGATGGCTTAATCTTTTGGGGGTAATTTCTTCAAAATTTGATTCAAAATTTGATTTGCCATTAATGACACCGAAAGCCTAGCACATTAAAGTTACAAATGGCCACACTCACTCATATATCTAAAATAAGGTTGATACATCAAAACTTGACAACATACCCAAAGCTGCTTTGGCAGCAGCCGCCGCCACACGCGGGTCGACCACAGAAGCAAGAAATGCAACAGTGCTCATGACAGGATTTCCTGATTGGCTGAAGGGGATCGGCTGGTAAGCCAGAGGGCCTAGCGAGGCTTCGGAGCTCTCCAGGTATTGATCCTCTATGGGCAGCCGCAGGAAGTGCAAGATGCACTCATCTTGTGTACGGCTGCCCACGTGCTCTGAAACCTTATTCCAGTCATCCTTATACATCTCCAGAGCCTGGAATTATTAGTTTAAATAATATTATTAAAAACAAAACAGTGTGAAAAGAGAATCGTATGGTGCAGAAGAGTTTATGATGCCCACTGATTTATTTTAATGATTCAGATCTCACCTCCAACAGAAGCAACGTTTCTTGCTCAGTCCACTCTCTCCCACCAGCAGCCCCTTTGCCCTGTAAGGCAAATTATCACATCAAGAAACTATGAAAGATAAAAGAAAAAAAAAAAGAAAAAGCAGTGACAAATTCCAAGTATTAGACCTAGTATTAGATGACTTGCCTTGGGATTCTTTTTTGAGTAAATATCTGTACGGAGGCCAAAGTTCTGCAGGTCAGTTGGCTTGTCTTTGCCCTTTTCTGGGAAGTTCAGCATCTGCTGAGCAGGGGGAACCTGGAATGAAAAGCAGAGACTTTATTGCAACTTTTTCCGCAAGAAAACTTGTGCCTTCTGTCAATTAAAAAAAAAAGTCACCCCAGTCTCACCTGTGGAGGGCGGTGTTGCAGTGGCACTAACCCAGAGGGAGTATCAGTCAGAACGTTGAAATGTGGCGTTGGTGGAGGGCCCATGGGGAGGGGTCTGCTCTCAGCGTCAACCTGGTAGTTCACCAGCCCCCACTGCTCCAAAAAGGCATGCACTCTGGGGGAAAAAAGACAAAATTGAAGGTAAATATACATTAACAACTAAAATAAATAATTCTGTTTAACTTTATGCAAGGCTCTCTGCATAATGTTCTAATGAATTAAGAAGGTAAATGAAAATTCTGACCTCATGACTGCACACACATCTCCAGTGAGGTTTCTCCTGCAGGAGGTGGAGGTCAAGTACTCCTGAGGATTCAGCCGGTATGTGTCAATCATGAAGTTACGATAAGCCAGATAGCTAAGAAAGAGGTAATAAAACAGAGTATGGAAGCTGGGTCAGAAAAACAAACATGCATTGTAAAAGAACCACAAAGAAACATGGGAGCATAATGATGTAAAATCTAAGATATTTTAATGTGAATTTTAAAGCGCAAACTTACATCTCTGGAGTCTTAGATTTGTTTTTGCCATTGAAGAACTCTGGCAGGGCACGCCTCTCAATTTCATGTATACTGGTGAAAAAAAGAAATTACATTCACAACTAAGAAAAAAAAAAGTTTAATGGGCTTTTTCTGGATGAACGGAGAAAAAAAAAATCGGCAAATATTATACACGATATTTTTGGTTAAGCTGGAACATAATTTATAATTTTTTTTTTTTAAGGTATTTTTACTTTTAAAGGGGTCATATGATGCGATGTGTAAAACGGCTCGTTCTAACACGGCCCCACATATCTAGGTCACTATGTGGAAATATTAGCATAAAGCCGCCCAAATGTGCACACAAAGAAAGAAGGCGTGGTTTCAGGAACAGCAGTTGTGTTGATGCAGCCATGTCAGGGAGACACTGTTTCAGTGCGAAAGCAAAAGCACTTTATTTGGCCTTCCGGAAGTAGATGCAATTAGGAATCTAGTTGACCAGATGTTCGAATTTGTGCAACGCATTTTTTTAAACTAGAAGAGTACAAAGCTGGCTGTGCACAAAAGGCAATTAAAAAAAAAAATCAGAGACTGTATGTATGTTTTGTTACTAGTTTAATACTTGGCTATGACTGTTCAAAGGCGGAGTTTGCGCAACGCAGAGTAACGCGTCATGTGTGTGTGTGTGTGAGAGAGAGGGGGAAACAGCGGTCACATCACAGGAGAGGGAACTGCCTGTCAGAAATCATAGCACGTCAGCTGGCTTAACCGCGGCTTGTGTACTGCATCATCACTGTGTCTGTCACGCGACTCTGTTGCCCTTTCAGGCTTGAACTGATGGTAAAACTAACGACATTATTAACTGTCTTGATATTTACTTTGAAAGCTGACGCTCGCGATTATGGTAAGGGGGCGTTACATTTCCAACGAGTGCTTGCGGTGTTTGTGCCAATCACAATGCACTGTGTCAGTTGGCCAATCAGAGCAGACTGCGCGTGTCAAAGGAGGGGGCTAGAGGACCTACATAATGTAAAAGGATGTGAAAAAATAATGTGTTTTTGAACATTAAAGCTTGTCAACATATTCTGTTACACCAAATGCAATTATTTTAAATTTAACTATTGTTTCATTAAAGAACAGCTCTTAAAATAATTGCAATCAATTTAATATTGACAATCCCTAGCTTTTTAATAGCAACAAAAAAAAAAAAGAGAATGTAAAGAGGCAGCTTTATCATATGCACTTTTTATCTGGTTAAATGTTTTCCCCTCTCTCAAATCGAGCCGATCTCAGATGCACACACAGACAGGCCCCTCCCACGATAATTTGATTGACAGTAGCGTTTCAGCACAGGATGGACTGGTGTCTTACTTTAGACCCACCCTGAGTGAGATTCATCAGTAGGGCTGGGTATCGTTCAAAAATGTTCGATATCGATACCGAAATCTTTACTTCGATATCGGTTCCTGAACGATACTTTTTTCGACACCAATTTTATTAAATAAATTTTAACAAGATTACATTATCTAAAAAAAAAAAACTTTGGTTTTATTTTTCAGCTTGTTGATGTTTATACAAACTCAAAGACTCATCTCCTGAGCCACTGCACAAAGGAACAAAATGTAACCAACACAATAAATCAGTGCAAAATAGTTTAATAAAGCTCAAATAGTCTTCAGTTTACACATCTGTTAGGCTACAATTACACTATTTAGTGTTCGTTTTAAAACGCATAGCTCAGACAGAATCATGATTTCTATTTATTTTCCACTGATTTACTGATGAGCATTAGCAGCTTCCAGCGCTATCTGCCTGTGTTCTCTCTTCCATGATCACTGCTCTGACTCAGAGGTAATAACATATTTAATTTCAGCAACATTACATGGCCAAAACACACATTAGATGGCAGGGCCGGATTTACCTATTTCGTGACGTAGAAAAAATAAATTTTTGGGCCCCCTTCCCTATTAATATAATAGAACTAATATTACCACCCAAGCAAACAAAAATAAATCGTAATCAGTGGAAATCGTTACAGTGTTTTCTATCGGAATAAGCGCTTGCGTTCAGTCAATAAAAATCGAATAGTTCTTAATTTGTTTGAGAACTGAGAAAGACCATACCATATAGTCGTGGCCACATAACCACCTCTGGGAGTGCATTATTTCTCTAATAATTTTAACGGCCTGGAGTCCCAACCACACATCAAAACATTGTTCAGATCATTTGTTTCAAGACATCTGACATGTTTCCGTCCTGAAATCTCGTGTGGGTTGAACTAATTTTTTAAGCACCTCATCCCAAACCTTTCGTTGCAAATTCAAAACGTCATTTTAGAGCTAATAACAGAGGCTTGAGCCATTGATAAGCAGGCTAACGCAGTTATTAATGCAGTCTAACGCAGTTATTAGAGAGAGAGATTAAGTGCGTGTGAATACTTGCGTCTGTGCGTCTCAGTATTCAGCAGCAGCGTCAACTAATAGCGAATCTTTGAACAGCTTCAAGAACCTCGTTACTGAGAAATGTCTTGTAGCTTTTCAGCTGCAAAACTATTTTACTGATAAATTTGCGGTGCAGCCGCAGCGCTGATGACAAGTTTCTGTCCGCGTCTCTGCGTGTGTGCGCGAGTACGTGTCTCGTGGTGTGTGTGTGTGAGCGGGAGAACGGGAGAAAGAAAGCGTGATTTCCGTACATAAAAAAGGTTTAAGACATGGAAATAGGTTGTCAATTTTAACCTATTGTTTGTTATATTTATTTGCTCAATGTCTTCTGGGGTTTTGGTTCTTTTACTGCTGTAGATATCCCATAGTATAACCAAAAATATGATTACATATATTCAGGTGTTTGGGCACCCCCTTTTTTAGGGCCGAGCAATTGTGTGTGGGCCCAAACTTTTTTTTGTTGCCTATGTTATATTGTGCTATGCGATAAAAGAGCACGGGGAGCCCACCGGTACAGATGTAAAATGTAATTGGAGAATGCTCCTAATTGTATTAGAACGGCATCGCACATAATTAGGTTAATACAATAGTTTAGAAGTGTTGAATTTACCAATATACTTAATTCGGTCCGAATATATCAGCAGCCTTGAGAAAAAGATAAATAAGGGTTTATATAAATTCGTCTGTGAAATGCGCCACTTCCGGTATTTTGCCGGTTAGTCGACACAAGCAAGTCGAGGATTTTCAAAAATCGAATAAAATCGACAAATCGCGACTGCCCTAGTTGAGAACCACAGGTCTATAACATTATTTCTCTCCAAGCAAGCTCTCAGGACATTGCTACAGCACCTGGTGGAAGGGATTTGCTACCTGTTGTAGTCGAACCAGGCAGCATAGCTGGGTATAATGATGTGATGGGTTTGTTCAGTCACGTTGTCCTCAGAGTCGATCAGACGATTGACCTCTGTTTTGCCCTGTTCATCCTCTTCCTGTCAATTACGATTAGTAAACAAAAAAGCACGTGGGCAATCTTTCAGAACAATTTGATTCAGAATAAATGGCTTGGCATTAAAGTCATATATTGATAGACTACTTAAAGAATGTATGGGTAAAGTGCAAGGGCTGTTATCAACAAAATGCTGTGCATCTGTTATAATAATGGAGCGCGGAAAGACAATTAAGAAAAAAGCATGACAACTGGATTACAGTATGAAGATACACTACCTTGCCTCCAGATGCTAGTGAATCATCTTCCTGGTCATCTAAGAGGGCAAACAAAATTGTGATCATTTACATTTCCTTTGAGAAGATATCATATTCATACCCAAAACAAATATGAAGCAAAATACTCACCCAAATCAGCAACCGTTCCGCCTTTCACTGGTGTGTTCTCACTGTCCTTTTTCTGATTGACTGCAAGCAGAAAGTCAGAGGACATTAAGCAAAGCAGCTGAAGACGATGCATCAGAGAGACAATTCAATAACAATAACATTTAAAAGCTTTCAGTGTAAAGTGGAACAACGAAATGTAGGGACTATTTTTTTTTTTTTTTTTTTTTTTAATTTTTTTTTGGATGCCGCCTGTAATAGCAGAATGTCTATTTTAGCCATGCACTGAATTTCCATGCATCCAGAGGGGCTTTTTAAAAAATGGTGCTATGAACTATGAAATGAAAAGCTCAGTAAAGACAGCTCAGCCATCTAAGTCATGCAAGTGGTTGTCAACCAGACGTTTTTATCCAAAGTCACTTACTAAGCATACTACTGATAACAGAAAAAGGCTACTTTATGTAACCCAGGGTTACGATCAAGTGTACAATGGCAGTAGCTCTCTGATTAACCCTTGCACTGTTCAAATAAGGGACTATTAATCAAGAAGACTGACAATTTTTTGGCAATGTAACTTCCTCCATTCCTGGCACAGGGGAGGGATCTTCCAGGTCCTTTGTGAGGTCTTCATCCTGTTCGTCATCATTTTGATGTCCACGGCGCCTACCCTGTGATCCAGGATTCCTGTTTGAGGTAAATGAATGAATGAGACTGTTACATTTAAAATGATCATGACTAATTACATTTTATACAAGAAATGTTTAATGTATGAAAAGCAGCAAATCAGCATATTAGAATGATTTCTGAAGGATCACGTGACACTGAAGACTGGAGTAATGATGCTGAGAATACAGCTGCGCATCACAGAAATAAATAACATTTTAAAATATTAAAAAACACATTGAAATAGAATACAATTATTTTAAATTGTAATAATATTTCATAATATTCCTGTCTTTACTGTATTTTTAGCAAATAAAAGCAGCCTTGGTGAGCATAAGAGGCTGCTTCAAAAGACTTAAATATATAAAAAACTTACAGACTCCAAAACATTTGAACTAGGGATGGAAGATTCACTGATAGTCGCTTCGGAGCAATCGGCGAAAAAAAGTTACGAGCGAAATGCATCGGTTAAAAAGTGTGCATCGGAAACAAGTTTGGCATTGTATCACAATGCCAGTCGTTTCGAACATAATTTGCATAGGTTAGAAAACGATTTTATTTATATCTTTTACGAAGAAGGATTGGTATGCTACACTTTTATGTTAGTGAAGTATCGTGACACACAAGATTATAATGATAGATTGATTTGCGTGTCAGTGGTGTCGAAACTAATTGGTAGTTTTTCATGATGGGCATGCTATCTATCTAATAGGTCAAACGAGTAGACAGAGACAGAGCGGTGAAATAGACGTATCACACAACAGCACTACCAGAGACCTGAGGAAAAGCTGGGATTAAAGTCCAAAACCTGATTTGAAATAACTTAACAAATCAATCGGGGCTAAAGCGGATCCATAAATGACAAATTAAGTTAACTCAATCTAACTAATTTGTGGACGCTTAATCTTAAGCAGCCCTTAATGTCGATCATGGATCAAATCTATCCACCATGGCAAACAGCGAATATATTTGTGCTGTTTAATGCATTTGGTGCGGTCAGTGCATAACTGGCCATGTCACAGGTATATTTTTCATCTGTAAATGTTACAAAGTCATGCAAATATATCAATTTTGCTTGCTGTCAGAAGGTGGGACGAGGCATACGTGAGTCGTGAACGATAATAATTCTAAGTAATATCTGCATTTGCTAAAATATTCATATTAAATGTGTCTTTTGTGGAATTTTAAACCTACATATAAGTGTATTTTTTTATGATAGCAGTAACTGTAAAGTGATTATTGTAATGGGTAAATAAAATGTAAGCTAATACAGTCCTAATTACTAAGCTTACTAATTAATTACAAAATGTGTGTTTCTTATTGCAGTTAAAATGTAGTTTTAATTTTGTGATTTTAATGCTTTAAAAAGGAATGTTAAGATTGTAAAGTTCTAATGGTATCTGTTCCAACTATAAAAGGTACAGCTGTCATAAAACCAGAGAGAAAGGCTGCATGGATTTAAATGGGGGGATCTTTTTTTTTAAGTATTTAAAATGTGAGAGAGTCAGTGGTAATATCATTGCATTCCTATTGTTCAGTGTTAGAGGAGCTCAGCTTAGTCTGACAGTTTGCATGTGCCCAGGAGACGTACAGTATGAGCGAGAATACCAGCATAAGTTGCCAGTGACTGATTTTGATCTTTGTTAAATTTGTTTTATGGAACCAAATCATTTGACAGCGAGTCAGACTAACTGATATACGCCTGGCCTATTTGGTAAACTTGTTTTATGAAACAGGCCTCGAGGCGTTTGAAGTCAGAAGACTCAAGTTAATTTATGATTTGCTGTCTGTCTGAACCAAAGAAATAAATGCGATCATATTTTTTCCATTGCATCGTATTGCATCGAATCGCATTGTGTTGAATCGGATTGCACTGCATCGTAACAGGGGTGAATTGCATCGTATCGGTAGCTGCTTCATATGTATCTTCAGTGTATCATATCGTTGGCTATGCATCAAGATGCGTATCGCATCGGCCTCAGTTATGGAGAAGCACATCCCTAATTTGAACTGTAGTGCATATTTATATTTATTCATCAGGCTCCAACAAGATAGTCACCCTTTCTTGCCCTTTTTGCGGGACTCCACAGGGGTGCTGGGTGGGGATGGAGAGCGTCTCCTCTTCTTGCCGGCAACCAGGGACTTGCGGTCCTTACGATCGGGTGTACGGGAAGACTGATCAGAACCATGGAGGGGTGAAGGATGAGAGAAAGAGCGAGAGAATGAGAGAATGGAACGGTCTTACACACAAGGGGGAGGGGGGTGCTGAGGGAATATTTGGGTGGGTGGGTGAGGTACGTGAGGGTGATATGAGGTAGGAGGGAAGAGCTCTTAGAGCGGGGTGTGGAATGAGACAGACACATAGGGGGGGGGGGGGGGGGGGGGTTTGGGGGTGGGGGGGGGGGGGGGGGGGGTGGGGGGGGGGGGGGGGGGGGGGGGGGGGGACAGTGACAGAACAAACCCTGCCAAGAGCTCAAAGGGTCTGGCTTAGCAACGGAAATCTGAACATGCACCATATCCATTTCATTAGTGCTCATGTCTTTCGGTCTCTTACCACTTCCTCCCCTGGAAGGATCCGTTGGCGGAAACTCACAGGTTTCTTGTTCTCATCCACTTCGTAATCTTCCTCATTCATCCACTCGTTGAAAGCATCTGTGTCGATGACCCATTTTGCATGCACCTGAGGGGATCATAGAGCTTACTGAGAAAACGCTGGAAAACTGAATCTGGCAGCATCACTTACAATATGATTATGCTTCATAATGTAAGGCGTTTGAAATGTGTTTATTTTAAAACTGTGAATTAGGAAACATATCAAAATATTTACAGATCCCCTTACCCTCCATGGTTTCTCAGAACTTGGTGCATCCTCAACATCTCCATCCACATCATTTGTTGATACCCATGTGTCATAACTGAAGAGGTAAACAAGCATACATTTATTAAAAGAACTGATAGATAGACGACATTAGGTTTGCTGCGATATTCGGTGATGACCAGTGTTAAGCCACGAACACCGATTAGTCAATCCCTGTCCACCGCTTGGCACCGCCCCCACAGTCTTTTTGATTTTTTTATAGTAATAAAAATAACTTAGTTCAGTAAAAGAACAGACACTAAAAATTAAAAACTGAACGCGGTTGCTTAATGCAGTGTGCCGAACGACAGTCGCATCACAGATTTCATTTATCACGTGAGGAGAGTGAGTCGAGGAAGGACCAGAGTGAGGAGAAAGAAAGCCGAGGCGGAAGATGTACCTTTGATCGCAAATGCAAAAGCGCCTGTTTGGCAATATTTGGGATTTTGAAAAACCTGTTGACTTTTGCCGTTTATCTGAGGTGATTTGTAGGTTTTTTTTTTTTTTTTAAACATTCGTTTCTTATTTATTTGTTTCCACAGTGTTTGCTGATTTTTACTGTATTTAAACTAAGTAATTATTTTATTTTACATCAAGGTGTATATACCATGCCTCCAAGCTTTCTTATTCGTTTTTGCTAGAGAAAAACGTTTACGTGCCTTATTTATGGGGTTTTCACGCAGTGTTTGCTGATTTTGCACAGCATTTTGCTTATATTAAAATGTGTGTAGTTCTTAATTTATACTAGACATATAGATGGTATATTTTTATTTGATTTGTCTAATGTATCATATTGTTTAATATAACACCGGTTTGTCATGTGTGACCGTTTTGCTGGTGTCATTCACGCAATGAGACGGATGAACTATCAAAGTGAAAGTAAAATGAGCACAGTGCATTTACAAGCGTAGTTAAAAGCGAAGGAAAAGAGGAAAACTCCAACGAACCCCACCCCCCGGTGACACCGATTGTTGTCATAGTCGGTTAACCGGGGGGAAAATTTCATCACGTCACACCCTAGGACAACATATACTCAATATAAGTCCTAGTTAAATGATGTCACACGTTACGCAACACACAAAAAAATGTGGTAATTACACACATATCCTATGATCGTTTTAAAATAAATTTTGAATTCATCTTTTTGAATTCACAGTATAAGAGTGTGAGTGGGTGCTGTACGGGATGCTTATGACCAATGGTGTCAGGGATAATTGGCAGTCAGTGAAACCAAATCATACTGCTTGGCGTGTTGTGCGGCATGACGGGTATCGATAGCCACCTGTAGCATGACGTAGAAAAGGCAGAATAGCAGAACCTTTTCACACTATATGAGTTAATTTTCACGAGCGAATACCTTATAATCGGAGCGTATAGCAGTCTGTACTCCTAAAAGAACTGTGACTGTAAGACAGGAATTAGAGACAATCACCTCTGTTCGTTTGCACCAGCGTCATTTCGTCTGATAATAATATGCCAAACACCAACCTGTTCTGACAATACGGAGCTGGGCGGGTCTGTGCCGTATTCACATACATCTGAGTGCGGCACTTTTCGACCCTCTTTGTCTCTAGTGATCTTGTGTCAGTTCCTTTATCGCGCATGCCTCCCCTTCCTTCGTTGTATGTGAAATAACCCCAACAGATAACCTTCCTTTATCCCACCGGGCCGCACAAAAAAAAAGAAAAGAAAAAAAAAAAAAGATGGAATTTTAGAAACAACCTAATCGATCATAGTTTTTTACCTGATGTCTCTTAATGATGTCTTTCAGCTTATTGGCTTGCTTTTGCTCCATGTCAGACACAATGTACACAATTGGTCGGGTCAAAGAGTTGTTCTGCAGGGAAGAATGAGATATGCATTATCGCATACAGAGAACATTCAATGTAACCCCATACGTATTCAGGACTGGGAGAACCAAGTGTGACAAAAATCAACAAAGTACATTTACCATGAGTACTATTATATACTATATTCAGACTATATATTTAGATCTATATTTAGACTCATGGACCTCATCACAAGGATCGCTACCTGAACAAGAGTCTTCTCAATAGTCATAAACATCTCCACGTTTCTATCCATTCTGGATGGGTTCTGCAGATCAAACCTCCTCCTGAAGAAATTCAGGCACATCAATATCAATTATATTAGTATTATCTTTTAAAAATGACTACTTTGAGGGTGTTGTCATTACAGGTATTATCCCAACTCTCTTTTTCACCCTTCCTGAGATTCTACTCACCAGCCTTGCTCACTTTTGAACTTGTATGCAGAACCCAGAATGTGGCAAAGGGCTCCTCCAGGTTTGAAATCCAGAAAGCTCTTTGCCTAGAACGACAGAATGACTTCAAATTTCCCACTGGTTTAAAATTATGTAAAAATTTACACATTTCTGCAGAATTGTACCATAAGAACATGGCACTGTACTTGAAATGTGTCACATGTCAAGTAATACGTTATAGTATAGAGGGGCATGATCAAGAGCACTTTTAAGGGATAATTCACCTGAAAATGACAATTCTGTCAGTTACTCAACCTCATGTCGTTCCAAATCCGTAAGACATCTTCGAAACACAAATGAAAATATTAAACTTCAAAAATTTCACAAAGAGTGTAAAAGGAATCCAAATGAATCGAGTGGTTTAATTCAAGCTTTCTGAAGAGACAATCACTTTATATGATTTTACATGATGATTTAATTTTGGCTTTAATTTACACATAAACATTGATTGACACACATACATAGAGCCCATCAAAATATGATCAACAGCAGCTCAGTGCACAATCAAAAAAACCTTATTGGTTCTTGTGTGTCAAATAAGTATGTTTGAGCTTCTGTTTACTAAATTTGATGTGCTCTATTTATGTGCATTGATCAGTGCTTATATGTGAATAAAAGCCTGATTGAAATCGGTTCATCTTAAAAAGCTATTTTGTCTTCATAGGAGACTTGGATTTAACTACTCAGTTCCTATGGATTACATTTACTTCTGTTTTATGAACTTTGGATGAATGGACTTTCAATGGGGAGATTATCTTCAGTGTTTTGAAGATGAGTCTTATTAGATTTGGAGTGTGAAGAAGGTGTAAACACTGCAAATCGAAACTTACAGGTAGTTTGGTAAGAGCGGGATTGCTGACTCGACGCCCAAATGCATCCTCCTGAAACTGCAGCAACTGCACCACCAGCGCAGCCAAAGATTTGTTTGTAGGAGAGTCGGTTTGGACATACTGCAGAAAAATGAAAAGCCACAATAAATACCAGAAAATCAATCAGAAACCTCTAAGTATTGGATCTTTATGCTGGTGTTTTCAGAAATAATACAAAAATCCCCTCAAGTTCTCCTTCTAGCAATCATTCATAATCTTATTTGAAGAAATAATTCTGGACGTGCATAATAAATGAACTTCATTCACAAAAGTGCATTACAGGAGACTAAATAATATTGGACAATACAGGGCAAGGGTGAATTATCCCGTGCCAACAAATATCTGCCAAAGAAAAACAATCACACTTGATTTAAACAACATAAACGCATGTGTTTTAGCTTTGGGGCATATATCACACTAAAAAAGTTCCATGGTTTAAATGGACACAGTATCGTTATAAATACTATGGTATTCTTGACATACCTTACAGTACCATATACATACCTTGATGGGTGACAATGATAATTATTCAGTATTACATGCACCTAATATTATTCCATCACTGAATCATGGTACCACCAGAACTTCTCATGAATAAACATTAGCGAATCAGTAAACAAACTTCAGCATAAACAACCGAAGCTTTGTGGCGAGAACCACCAAGTGTCCTCTGATATTTAAAGCAGTGGGCTTAAAAAAACTAACAAAAAATGGAGCAAGTCCCAAAATGTTAAAAATAAAGACAGTAATTTGGCATATTTTAAGACAGCCATCACGATGGCAGATCCCGCATTTCAGTCACTATCGTTAGCGCGCCAGCTAACTTAACAGCCCACAACACTTCTGCTTAAAACAACACAAGAGCAAAACTCGCTGGCTAAACTGCCAGCCTGGAACCTAAGCAACATCTGCACCACTGCTCTGATTCGACTCTTTCGAATAATCGATTATAACAGCAAATAAACAATAAGCAAGCGGCGTGCCGCTTCTTGTTGCTATTGTGTGATGCGTGCGCGCCCCCATTCAACGGGCGCCTCACGAGCCGCAGACCTTCTTATAATGTTTCCCAGTCCACAGCCGAACTGTCTCCAACTGCGACACCGTTTCCGAGCTCTCCCAAAATTTGGAAGAAGGCCCTCCGTCTTTTTTACGTCCGATCGAGGAACCGGCGCCCGCCTGGCCGGCCGATGGTCCTCCGGAGCCCGTTCCGCCCGCTGCAGTTGCCGCTGTCGCCATTGTTTCTTTATTAGCGATAGAGGCTAGTCCGTGGAAAATGTTTTAAAACAACACTGCGCCTGCGCAACGGTCAACGCAAGAGTCGTTGGTTGAGGAACTCTCGCGAGATGTCATGTCAGACCAACACATATAAATAAATAAATTATATATACATTTTTTTTTTGGCAGAACATACAGAGGATATATATACAATTATTCACTTAAATAATATATTCAATTTTTCTTCTCAAAATTACATACAATCCATAATATTTAGATTAAAATTTTATTTGGCAGAACTCGTACTCCTAATAATAGAATTTGGATACAAAACATTCTAAATCGATGCAAATTAAATGATAATTTAAACAAAATTTATTGCACATTATGCAAGGGAAGTTAGAGACAGAAATCATTTTGAAATGTCTAATTCAGGGGAAATTGTGCCATCTAGTGATAACAATATGTGGTAACCGTTCCCTTTACTTCCTCTATATGAATATTTCACATCCTATGTTTTATCTATACATCACCACTTCCACCCACAATATTGTTCTATTAATTTATCTTTTATATTGATTTATAGCCTACTTCTCTTGTACTCAGATTGGCTAAAGACATACTGTACCATATAATGACCATAACCAACAGAAACCTTGAGATGATTGATGGAGCTCAAGAAAATGATTACAGCAACCCACTGTATGTTAAATGAACTTAAACACACACATACTTTTAAAAATGTCTACAGCTATTAACAAACTACATCCCAAACACTGTTAACTGGACGTTATTAATAACCAGATGTGATCAAGCAAAACAACCTATAATTACTAAACATGTCTATTCAAGCTTGTTCGCTATTCCATCAGACGTGTTATTAGGCATATTATCTATGGCACGCCGTTTTAACATTTAATCTATAAACTGCGCTAGTATCTAATATAACATCTTTTATTATTTTCCCAAATATGACACAAGGCAACAGGCAGCATTCTGTTATATTTGAACTAATCATATTGACTTGACAGAGCCCTTATATTATGTCATTATTTTATTTCAACTAAATTTCTCAGAATATTTATGCTTTATTACTCAACTTTTAAAAGATTCCCAACATTTCAGGTCATCGTAGATTGTAAAGTCTTGTAGAAGTTAATCAGAGACATCAGGATTGTTTATTCATACAGCATTCAACAGCAACCACAAACACTTCTCACAATATTTCTACTCTCCTAATATGAGCATAATCAAGTCAAACCCATCCATCACAGGCCATATTATATGAAAGAGACCAATTTTCAGTTATTCATTCAACTCATTTTTGACAAAATGTGTAATTACTTTAATCTGCCTATCAGTGGCGGTTCTAGCTTGTATGGCACCCCTTCTGCCACCCCTAAATAACTTTTGCATATACAGGGTTCCAGACTGCGACCAATTCATTTAAGGGTTTGTACAATCTTTTGAGAGAAGTTCAAACACTTTTCAATGGCTTTCAAGTATTTGGCACAACTATTTACAGCCCTTTAAAGCCCTAAAAATTATCCAATTTAAATTGAATTTTTAATGGCATGACCAAAATGTACTTTGTGGTAAGCAAACGCTTATTCAAATTTAAAAAAGACACCACATTACCACTGTAACCAGTAGATGGAAGCAGAGAAGCTTTAATTGGCTTAGTCATTCATTTCCACTTTTTTACTTTATATTTTAAGATTATAAAATCACTATTAAAATATCAAATTATCAAGAAATCTAATTGTCAAAATTCTGAATTTTTTTGTGTATGCAGAAAGAAAAATGTGCCTTGAAAAACAAACTTTTCTTCAATTTGTGACCTTTTTTAATCACTCAAGTTGTTGGTCAGTTCAGTATAATACTATAGAAGAATAATGGTACATTTCATAAGAGTAGTATATATACATTTTCATATAAAAAATTGATTTAGCATGTTACTGGGTTTTTTTAAAGGCAGTATAAAAACTAAAGAAATACACCAAAGCAAAGACAAACATAGAATGTTTAGTGCAACAATACTTCCCAGCCTTCTAATACATGTTACAAGAAAAGTTTTGAATAATCACTAGTTAATAATACTCAAACAGTGTAATATACAATATTACAGATGTATGTACCAAGTACTATTAATGATAATAAAACAAAAAAATATATAAAGTATATATATTATATATATATATATATAATATAAATATATAATATAAAATATTTTCAAAGTTGTAAATAATTATTGTTTTTGTTACCATTTCCTGTCATCATTGGCATCCTGAGAATCGGCTTATACTATATAATATATATATTTGTACAATACAATATATATATATTCTTTTTATTTAGTGCTTTACTGTCAAATGTGTATTACCAAGAAATAAACGTGTTTTATTACATAAATATTATTAGTAATTGCACTTGAAAGGATTGCATTTATTTCCTTATGAAATTAACTCTTCATGAAACCAATACTCAGGAACTCACACAAAACAGACGCCATGCAATAAAACAATACAACTTATCTGGAGAATAAATCTTCAAAGAGAGCAAACAACGCCTCTCTCCTCGCCCATTTACGACCCCCTTCTCCCCCTGGCCTCTCTGCCTCTCCCTCTTTTCCCCCAAAAGGTTTCACCCAAAGTTCATTAAGAATATGCATATCCCACATATCATGTATCTTGTGAACCTGTTGTTTTTCCCCTTCATGTTTAGTGTCATTTTAAAGGTCTTTGTGCAATTGGTAAATTGGTTTCAATTTCAAAGTAGTCATTTATATTATGAGAAAGATTCAAAACCTTTGTAGAATTATGTTCTGCTGAGGAGGGGGTGTGTCTCCCTTTAGGCCTGTAGGAATGTTTATCTACCTCCAGTCAGGTGCAACCCTGGAGCACGGGAACCTAAAAGACCAAAAGGTCTTTTATGTTTTTACAACTGATTTAAAGATTTCTTTGTCTTTGTTCTGGTAGTATTTAAGGGAATGTTGCAAATCAGTCTTGGCGATTCTGTAGCCAGAAGGCCCGTAGTGTGAAGGTGTCCACACAATTCACACTATGTATTTTTCTAAAAGTCAGGTATGCATCTTACTCTTAGATTTGTCTTTGAGAATTTGATGTCTTGTATTGATATCTTTGAATTGTCTATGTAATTGGCATAATACATATTTACCTGACTATAATACTTATGTTTGATTTATTCCTGCACGCTCCTGAAATCAGTAGGACCTATTAAACTGTGAGGAGGCTGTTGTTACCGCAAATCTTGGCCATGATAGGTCAAAACTGAGGCTTGTGAATGATAGGAGGCCGTCGTCACCTCATCGGAGACCTTCTGTTTCTGTCTATCGCCGATGTTAGCAAGTTGTACGGGAAAGGACTAAGTGAATTACACTTTGTCATAAGCAAGCAGTAGGCGGCAGGCAATATAGGTATTAGTCTACCTACACCCTCTGACTAGCGAGTTTGTGATCATAAGATCCACGTAAGGCCAGCGTGAGACTTGAAAGAGACATTAGGTCCCCAGTGAATGGATAAGTGAAAGTATAGGGAGTCAGGAATAATCGAATATCTAAATTAATATTTGATCAAAGATAGGCAATATTTCAAATTAAAAACTGATCACGTGAAATTGGAGTCAGATTGAACACGGAGCTAGACAAAATTGAAACCAAGTCCTGATAAATTCAGAAGCGCAAGTAAAAGACCGGATATGCATTAAACCTTCGACCAGGCCGCTGGACTCCCCCCCCGCCCTTTTGTTGTTTTTTTTTTTTTTTGGGCTGGCGGGTGATCCTTACACACTTATTGCAAAACAATAGTAATTTTGTCAGGGTTCCGGGTAGAGGATGGAGCGAGGACTCAGTACTGCAGAGAAAAGGGCTTTTATTGACAATAAAAAACAAAACAGCAACAAAACCTACCCCGTGGGGTAAAAACAGACTGGCAAGGCAAGATCCAGACACATCCAGGGAGAGATGAAGACGAACTGACGCAGGATTGCAAACACAAGGAGAATAAATGGAGATCAAATGAGGAGGGTAATGAGGGACCAGATGTGGGGCAAATTAACTAATAATCATGTAACAAGATGGGAGGGGTCAAGACAATTGACATGAGCTCATGGCACACCGAATCAGAGACAAAAAGCCATGTGCTCACACAAAACAAGCACATGGCCAGCAAAACAAATCACAAGCCATGTGCTAGAACAAAAGACCCGAATTAAAGAGCCGGCATCAGGGCAAGGTGCTTGGGCGGGGCAAGGAGCCTGGGCGGGGCAAGGAGCTTGGGCGGGGCCGGCGGGGCAAGGAGCCTGGGCGGGGCCGGCTGGGCAAGGAGCCTGGGAGGGTCTGGGACAGCCTCCAGACCAGCAGCAGCGGGCTCCGGGATGGCCTCCAGGCCATGTGGGATGGAGGAAGCCCTTCTCCTCCTCCTCCGAGAGCGGGGCACTGCCACTTCGTCGGCCACCTCTAGGGGCACAGCAGCCTCTCCAGCTGCCTCTAGGGGTGGTGAGGCGTACCCATTCCTCCTCCTCCGTCTCCGAGAGCGGGGCACTACCACTTCGTCAGCCACCTCTGGGGGCACTGCAGATTCCTCGGCAGTCGCTGGGGGCGCTGCAGCCTCTTCGGCCAGAGGATTCCCCTGACGGGCTAGGAATTTGACAAACCCCTCAAATGACAGGTGATCCAGCCCTCTCATCCTCCACCAGTTGAGGGGCTCATCAAGGGCGTAATTAAAGAGGTCCTTGAGGGCCGCATGATTGAACCCCAGTCCCTCTCCAGTTATGCTGAACTCCTTCAGGTCGGCCCCCAGTTGATGGAGGGAGCTCAAGGACTTGAACTGGAGCATGCGTTCATAGAGGGCTGGAGAGAGTGGAGGCTGGTGGCTGGCGCAAACCCTTCCTCCCCTGAGTCCTCATCTTGGTCAGTTCGTACTGTCAGGGTTCCGGGTAGAGGATGGAGCGAGGACTCAGTACTGCAGAGAAAAGGGCTTTTATTGACAATAAAAATAAACAAAACAGCAACAAAAACTACCCCAAAAACAGACTGGCAAGGCAAGATCCGGACACGACACGACACATCCAGGGAGAGATGAAGACGAACTGGCCTGGGACTGCAAACACAAGGAGAATAAATGGAGAGCAAATGAGGAGGGTAACGAGGGAACACATGTTGGGCAAATTAACCAATAATCAGGTAACAAGATGGGTGGTGTTAGACAATTGACATGAGAGCACATGGTACACAGGAAACAAAGACAAAAGCCATGTGCTCACACAAAACAAAAACACAAGCACATGGCCAGCAAAACAAATCACAAGCCATGTGCTAGAACAAAAGACACGAACACGCAGCTAATGAGAAAACTCATAAGCCGCATGTTCACACAAGACAACAAGAAAAGCGCAAACCGCGTGCTACACAAAACACAACACACGTGGACAGAAGAGCGCACGGCCGAGCGAACTCGAGACCGCACGCTCCCACAACAGAAAGAACATGGAGCGCGAGTGTCCAGACCCCGACACCAAACCGAAACTCAACAAGACATGAGTGCCGGGATCCGAACACCACGCTCCAACATGAAACAGTACACGCAGACAAGAGAGCGCATGGCTCTAGCACACTCGAAGCCGCACGCTCACATGAAAACAATGACATGACGCGAGTGTCAGGGCTCTGTCACAAAACTATGAATTACACTAGACCGAAGTGACAGAACCCTGACAAATTTAATGATTAAAAATTCTGCTCTCTGGCAAATTCTCTCGCCATAATTAACAAAGTACAGATATATAGATCATTAGAATCAATTAAAAATGCTTATAGATCATTAAAAGTTTTAGTCAAGTCACCTTTATTCATAATCATATAGCGCTTTATACAATGCAGCTTTACAGTGCTAAACAGGAATGCAAGAGGACAATAGAAAACAGTCAGTTTATCAGTTAAAGTCAGTCATTGTTGATTCAGTGATGTCATCGTCCAGCTCAGTTCAGTTCTCTTCCAATAGTGTCTGTACTGTCAAATCAATAATGTTGCTAGAGATTGTGTCCCCAACTAAGCAAGCCAAAGGCAACAGTGGCAAGGAACCAAAACTCATCGGTGACAGAAATGGAGGAAAAAACTTGGATAAACCAGCTCATTCGGGAGCAAAGAAAAAAAAAAAAACGTTTCTCCCTGGCCCTATGAACCAGCATGGTGTAATAATAATAATAATAATAATAAGTTTAATTTATATAGCGCCTTTCCCAAGCTCAAGAACGCTGCACAATGACAAAAGCAAATAAATACATAAATGGACAAGACATTTTCCAAGTCCAGAACATGTGGTTGCAGTTGCATACCACAGTAATAATACAGTATCATAATCACAAAAAAAAAGAGAAAAATATAACAGGTAATATTGGTGGAACATATAGGTTTTGAGTTTAGACTTAAATTCGTGGAGTGTGGTTATTGTCCGGAGAGCCAGGGGCAATGTGTTCCAAAGTTTGGCAGTCATAACAGAGAAAGATCTACCTCCCATAGATAATAGGCGAAATCTCGGAACACAAAGAAGTTCATCTCCAGATGATCGAAGTGGACGAGAGGGAATATATGGAGAAAGCAGGTCAGAGAGATAGGTATAGGTGCAACACCATGGAGTGACTTAAAGGTAAGCAGAAAATTTTTATAAATGATACGAAAGGACACAGGTAGCCAGTGGAGGTTGAATAGAATAGGAGTGATATGTGCAGACCGTTTAGTGTAAGTTAGCATTCTCGCTGCAGAATTTTGAATATATTGCAATCGAGAGATGGAGCGTACTGGTAATCCGGAAAAAAAGAGCGTTGCAGTAATCAAGGCGGGATGTGATTAAAGTATTTACTAGTAATTCAGCATCTTTTGGACTGATGAAGGAACGGAGTTTGGCAATATAGCAAAGTTGAAAAAATGCAGCTTTGGAGAGCTTACTAATATAAGCATCTAGATTTAGAGAAGAGTCAAGAATGATACCTAAGTTTTTAACTGTGGCAGATGGGATAATTGATGTGGCTTCGAGGTCAAATCTAGGGGCATTTGTTATGTTTTTTGTTACAGTTGGGGGCCCGACAAGTAAGATATCTGTTTTAGTCAAATTCAAACTGAGAGAGTTGGAGCTAAGCCAGGTCTTTAACTCATTGACACATGAGAATAGAGATGCAGTCTGGTGTATAGGGTCAGGTCGGCAGGAAGTGTATATCTGAATATCTTCGGCATAGCAGTGGTACTGTAGACCGTGGCGGCGAATAATTTGTCCGAGGGGCATAATATAAACAATAAATAATAATGGCCCTAGGACTGAGCCCTGTGGCACACCCTGTTTAAGAGGGACAGAGGGAGATTTATAGTTATGTATGGTGATGTAGTATTGTCTGTCTGTCAAATATGAGGAAAACCAGGATAACGCCGTTCCTGAGATGCCAATCTCTGAGAGGCGCATGAGTAATAGTTTATGAGAGACCGTATCAAAAGCTGAGCTGAGATCGAGTAGTAGAAGTATAGAAAGATTGCCCGAATCACCAGAAAGGAGTAGGTCTGTCAGGGTTCTGTCACTTCGGTCTAGTGTAATTCATAGTTTTGTGACAGAGCCCTGACACTCGCGTCATGTCATTGTTTTCATGTGAGTGTACGGCTTCGAGTGTGCTCGAGCCGTGCGCTCTCGTCTGCGTGTACTGTTTCATGTTGGAGCGTGGTGTTCAGATCCCGGCACTCATGTTTTGAGTTTCGGTTTCGTGTCGGGGTCCGGACACTTGCACTCCATGTTCTGTATTATTGTGGGAGCGTGCGGTCTCGAGTTCGCACGGCCGTGCGCTCTTCTGTCCACGTGTTTTGTGTAGCACGCGGTTTGTTCAGCTGCGTGCTTTTCTTGTTGTCTTGTGTGAACACGCAGCTTATGAGTTTTCTCATTAGCTGTGTGTTCATGTCTTGTGTTTAAGCACATGGCTTGTGATTTGTTTTGCTGGCCATGTGCTTGTGTTTTTTTTTGTGTGAGCACATGGCTTTTTGTCTTTTGTCTTTTGTGCTCATGTCAATTGTCTTGACCCTTCCCATCTTGTTACCTGATTATTAGTTTATTTGCCCCACATGTGCTCCCTCGTTACCCTCCTCATTTGCTCTCCATTTATTCTCCTTGTGTTTGCAGTCCTGCGTTAGTTCGTCGTCATTTCTCCCTGGTCGTGTCGTGTCGTGTCGTGTCGTGTCGTGTCATGTCATGTCCAGATCTTGCCTTGCCAGCCGGTTTTTCCCCCACGGGGTAGTTTCTGTTGTTTTTGTTTATATTTTAATAAAAGCCCATTCCTTCTGCAGTACTGAGTCCTCGCCTCATCCCTCTACCCGGATCCCTGACAAGGTCGTTTATAACCCTTACTAGAGCAGTTTCAGTACTGTGTTGTGAACGAAAACCTGACTGAAATATATCAAAGTGTTCATTGAGAGCTAGAAATGACTGCAATTGAGCGGCAACAACCTTTTCCATGATTTTTGAAACAAACGGTAGGTTGGAGATTGGGCGATAATTAGTGTAATCAGTTGGGTCTAGATTTGGCTTTTTAAGAATAGGGGTAACAGCAGCAGTTTTAAGTGAAACTGGAACAGTGGCAGAAGTAAGAGACATGTTTACAAGATGTGAAATTGGAGCAGAAATGACAGAGGTGCAGTGTTTCAAAAGGAATGTTGGTGCAGGGTCAGCCCGGCAGGAAGAAGAATTGGATTTCAATATTTCCCTAATTAAGGTGGGATTAGACAAGGAGAAGTTATCGAGCATTTGAATAGACAGAGCTAGCTCACAAGTAGAAGTGGTCAGATCTGCACCAAATGTCCCACATAATGCGTCCAGCTTACCCTGAAAATGGCATAAAAAAGAACAGCATAGATCGTCAGATTCTCGTTGAAAGGCATTATGCATTGGAGCCTGAACTAGCCTATGGACATGGGAACTGACCTAGTTCTAATGAAAACATGATCAGAAATAACAGATGAAGCAACAGAGTTGATACAGTAAATGTATCAACATTGATAGCATTGAACTTACGATAAGAAATGGTTCTGTTATCAGTACATTTGGTTGGATAGGTTAAAGTCAAAAGTAATAAGCTTATGATCATAAATAGGAGTAGCCAAACCACTAATGGAGATATTGTTCAAACCTGATGTACAGACTAAGTCAAGCATATGACCATGAGTGTGAGTAGAGAAGTTGACGTTCTGATAAAGATCGAAGCAGTCCAGAACAGTCGTTAGTTGAGTACTATTAAAACAGTGTGTATCAACATGGATGTTAAAGTCACCAAGTAAGATGACCTGGGCTGATGATGCACAGGCAAGCGTTAATAGTTCACTGAGTTCAGAGAAAAAGTCGTTTTTGCTGTTTGGGTGGTCTATAAATCAAAATAATTGTGAGGGAACGATTTGAGCCGACCTTCAGAACCATGTATTCAAAAGTCTTAGTACAATGAAAATCCGTCTGAGTGAGTGTTATGGAGTTACAACAGATGACCGCAAGGCCAACCCCTTTACCAGATACACGCGGCTTGGACAAGTACTGATATCCATTCGGTGTAAGCAGATTAAGATGGATGAAATCATCAGGTGTTTGCCAGGTCTCAGTAAGAAATAACATGTCCAAGTCGGTATCCGCAATTAGTACGTTTAGATAGGGGCCCTTGTCCGAGATGGAGCGACAGTTCAGCAGAGCAAAGTGGTTATGCAGTACTCCTATGTTGCCGGTGAAGTTGACGTTTGACTCACTTTTTTACATAGACAAGCGATCGCGATAGATGACAGTCACTGTCACAGACGTTTTGATTTAACCAAAGCTCTGTTACTAGACCAGATGCTCGGAATAGCAGTAGGTTTTGGCTGCTGAAGGTTAAAAATCCTTCTGACTGAGCGATGTAACGCGGACGTCAGATGATCCCGAGCGAACGGCAGTGCTCGTATGTCTCAGAGTCGAGGCGTGAGTGCCCATCCAGCGCCCTGAGTTCGCTAGACAGGTATCCAAATTCCATTTGGGAAAGTAATCCAAAAGTAATAAAGAGAACCAGAGACGACGCAAGTGCCAAAACCTTTGACATGTTGGTGATAGCCGTGAGGAAATCCGGCTCTCAGCAACGCCGTGCAGCTGATGTGGTTTAATTCCAGGCTGCAACACGCGTCAGATTGAGCAGAGGACTTGTCTGGTTGTCGTGGTCTTGAGCCGATGGCGGACAAGGTCTTCGCAGGGGATTCAGGGCTGTCGAGGCCGTTTCTAGGTGCTGATCCACCATCTGGTTTGGATACGGACTGGATCCGGGTGACTGCAGTGACCATCTGATCTGGATACAGACTGGATATGGCTACGGTGACCTCGGAATAAGAATAAAACAGACTAATATTAGCGTAGATGCCATTCTTCTTACGATGTAACAAGTACATCCGGTGTTATGGGAAGTGTTCCCAGTTCCGGTTGACCTAATTAATGCAGCGAACATGCCGTTAAAGTATGTAATCATCTGGATTTCCAGGTTTCTGTCAAACAGAGCACATCAAGGTTTTGATCACAGATCATTTACAAAAAGCGCTTTTGTAGAAAGGGATCTAATATTCATTAAGCCAAGCTTTATCACTTGTTTATTTATTTGTTGAACATCAATTAAATTGTTACCCTTAAATTTATTTACGTTTTTTGTATTTGCTAGATCGGGGAACAGACACAGTTTCACTTGGTAACACTTACAATATGTCGCTTTGTTACCATCAGTTCATGCATGAACCAACAAACTGTTAACAATTATTACAGCATTTTTACTCTTTTTGTTAATGTTAGTTAATAAAAATGTCCATGTTCATGTTAATTCACAGTACATTAATGTTAACAGACGCAACTTTAAATTTTAATAATGTATTAGTAAGTTTTGAACTTAATATTAACTAACATTAATAAATGCTATGTAATGCTATCATCAATGCACAATGGCGCCGACGCTGATGGCTGCCTCCGTGGCGTGCTCTGCAGTTGTTTTTATGTTTTTGTTAGTTTGTCCTGTCTTTAGTTATATCCCTGCAATCAGTTTCACCAGAGACGAATTGCTGGACATTCGGAAGTACACACCACCCGATATTTCACCGGTTTTCGACTACTCGGATGTTTTGCTGGACATTGTTGTCGGGGGAGCTGCTGCGCTGATCAAATGCTTCAGGACGCGTAGACGGGGGAAGAGAGCCGGCGCGCTCGTGAAGCTCAGGCAGCGCGGATTCAGAACGCCGTTGCCTAGCATCCATCTGGCGAACCTCCGCTCTTTACCCAACAAAACAGACGAACTCATTCTGCTCTCCCGGACAAATAAGGATTTTTCTAACTCTGCTGCTCTGTGTTTCACGGAAACCTGGCTGAAAGACGCCATTCCGGACAGCGCGTTGAGTCTCCCGGGCTTTCAGCTGTTCAGAGCGGATCGCGACGCAGAATCAACAGGGAAATCACGCGGCGGCGGGACATGCTTTTACATCAATGAGAGGTGGTGTACAGATGTAACTGTGTTAAAGAAGATGTGCTGTTCAGATCTAGAAGTGCTCTTCATTAATTGCAAGCCGTTCTACTCGCCGCGGGAGTTTTGCTCGTTCATTCTCGTAAGTGTCTACATTCCTCCGCAAGCGCACGTGAGCTCTGCTTTACAGAAACTCACTGATCTGATCACAGACACAGAACAACAACACCCGGACTCTGTTTTAATCATTCTCTGGGATTTTAATAAAGCAAATCTCTCCCGTGAATTGCCAAAATACAGACAGCACATCACATTTCCCACCAGAGACAGAAATATTGGATCACTGTTACACCCCAATAAAGAATGCATATCACTCTGTCCACGGGCAGCTTTGGGGCTCTCTGATCACTGTTTGGTTCATCTTATACCGACCTACAGGCAGAAACTGAAATCAGCTAAACCTGTATTAAGGACTGTAAAAAGATGGACTAATGAAGCAGAGCAGGATTTACAAGCTTGTTTTGACCTCACTGATTGGAGCGTCTTTGAAGCTGCTGCCACCGATCTGGACGAGCTCACAGAGACTGTAACATCTTATATCAGTTTCTGTGAAGACATGTGCATTCCTGCCAGGACTCACTTAACTTACAACAATTACAAACCATGGTTCACTGCAAAACTCAAACAGCTCCATCAGGCCAAAGAAGATGCCCACAGGAAGGGGGATAATGTCTTGTATAAACAGGCTAAATACACACTGGAAAAGGAGATCAGAGTGGCAAAGAGGAATTATTCAGAAAAAATAAGGATTAAATTCTCTTCCAGTGACTCAGCCGCAGTGTGGAAAGTCCTAAAAGAAATCACGCAATTTACGACCCATCCCCATCACTGCGGAGAATCAACACCTGGCAGATGATCTGAACGAGTTCTATTGCAGGTTTGAAAAAACACCCCACACCTGCTCTGAACACCTCTCCACACAACCATTCCCACCTCCAGCAACCCTCCTTTCCCCCACACCTGCAATTCAGATCAGCGAAGAAGATGTGCGCCAGGTCTTCCTGAAGCAGAAAAGGAGAAAAGCACCAGGACCAGATTGTGTTACACCAGTCTGTGTGAAATCCTGTGCTGATCAGCTGGCCCCCATCTTCACACAGATACAGATCACTTGAGCTGTGCGAAGTCCCTTCATGCTTTAAACGCTCCACCATCATCCCCGTCCCCAAGAAACCCAAAATTACTGGACTTAATGACTACAGACCTGTGGCTCTAACGTCTGTGGTCATGGAGTCTTTTGAAAGACTGGTGCTGGCCCACCTGAAGTACATCACTGGACCTTGCTGGAGCCTCTTCAGTTTGCCTACAGAGCAAACCGGTCTGTGGACGATGCAGTAAACATGTGACTGCATTATGTTCTGCAACATCTAGACAGACCAGGACTTATGTGAGGATCCTGTTCGTGGACTTCAGCTCGGCCTTTAACACCATCATCCCAAACCTCCTCCTGCCCAAACTAACTCAGCTCTCCGTGCCCACCTCCGTCTGTCAGTGGCTCAACAGCTTCCTGACAGACAGGCAGCAGCTAGTGAGTCTGGGAAAATACACATCCAGCACCCGTACGAGCAGCACTGGAGCTCCTCAGGGTTGTGTTTACTCTCCACTGCTCTTCTCCCTGTACAACAAAGACTGCACCTCTAAAGACCCCTCTGTCAAGCTCCTGAAGTTTGCAGACGACACCACACTCATCGGCCTCATTCAGGATGGTGACGAGTCTGCTTACAGACAGGAGGTCGAGCAGCTGGCTGTCTGGTGCAGTCTCAACAACCTGGCGCTCAACACGCTAAAAACTGTGGAAATGACCGTGGACTTCAGGAGAATCCCCCTGCACTCCCCCCCCATCACCATCATGGACAGCACTGTGACTGCAGTGGAGTCATTCAGGTTCCTTGGCACCACAATCTCTCAGGACCTGAATTGGGACACTCACATTGACTCCATTGTGCAAAAGGCCCAGCAGAGGTTGTACTTCCTTCGCCAGCTGAGGAAGTTCAACCTGCCACAGGAGCTGCTGAAACAGTTCTACTCCGCCATTATTGAATCTGTCCTCTGCACTTCAATAACTGTCTGGTTCAGCTCAGCTACCAAATCTGACCTCAGAAGACTTCAGAGGGTAGTCCGGACTGCTGAGCGAATCATTGGTACAACCCTCCCTTCTCTTCAAGAACTGTACTCTTCCAGAGTGAGCAAAAGGGCTGGCAGAATCACTCTGGACCCCTCACATCCAGCACACTCCCTCTTGAACTGTTGCCATCTGGTCGACGCTACAGAGCTCTGAGCAGCAGAATGGCCAGACACAGGAACATTTTCTTCCCTCAGGCCATCCATCTCATGAACACTTGACAATAACTGTGGAACATACACTATTTATTCACTCATACACTTATTTATCTAACACACACACTCAGTCTACATTTCAATTTGCACATAATATACCTGTACATACAACTGTCTATTGTTATATACCTGTACATACAATTGTCGATTTATATATTTTTTATTCCTTATTTACTTATATTCTGTTCTATTTTTTATTATCTGTGTTTTTTGTTCTGTCACTGTCATCCTGTTACACTGTGGAAGCTTCTGTAACGAAAACAAATTCCTCGTATGTGTAAACATAACTGGCAATAAAAACTCATTCTGATTCTGATTCTGATTCTGTTTTATGTTCATGTTAACTAGCATAGTAATGTTAACAAATGGAACCTTATTGTAAAGGGTTAACAAAGTTTTATATATTGTGTTCATCTACTTATCTACAATTAAATTCAACAACATTTACCATTCTTCAATTGCTTCAATTACTATTAGCATTCTTCAATTGCTCTCTGCGCAAGCGCTTATATTTTCTTCAAGAAAACATTTATTTCATCCTACACAGCAAAATCCCCAGAGTTAAATCAACTCTGCTCAGAGTACATATTGTCCCAGTCTACAGAGTGTTAAAGTACATACATTTCGCTGTGTATTAATTCTTATCAATGAACTGTTCTTAACTGTTTTATCTTTTTATATTGTCCTTTGTCCACTTGCACAGCACATTTATAACGTAAATATATGTGTAAACAGGTGAATAATCAGTCTGTTCCTTTAGTATTGCTGCACATGTATAAATTATTAAACATACCTCATAAAATGTATCACAGTTGTGATAAAGCACATTTATATCAGGTGATTTAGATAAAGCAGCCACACCTTTAAATGTCATTTAAATACAACTGGCCTCCTGATGTTGTGTGATGGTGAGCACTTTTTGCCCATAGAGTGAACTTTATCTTGTTTTTGAGAGAACCTTATTTTGGAGCTTTTAAAATACAGGTGGGTCAATTAAACTTGTTTTTGAAAATGTAAAAATCAGTGTCAATAGTTCATTACTGTGATCATGTTATACAGGTAGCCTACTTGTCAAAAAATATTTTCATGTGCATGTTCTCATTGCATGACATTTTACTTACTTAAATGACTTCAGTTATTTCAATTACGTTCTGTTAAATCTTAAAGGGGTCATATGATGTTGCTAAAAATAACATTATTTTGTGTATTTGGTGTAATGCAATGTGTTTATGTGGTTTAAGGTTTAAAAAACACATTATTTTCCACATAATGTACATTATTGTTGCTCCTCTATGCCCCGCCTTTCTGAAACGTGTCGATTTTTACAAAGTTCATCGTTCTGAAAAGCGAGGTGTAATTTAGTTGTAGGCCTATACAGTTATTCATTTAATTGTATTATGCGAGTTATTTCCTGTTTGTTATATTAAAAATATGTTTGGAAAAAAAATAATAAATAAATAAAAGCGAGGTGTACGCTGATTGGTCAGCTATGCAGTGCGTTGTGTTGCTGAATACCTCGTGCGGTGACGGAAATGTACACCCCTTACCACACTGTTGATGCGTCGCCCGTCCCTGCGAGACAAAACCAATAATACGTCCATTAACAAAACGAGGCGTTTGTTGCATCCAGTGGGACATAATTACTGATTAATATGACTTATACTGTGTTTTTACGCGTTGCGTTGCATCGCGCCGCGTAAGCATTAAACCATGTCTGCATTTGTGATCAGAATAAAATGACAAACAACAAGCGCTACTCGCATTTGAATCATCATTGGTCAAATTCTTTAAATATAAAAATTTACTTACAGTCCATGAGTCAGAAGCCCAGACTGTCCCTTGCAAGTGGAAAAGCCCCCACTTTATATAGAACAGCCTTTGAGCACGAGACCCATTGTAGCTACTCTGGCAGGTTCATGAAACTCTCCATAAATGGCGTCACACAGCGCACCACGAGGGTCTTGAGTGAGGCGGAGCGAAGTTTATGTACTTCCTCAGCGACCAGCACGGATCAGCTTTAGGCATGACGAAGCAGATATCGTCCATTTTTGGAAGGCCAAACAAAGAAGTTTCTCTTTCACAAACTAAAAAAAAAAAAAAAAAAAAAAAAAAAAAAAAAAAAAAAAAAAAAAAAAAAAAAAAAAAAAAAAAAACAAAAGGAAAAAAAAACAAAGAAAAAACAAAAAAAAAAAAAAAAAAAAAAACCACAAAAAAAAAGAAAAAACAAAAAAAAGAAAAACATCATCTCCACAACTTGCGTTCCGTCGGCAACCAACAATACTACAGCGAGAATAAAAGTTACGCCTTCTTTCTTTGCGTGAACATTTGGGCGGTGTTATGCAAATCTTCCCACACAGTGACGTAGACATGTGGGGGCGTGTTAGAACGAGCCTTTTTAGGAGGGCGTGGACAAGTCTGAACTTTTATAAAGAATATCTCTTTGGATTTGAGACTTTAGTCTTTGCAACTTTACATATCTTCTTTATGCACCAAGAGCTTGTAACACTCCAAAGAGAAAGGAAAAATTGAAATCGCATCATATGACCCCTTTAAAAGTCTTATAGTAATTCCATTATAAGATGGGATTATAAATGATTTCCTGACTTCATTTATGATGAAACTGCAAACAAAAAGCTCAATTTGTTTAGAAGCCTGGTATTTTCTGAATTGATTTACTTCTTATTTGCAGAACAATGGACATGCATGTGTTCTTCCTGCTTTGCATTTTTGTGATGCCTTATTTTACAGACACAACTACAGCTAAAGGTAAAGTTTATTCAGACAGTTGGTTTGTTTTTAAAAAATACAGACATGCTTCACAATATATTATAGACACATATTTTGGTATATTTCATTAATTGCTTTGTCTTGCATACATGTAGGCTTGCATTTTTATAGTTAAATTGTAAACATATTAAAGTTCGCTGCATATTATCCTATAAGGACTCTGTCTTGAACTGTTTTGTCCTTGCCAATAATGATGGAAATATTCAATATTTTTTAGTAGTTATACACTTAATATGTATCTATATAGAAAATAATGCATAAAGACAAGTACATGTACAAAGCCCATATATAACTTTTGACTATAATGCTTTGTCAATTTCAGCCAGAAATCTTGCTTTATATGGCAAGGCTACACAATCAGATCTGGTCGAGAATCCTTGGTCAGCAAATGGCCATGCTATTAATGCTATTGATGGAAATCGTGACTCAAATTATGATCATGGATCCTGTACTGCTACCAAGTTGCAAGATGACCCATGGTGGAGGTTAGATTTACTAGATAAGTACATAGTGACCTCCATAACTATCACCAACCGAAAAGACTGCTGTCCTGAAAGGCTTGATGGAGCCGAGATACACATTGGTGACTCTCTGCTGAGCAACGGCAACAGCAATCCACTGTAAGAAAACTACATTAAAACTATTTTAAAAGGTTCTCTTAAAGAACAGTGTGATGAGGTTACATACAATAACACATTGCCCATATGCTGTTGTTTTTATACAGGGCCGGAAAGATTTCATCCATTCCAGGTGGGAGATCCCTCACTTTCAAATGGAAGAAAGGCATTCCAGGCCGTTACATCAACGTGGTCATACCTGGATCTAATCGACTTCTTACCCTCTGTGAGGTCGAGGTTTACGGTTATCCAGCTCCTGATGGTGAGAATATGAACATTAATGATCAGGATTTAAACAGTGTGGCTCTGATAAAAATAATTAATCAAAAGAGAGACTTGCGCACTATAATATTTTTATTTTTATTCCCAAACACCAGAATTCCAATAACAAAGCCAATATGCATTCCCCGTACTGTCCCTAGCAAGTACATAACCAGCCAGTTTTCGAAACTATCACCTTACTTTAGCCCGATTCACAACGGTTAGCTTATAATAATGTTTTCTAATTTGAGTGGTACGGGTAGGTTTTTGCAGGAAGTTCGAGCATGCTGCTGCGTCATTACGTCACGTCTGTAAACATAAAGAAGTTGTCCCGCTACTAAGCTATGGCATGTGAGGATCCTGCAGGTGGCGGATCGTTTATAGCCTTTTCTCACAGCAGCCGGAATAACTAAATGTATCATTTTGATATCGGATTGTAATCCATAAAGGATTATATGTTTATGAAACACATGTGAATGAAATTAAATTATATTTCAGTTATAAATGTGCTTCTGATTACAGATAGCCTGGGATTACAAAGATTTGTATTTTAAAGATATCCAGTTCGAAGGGAGCATAATTTGCTCTTTGGGTTAAAATAATTTCTTAATGTGAAAATCGAATGGTATGACAATTAGATATTAAACTGTACAGAAATTGAAATCTACACGCTAATACACACTATACTCATAGTCACGCAATGCTGATGTTGTTAATATTAACATTTTGAGAACAATGTATAACAATAATAATTTGCATGGTTTTTGATGTGATATGAGCTAACCGATCCTTAGATTTAATCACCACTGGTAGCAGATTTATGGTAATGCTTTTTTCCTCAGGTGGTCAGAACAAACGTGGCAGACTTGTTACTTACTTGTTCAGATGGCAATATATGTGAAAATTCTTATTTGGGTCATATTCCAAGACGTAGGCTGGAATCTGTGATTGCGAAGTACAGTAATATCCACCCGGTGCGGTGACTGACTGCCACACAAACTCTTCAGAACATTAGATTCATCCGAGCTGGAGCCGTGCCGACTCACAACCCATGCAAGCTAGGTATCTCCAAGTAGATATAACTGCAGACCGGAGATCTCCAAAATGGGGCGTGAACTCCAAAAGTGGGCAGAACCTCCAAAATGGGGCGGGGTCTCTTTGCGCAAAGACTTTCACCATTGGCTCTGACTTCGGCCAGTTGTTATTGACTTACATTTAAAAATAAAATGTTATAAATTAAACATTTTTTCTAGTTCATCTAAAATAAAATATGCTATATAAGTAAATACTCTCCGTGAGAGCAGAACCCAAAGCTTGTGGCCAGTGGTGTTTGGACTGGAGTTTGAACCTCTGCTTAATGATGTAAATGGGAATCACCCACGAGCTCTCCCGTGAGCCGTCCCAGCACAGGGGAAAGATTTTACTCGATCGCTTTGTTCTAAGCAGCGGGGGCATTCCGGGGCTCGAAATTTGCAGGGTAGGAGGGGGTAGTGACGCTGGGTGTAACTAAAAAGGTGCCATTGTCCGGTGAGGTCCGGTTGGGGAGTTATGGAACAATCTTATATCGCATCATTTTATTAACTGTTTATCTCCTGAACTGCCTCTTTCTTTACCACGCTATTCAGCGCCAATCCTGCCGTGCAGTCAATTTCACTGGTTAAGTTTAGGGTCAGGTGTGGGGTAGGTTTAAGGGTTGGATTTTTTGTAGTATAGTGTAGGAAATCAACACTTTAATTGACACAGCCAATAAAATCTTTAGAATCAACTGTGGGGCATGCGTGTCATGTGCCTGTCTGTCATGAGTATCCACCCTATTTTGGAGCTCCCACCCCATTTTGGAGTTTCCGCCCCCTTTTGGAGATCTCCAGGCTGCAGTTATAAGGTGCGTTCGACTTCATGTAGCACTGCGCAGACCGATCGGTGGCTGACTTGAAGCAATGCATGCCGGTTAGAAATTTTGTCCGACTTGAACCGGCGCCGACGCCACGTCACTGTCACGTGTGGCATCAAAGTACAGCGATATCGTTTCGAGAGCAGCTGGCTGACTCGGCTGGTGCAGCTTTTTCAGAGCGACTGCAGGAGTGCACAGCTGTTTCACGATTGGCCAAATTCACCACATGACAACAATGAGGTGTGTTTCTACCATCTTCAAATCCAATACTGCTCATAAATCTGTGTTTTTAGAACAGTAAAAGCTTTTTTACTGTAGTCGCAATGTTATATTGAGTCACGTTTATCATGAAAGCATATATACCCCCACTTTATTAGTATTTAAATAGTATATATTTACGTTTAACTTTATTCTTGAACAGATGGCGCTGTGTTAAGCAGTATATAAAAAGTGTTTCTGTTGCTCATGAAAACGTTTCTGAAACGTCTGTGTATTTGACAAATATTGCATTTTATTCACTTCATCTGTGATAAGAGTATGCAAACACTGCGTGAGCGTCACTAACGGGAGCAGAAATTGTCCAGCTTAACGTGCCCGTTTTCAACTCCGCCCCTGACTGCAAGCGGCTACTCTCGTTGATCGCCGTCTGTAGCCGTGCTTTAGTACAGCAAGGTGTATTTAATGCTAAAACGGCTTGCCATAAACGCACCTTTACTCTTCTGGATAATTCCGTACCCAGCTGCAATTCCAGGTTTTCAAACAGAGATGCGACAAAGAGGCAAAACTTACTGACTGCAGCTTTAACAATGTTGTTGTCATATATTCCTTTTCCTGATTGTAAGGCAAGTTCTTTATTCAAAACTATGAATTCACTTGGAACCCATGTATTGTTTTAGGTGAAAATGTGGCTGTAAAAGGGAAAGCTATACAGATTTCCCTCTATGGAAACAGCTTTGCATCCAATGCCATTGATGGTAACAAAGATGGTGATTACAGTCATGGTTCCTGTTCCCACACTGCAAATAACCTCAATCCCTGGTGGAGACTGGACTTACTGAAAGGGCACAAAGTGTTTTCAGTGGTAATTACAAACAGAGCAGACGCTGTTCCTGAAAGATTGAATGGGGCAGAAATCAGAATTGGAAACAGTCTAGACAACAATGGCAATAGCAATCCCAGGTAAATGATTCAGCTCTCTCAATTTTTCATTAAATACACTGAGAATTTACTGCAGTATGCGAATTATAATGCTAAAAGAGTAACATATAACTTGGTTACAAATGGGTACAATATTGTATGTGTGTGTGTGTGTGTGTGTGTGTGTGTGTGTGGTAAATCTCATCACTTATATTTAATTAAGTTGACTTGCTACACTGCATTGAATATGGATGGTCATTCAGAATTTCTCAAAATGTTTAACTCACTATTTCTTCAGGTGTGCTGTGATCTCTTCCGTTCCCCCTGGGTTTTCCACCACCTTTGAATGTGATGGAATGGAAGGACGTTACATTAATGTTGTTGTTCCAGGACGGGAGGAATATCTAACACTGTGTGAGGTTGAAGTGTATGGATCACCACTGGATTGAGAAGCACTTTAATATGATATATATTTTTTAATGTAATAATTGTTTTTTAAAAGTATGAATTACCGGTAATCAAAGTTTCAATACTGAATACCAAACAGAACTCAGAATACTAATAAGTATAGTATAAATTGTTATCCTAATCCTTGTTTTTTCTTGTTGGCTGTTATCACAATATTGCTCTTGCAATTGATATTATTTAATATTATATATATATAATTTAATTATATTATATATAGATATATACAGTATCTATATACAACCAGAATGTAAGTGATTTTTATGTGTGTGTCGCATATATTATTTACATGTTTATGGGAGCCACATGTTTGAAAATGGACATTTGGGGGTGAGCTGAGAAAAAGAAGGTTTGTTTTCTGAGTCAGTGGTGGACACATAAAATCAGTTCATACAGTTATCACATGGCCCCTCTGTTCTTGTGCACCTCTACAAGTAGGTAGCACAAAAATGTGACACTATAAGTCAAGATGATCAATTTTTTAAACAAATACTTTGCAGAGTTCTCATAAAGTTTTAATGTATGAAATTCTATTCCACAATACAAACACAAGGGTTTAAAGAGAGAAGTCAGACCAGTTATCTCACTGCGCAGAAATACTAAAGCCTGGACTGACCTCTAGTGGAGGGTGGACCTGTAGAAAATGTACAACAACCAAAACCAAGAGATGATGAATGGAGCTCAACAGCACACTGGAATATGTTATCATTTGTGCTCACCTGATAAACTGTGATGCTCCACTGATGAACTGAAACTCATATAATGCTATGGATTTTTTCCTCTGTATTCAGTGTTTTAATCTGCTAATCTCATTCGATTTCACCAGACTCTCCATCTTCTACTCTTTTCCAAACAGAAAAAATGCAGAGTGTTTGTTTGTTAAGATATGACAAAGGACCAGCAGCCAGAATTCTGTTATTCTAGAGCTAATCGTATTGACTCTAAGAAGCCATTATATTATTATGTTATTTAGCTTCATTAAAACTCTGAATTTCTCAAAACGATTATGTTTTCTTACTCAGCTTTTAAAGGATTCCCAGCATTCCAGTCATCATAGGTCGTAAAACGCTGTGTAGAACACTCATCATTGTCTCTCAAAAGACTTAATAAATATTATAGTTAGACGTATTTTGTTCCTCCCTTTAATAACTATCCACAACACGCTCTGGAGAAAAAGTCAATTTCCTCGTGGTATCCAATTATCTTTTCTGAGAAATAATAATGAGAATACAATTGTCAAAAGAATACTGAGGTTGCGTTTATTCAGCCAAAGACTACATTTCCCAGAATGCATTGTTCCGTATGCCGGAAGATGAACCCTCATTCTCATCGTCCTTTACCGAGCCGAACACGTTTCGCTTCAGGATACACAAGGTAAATGTATACATAGCTGTATCGTAAAGTCAGCAGCTTGCCAATTTCGCCGATTCCTCCTTTGCTCTTTGAGATACGACAAAACATTTAATGATTTGCATTCATTTTTGTTTTATTTTGACCTTTATGTTTATTCATTCAATGATCAAGCTGCTACCAAGATATCGTTTTATCCAGACTTTTCCTAAATTATGTCAATTTCAATTTCAGCCCAAAATCTAAACTGAATCCGTTTATATCTGGCTTTTATTCCGGTACTAATAATTACTTCTTCAGTGGTAACTTGACATTAAGTGATGATGCATTATAATTCAAACCAAATTTTCTGCTAATTTTAATCTCCAGAATGAAGCAGGAACACGAAGACCTAGTTTTGAAAGCATGTGGAGCAAAGTCTCTGCAGACTGGTGCAAAGATTCAGACTTTGTGGAGCGGTTATGGTGAAATATTACGAGTCCACTTGGAGGGATGTGACCGTCCCTCTGTGGTTGTCAAACATGTGATGTTTCCCCAAAACCAGAAGCATCCGGGGGGCTGGAACACAAACATATCTCACCAGCGCAAGGTGCGATCCTACCAAGTAGAAAGTCACTGGTACCAAAATTACACTACCAACGAACAATGCCGAGTTCCTGCTTGTCTTGCTGTCCAGTCATTTGGTGATGAGCAGTTGATTGTTTTAGAGGACCTTGATGTTGTAGGATTCCCGGTGAGAAAAACCTACGTTAATGATGCTGAAATAAAGGCCTGCCTCAGCTGGATTGCCAACTTTCATGCACTTTTCCTCAAAGTTGCCCCAGAAGGGCTTTGGCCTATAGGCACATATTGGCATTTAGAAACAAGGCCTGAAGAGCTAGAAGCCATGTCCGATCAAAAACTCAAAGCAGCTGCTGCAGAGATAGACAGCATCCTCAACAACTGCCGCTTTAAGACAATTCTGCATGGTGATGCAAAACTAGCTAATTTCTGCTTCTCCATGGATGGTTTACAGGTTGCAGCTGTTGATTTTCAGTATGTTGGTGGAGGGTGTGGGATGAAGGATGTTATTTACTTTATAGGCAGCTGTATGGATGAGAAAGAGTGTGAAAAGAGAGTGCCTGGCCTTCTGGATCACTATTTTTCAGAGCTACAGAAATCTTTGGACGAGAAGACCAACTTTCCAGAGCTGGAGAAAGAATGGCGAAGCATGTTCGCTTTCGCTTGGACAGACTTTCATCGCTTTCTCCTTGGATGGATGCCCGGTCATCACAAGATTAATAAGTATAGCAAAAGACTTACTCAGGAGGTTTTAAACAAATTGAAGCAATCTCAATCAAACTGAAACACAGAGGAAGAACGATGTGGCTTGGCTTTTATAATAACAAAATACACTGGACTGTAAATTATATTTGAGGCTGTACCACAAAATGCTTATTATTTTAGAACTGGCTTTATTCTGTATGTAATGTGAGCACTTGATTGTGAGATTAAAATGTATTTCTATTTATTTTTTGTATTCTGTATTAATTTTTAATGTTAAAGCATACCCACACATTCATCTTTCATAGTAACATTTTATAATTAGATAAAACTATAAAGGCATCATTAACCTTATTTAGAGAATTGGTTTTGTTCTGTATGTAATGTGAACACTTGTTTGTGAGATTAAAAAATACTTATTTCTATTAAATATTTTATTGTTTTTTAGATTGTTTTAGAATTTGTTGTTTAATTAATATATATATTTTTAAACAACACATTTAATGATTAATGCTAAAGCATACATACCCACACACTCATCTTTCACAGAAACGTTCAATTATAAAGGCTTCATTAGAAACTTTCTTTGTTTCTTTAAACATTTTATTATTTTTTAAACAAATTATGATTTTTTTTTTATCACAAATGCTCTAGAGCAGTGTTTCTCAACCAGGGGTCCATGGACCCCTAGTGGTCCTTGACATAATGCCAGGGGGTCCGTATAAAGTATGACTTTTTGTATGCATTTTGTATATTTTGACATGACATGTTCCCATGAAAGAAAAATCGAATATAGCTGATGATATGGCCAAATACTGGACAAGTCAGCTAACTTGAATTATACTTGACTGTATTTGGTCCTCACAAAGACACAAATGATACGAGTCAATTTTGTTCTGGGGGTCCTTGAGGATGGTTCTGAATTGGATTGGGGTCCGGTACGCCAAAAGGTTGAGATTCACTGCTCTAAAAAAAGAAAAAAAAAAACAAGATGGAGAACAGGGGGGGGGGGGGGGGTGGCCCTAAATGAACTGCCTTTAACTAAAAAATTGAGTGTTTGCTATTGTCATTTTGCATTATTGACACACTAGTTTCCTATTTAATACTGTATTGTTAAAAGCGCTATATAAATAAAGGTGACTTGACTTGACTATATCAAAATTGCTCCCTGATTTGAGGTTGTTTGAATTACTCATTTTGACTGATTGACAAACTCTTTAGAACAAGGTGCATATAAAGTTATGGGGAAATTATATCTAAAAAAAAAAATCATATGTAATTGAGTTACATAATTTAGCTGCATTTAATGTTAAATAATAACAAAAATAATAAGTTTAAGTTTGAAGAGTTGTGTGGTACAGAATTGGAATAGCTTTTTTTTTTTTTCACGAACTGGTGTTTGTCTTTTGAGAAGAGGCCTCGCCTTCATGCTGAATTAACGGTGATAAAAGAAAGAAATCGCAAAGCTGATCTCAGGTCAGTACATACGTGCTCCTTTTATGTATGTGGAAACATCTCCAAATGTAATGAACTTTTTTTTATATTCAAAAACAGAAATATACGAACACTTTCAGGAAAACATGAAGAAGCATTCAAAAATAATAATAATAATAAATCAACGAAGGGTAATCGTACACGTTTAAATGGGAGTAAGTCAAACCAAAACTTCTGAACCAGTTCACAAGTAAAAAATAAATGTATTAATGTTTCATCTTCATTACCACAAAATGTGCAAATATTTGAAATATCAACATATTCGGACACAGTTAAATTAACGGCATGTTTTATACAGTATTTTAAAGTAGAATTCTTTGGTCTTGTTAGGAAGAAAATATGTATGTGGTAACAGCCATGCTTTTCTCCAGTCTATAGCCTATTGCAGGATGGGATCCAATGGGATCTACCTCGAGGAAAAATACGGTCTCTCTTCTGAAAAATCAGGCAAATATGTTTATTATTGCATTTCTTGTCATAAATGCCAATGCCATCCATTAACAAAACCAACTCCTTTGTATCTTTGTGTCCATATAAAATATGGACCTTGACCAGCTGCATTGGATTGGACCTGTGGGAATAGCTCTTAGAACAGTGTTGTATTCTTTGAAAGGAACAGGAAAGTCGTGGACAGTCATGAAGCCCAAATGTAGAAACTTTTTTAAATTTTTATTAAAGGGGTCATATGATGCGATTTCAAGTTGTCCTTTCTCTTTGGAGTGTAGATAAGATCCTTGAAGTTGCAAAGACTAAAGTCTCAAAACCAAAGAGATATTCTTTATTAAATTTAATACTCTGCCACTCCCCCCTAAAACGGCTCGTTCTAACACGCCTCCACACGTTTAGGTCACTGTGTGGAAATATTTGCATAATGCCGCATAAATGTGCACGCAAAGAAAGAAGGCGTGGTTCAGTAATCGCAGTTAGTGTTGAAGCAGCATGTCAAGGAGACACTGTGATTCAGTGCGAACGCAAAAGCACTTTATTTGGCCTTCCAAAAATAGATGCATTTAGGAATCTTTAAGATTACTTAGAACAGAACAGCAATGCATTTTATGGAAGACCGTTTCGTGAACCTAGGAATGGACGTCATACGGACTTTGCTATTACAACAATCGGGGCGCTTCTGACTCAGCTACCGGTTTTTTTTTATTTAAGTATTTGCTATTGACTGTTCAAATGCGGCGTTTTGCGCATCGTGTGTGTGTGTGTGTGCGCGCGCAGTGTGTGTGTGTGTGTGAGAGAGACAGACAGAGAGAGAGAGATAGGGGGGGGGGGGGTCACACACAGTGGAGTCAGCTGTCTTAACCGTTGCTTGTGTACTGCAAACACATATTCAACACTGTGTCTGTCACGAGACTCTGTTCACCTTTCAGGCTTGAACTGATGGTAAAAAAACTAATGACATTATTTACTGTCTTTACATTTATTTTGAAAGCTGAAGCTCGCGATTATGGTAAGGGGCGTTACATTTCCCACGAGTGCTTGCGGTGTTCGGCCAATCACAATGCACTGGGTCAGCTGGCCAATCAGAGCAGAAAACTAAGCGCTTGTCGGAAAGGAGTGACTTTGTAGAAAACGAAGCGTTTGAGAGAGGCGGGGCATAGAGGACCTACAATAATGTACAGTATTTGAAAAATAATGTGTTTTTTGAACATTAAAGCATGTCAACATATTCTGTTACACCAAATACACAAAATAAGATCTTTAAAAAAGCATCATATGACCCCTTTAAGTACAAAATCTGAATACAACAAACAGGCATTAATTAGTATACAAAAAAGATTCTGGTATGGAAGGCTCAACACAATAGAATCATAATCAAATCATATAACAAAACATTCCAAGAAACATAAAATATAAAATAAATGAAATAATAAAAAATACATAATTACAACATATTATATAATACAAACAAATTAAGTAGTTTTACTGCTTTTGGATTTTTCATTTTACTAAGGGCGTCTGAGAAGTATTTTAGATCAATTTTAAATACCCAAATGTAGGAACTGTCTTCTCTGATCTGCTGTGCTGTGCTGACGACATTTCCGGAGTTACGCCCGGAGTGACTCCATTTTACACGAAAACAATCTTTGGGGAAGATATTTTTATTCGGGTGCGTATATTTTTTTGTTTTCTCTTCTAATGCCTACAGAATACTCTCTTTATTTTAATGTCAACTCATATCGAGCATTTTTGCTGTCTGTGGGATTAATGTTGAGCCTGTAGCTCACTGGCTAGCTAGCTAGCTGGTCATTATCGTCTGATGCGTGTTTGTTTTCTGTGCATTTACTGTTAATTTACCGTTAAACAATCATTTTAAAGAGAAAACTAGTGTTCTGTGTAGTTACCTAGTACTAGTCTTGTATCTGTATGTGCTTGATAACGGTCACGAATATGATGCATTTATTCTCGTATTATTTCATAAATAATTATTTTTTATTGTATTGTTTTATGTTATGATAATTTACTTTTGTCGAAAAGCTTCTGCCATGGTCATATATGTAAATGTCACATGTCAATTAGTAAATAGTTTCAGCTGTACATCATTTTATGTGGATTTGATCCAACTGCTGGGATAATTTTGATTTGACATCTGACACACAAAATGTAAATTTGGCCCATTACAGAACACTGCCATGCTTGTGTTAGGTGTTAAGAGTGTAATGAGCTTATCATCTAATTTCTACCTACCATTGCCTTCATGCCAGTGGTGTGATTTAGCAGGCAAAACTGGTATTTTATACAGAAGGAAGTGGCACATTTGCATTTACGAGTAACATATTTCTTCTCCCTCTGTTTTTCTTTATAGGCTGATTGAGTGCATCCACCTGCCGCTGCCACATTCCTCGTGCTGAAATTGTATGTCTGATGAGTGCGGAGACTGTCTGGAGAGCAACATGAAGGATACTTAAACAGTTTATCAACCATGAATCAAGTCTAAGGAAGGAAAATATCCCTGTCCTTGAACAGGACAACCGGTGCAGTGTGATTTTCCTGTTTCAGAGTTCAAGCGCTGCTTTATTATGAACCATGGACCAGGGTACAGTTGACAGCCCCGTTACTCTTGTCATCAAGGCACCCAACCAGAAGTATGATGACCAGACCATTAATTGTTTTTTGAATTGGACCGTAGAAAAGTTGAAAAAACACATATCCAAAGTGTATCCTAGCAAGCCGGTGAGTTTATATTATTGTCAAGTTTATTATTCTATTATAAAGTAAGTCAGTCTGTTGCCAATTATCCAACAACTGTATTAATGTGAACAATCATATTAGGAGCATTTTCTTTCTTTGTTTAGTAGTATGACCAAGTGTTAGTGTCTCACTAATCATTAGTGCAGTATTTTAAAGGAATAGTTCACTCAACTGGAGATAACTGAAATTGAGCTTCACCAAAACAGCGCTAGCCATCCGATGTAGTTTGAGTGTTTACTTCATCTGAACAGATTACATCACTTGCTCACCAATGGATCCTCCGCAGTAAATGGGTGCCATTAAAAACATCACAATAATCCACAAGTAATTCACAAAACTCCAGTCCAAGTTTTGTGAAAAGCTAAAAGCTGCGTGTTTATTTAATTATCATTTACAAGCACAAACAGTCCAAAACAGTTCTAAACAAATATATCTTTCACTGGAGCAAGTGTTCTTTTGGATTATGGACTGGTATTTTGTTTATTACAAACATGCAGCTTTGAGCTTTCAAGATGTTACCACATGTACTGAGCCGTTGTGTAGATTACTTGTGGGTTATTGTGTTTTTATCAGCTGTTTGGACTCATTCTGATGGCACCCATTCTCCTGCAGAGGATTACCATTGGGGAGCAAGATGTGTAGATCTTTTTCAGATAAAGTACAAACTCAACTACATCTTGGGTGGCCTGCTTATTTTCATACGTAAGGACTTAAAATAAGCAGTTAAGTATGTCATAATTCTGTGCTTTGGCGGGGTTTCCAAGAAAGGATTGGTTTGACCTTTCAAGAGCATTTTCTATTTGTCAATCACAGAATTACTCCGTTTAGTCAAGTGTTAGCGTCTTGAAACATGTGTTTATGATGATTTAAAAGTGTTTTTTAAGAAGAATCCTATTGAAATTACTGTTTGACCATTCAGAAATGGCAGCTAATTCCACCTGCTCTACAGGAATCGTATTGGCATCTGCTGGATATTTTTGCCCGAGAGTACCAAACCCCTGCAGAGCTGTGTCAGAGTTCAGAATTCTAGTGTTCCTTATACTCTTTCTGGCACTTAGTGATGATTTCTTTCTTAAATTTTTTTTTACAATGCTGACATTTTTATTATTTAGGAGATTTTCAGTGAAACAACTTTCTAAATAACCCTAAACTTTCTTTGCATTTAGACACGCTTAGTTATAAAGTCCTGTTCTATAATGTTCCTCCTTTCAGTTATCCAGGATCAGAGACTTGTCTATTTCGGAACGGCTTTTCAGGATCACTTTCAGTTGAGGGATGTGCTAAGAAAGAGTACAGTCCTGTTTCTGAATTTGTTTAAATTTCAACATCAGATGCAGCGTACAGAAAACAAGTCAAATAGTTCTTATGAAGGAGTCTTAGATGTGGCTTCAACTGTTTGATGTTTCTGATTGAGATATTGAAACTTACCGCTTTACTTTTAGATCCTAAACTTTTGTATCTCACCTCATATAATCGTTTCCTATTTTTTTTTTTGATATTTGTGGCACAGTTATTAGGCCATCCAACCACAAATTATCTTGGGGTGATTATTTTGTATGTTTTAAAGTCGGCATGAAATGGAATTTCACCCTATCTATTTTCTAAATGCAAGTTCTCGATCTAATTGTGAACGATTCATCCATGCATGTTTATTTATTTATTTTCTGTTGTCTAAGCTAACATTTTAGGTATTAATTCTAAGCTCATTGTTATCATTTCCAATACGCTTGGTATTCAGTCTCCCAAACGCCGATTATCCCAGTGTAGAACGAAGCAGTCAAAAAACGCATAAAAAGTTTCCGTTGTTTACAGCACCCAGAGTTGTTGCAACCCTTCACATAAAATTCATTTAAAATAAATCTTAGGGCCATTGTTGATTCTTCACAGTGCTGGGGGATGGTGTCTTGTAATTGGTGATGTCTTTCAGTCCTTTCCACACTGATGCAGGGCCATTGACAGAAAACTGTTTTCTCAACTTTTCAGAGTAGTTCCTCTTAGCCAATCTGATCTCCTTTGCCAGTGTGTTTTTCGCATGTTTATACAAGACTTTGTCCCCATTCCTGTAAGCATCTTATTTGGCCTGACGGAACTGTCTGAGTTTTTCAGTGAACCATGGTTTGTCATTGTTGTAAGTTAAATGAGTCCTGGTAGGGATGCACATATCCTCACAGGAACTGATATATGATGTTACAGTCTCTGTGAGCTGGTCCAGATTGGTGGCAGCAGCTTAAAAAACTTCCAAAAATACAATGTCCGTCAAGACAGTTTTGTAAATCCCGCTCTACTTCATCAGTCCATCTTTTTACAGTCCTTATGACAGGTTTAGCCGATTTCAGTTTCTGCCTGTAGGTCGGTATAAGATGAGTCAGGCAGTGATCATAGGTCCCCAAAGCTGCCTGTGGAGAGGGGGGGAAGACAGAGTGATATGCATCTTTTATTGTGGTGTAACAGTGGTCCAGTATATTACTGTCTCTGGTAGGACATGTAACATGCTGTCTGTATTCATACAAATGACACAGACTGGATGCAAAACTTGTATAGTGACCACTTTTTTTTAATAAAACAAAGTGTTGTTTATTGTATTCTTTTAAAGTGTTTGACCAGAGCTCAGGTTTTGTTGTACTGATTCTAATCACTGAATTTCTTCAACGTCAACAGCAAGATGAATACCACATGGTCCACCTGGTGTGTGCGTCACAAAGCCCCCCGTCATCCCCCACTTCCAGCAGCCCTGTTAGCACCACCGATTCCAGCTCTTTAGTGAGTGCATAGATTAAAAAAAGAAATGGATCATTATCATGTTGGTAAACTTTACAATAGGGTTTCATTAGTTAACTACATAAGTTAACATAAACAATGAACAATACTTCTACAGGCCTTTATAATCTTAGTTATGTTAAGGGAGTCTATGATATCGATTTAAAATTTCCTTTCCTTTCTCTTTGGAGTGTTACACACTCTTGGTGCATAAAGAAGATCTGGTAAAGTTGCAACGACTAAAGTCTCAAATTCCAAAGAGATATTCTTTATAAAGTTAAGAGTCAACAACGCCTACCTAAAACACCTCGTTCTAACACACCCCACATGTAGTTAAGCCGTCCGATGTGGAAGATTGTGCATAAACGGCCAGGACCCAAATGTTCACGCAAAGAAAGAAGGCGTAACTTTTATTCTCGCTGTAGTATTGTTGCTAGCCACAAAGCCGCCCCGCCCCATGTCGTGAAGGCACATCTTGATTAGGTCGTGTGACTGAGAAAACCAGTGGTTAAGTTTGTATATTAGCATCACTGTTTCAGAACTAGTTCAAAACCAATATTTCTAATTTGTGTGCAGCCACATTTTATTGAGGACTGTTTACTGATCCTGGGAGATTAGACTACAATGCCTGCTGTTCTGACACACAGACTGTAAGTACGTTTTCATATAAGGATTTGCCACTGATGATTCAAAAACGCGAGTTTTGAGCAGTGTAGAGAAGCGCTTGTTCGTCATTTCTCCGATCACAAATGCAGACATGGTTTTATGTTTACGCGGCGCGATTCAACGCAACGCATAGTCCGACCCACGTATAAAGTCATTATTAACTCCGTATTATGTCCGCTCCTAGATGCAGCAAATGCCTCGTTTATAATGGGTAATATTCATAGTTGTGAATCGTACGCTACCGGCAGACATTGCATCACAGTATGAGTAAAGGGGCTAACATTCCGTCACAAAAGGCTGCCAATCACAATGCTTTGGATAGCTGGCCAATCAGAGCACACGTCACTTTTCAGAACAATGGGGTTTGTAAAAATCGACGCGTTTCAGAAAGGCGGGGCATAGAAGAGAAACAATAATGTACAGTATGTGGAAAATAATGTGTTTTTTGAACTTTAAACCGCATAAACACATTTCATTACACCAAATACACAAAATAATGTTCTTTTTAACAACATCACATGACCCCTTTAAAGGATGGTTCACCAAAAGAATACCAAAGGTGCAGAATTTTGTCATCATTTACTCACCCTCAAGTTGTTCCAAACCTGTACGAGTTTCTTTCTTCTGTTGAACACAAAAGAAGATATTTTTAAAGTCTTAACATTATGTCCATTATTCTTTCTTTTTTTCTTCCTAGACATCAGACAGTGCTGGTCCATCCTCCTCATCTTCTACCCCTAGTCAGGAAACTTCAGCCAACTCTGATGGTCTACGGTACCGGGGGAACCCAACACAAACACACGGCCTCAATCCTGCTCCTACTGGTGTAATGCAGAGGTAAAGACACAAATGACACTCACGAATAACCCACTCAAAGCAAAATATGTTCATTTGAGTTTTGAGGCCTTTGAGTTTCATTTTGAATATTTCATTCCCACTTAGACCTGAAGGAATGCCTCTTCCCATGCAAGGTGATCCCGCTGCTGGCTTCCCCGCCCATCCTATGTACATGCCGATCCAAATGTTTTGGTGGCAGCAGATGTATGCTCGCCATTATTACATGCAATAGTAAGTTACTACGGCCCAGTTGTTAATAAATATGAGGTTAGGACCCTGAATAATGTATTTGAGGGGTAAAAAAGGCCTTATTCAGAGCTGAGATTTTCAGAAAAGGTTGTGCACATCATATACAATCATAATACTGAGTGGGTCCCAACAAATTTGGAATAATTATTAGTAAAAAGAAGACTTGAAAGATTTTTTTAGGCTTACTATGGCTGCATTTATTTGATCCAATATGCAGTAGAAACAGTAAAATTGTGAAAAATTACTGTTTTCTATTTCTATTTTGAAATGTTTTTGAAATGTATTTATGTGATGGCAAAGCTGAATTTTCAGCAGTAATTAATGCTTTTATTTAACAATTATAGCAAGCATTAAATTGCTCAAAGCTTGAAAGACATTTATAATGTTGGCATCATAACAATGTACCGCTGTTTCCACAAAAATATTAAGCAGCAAAAACTTTTATGCCTTAAAAATAAGAATACCATTATTAATATTTTGGCACCAATTATAATTGATAAAAGTCACGGCAAATCAGCATATTATAATAATTTCTGTAGGATCATGTGACACTGAAGACTAGAGTAATGGCTGCTGAAAATTCAGCGTTGCCATCACATTAATAAATTACATTTTACAATATATTAAAATAGAAAGCAGTTGTTTAAAATTGTAATAATATTTCACAATGTTACAGTTTTGATCAAATAAATGCAGCCTTGCTGAGCAGAATAGACCCTTTGTCAAACAAATTTTTTTTAAAAATTTTTCCTTATTCACAAATGTTCACGGAGGGGACAGTAGGTGCAAATGGATATATAGTGTATAGCTTTTTTTCTATACAGGTTCTATACAAGACAACATGAAATTAAAACAGACCATTTTTACTTTCCAATTAATTTAATTCACACAATTCATCCGTGTGCAGTATTTTGTTCATAACCTTTCATTCACAATCTTTCAGTCATGCAGCCATGGCAGCCTCCCGGGCATCCAGCGTGGACCCCTTTCCCGCTCCCAGTGCTGGCCCCGCCACTCAGCCAGCTCTGCCTAACGAACCTGCAGCCCCTATGGGGCCCAACCCTGCCCCTGAGGACCGCCCTGCCAACCCCAACATCCAGATGAACGCTCAGGGAGGAGCCATGTTGAACGACGATGAGCTCAACCGAGACTGGCTGGACTGGATGTACACAGTGTCACGTGCTGCCATTCTGCTCAGCATTGTCTATTTCTATTCCTCCTTTGGCCGCTTCGTTGTGGTGATCGGTGCCATGCTGCTGGTTTATCTGTAGGTCATGTTCGAAATAGAAGCTTCCTGATAAGCAGAAGTTGACTTGTAGGAAGTTGAACATTGTATTTGCACTTCATTGTCTCTGTTTGTGTACTCCAGGCACCAGGCTGGCTGGTTTCCCTTTAGAGCAGAACTACAGAATCCAATAGCTGGAGAAGGTCCTCCGGACGAGGCTGAGCAAAATCAGGATATGCAAGAGATGGTTAGTTATAGTAGTCGACTTTTGCCAATATTGTTGGAGATATCTAGAAAGCAAGATATACTGACAGAACAGAAAAGTTTGGACACGCTTGACTGATGTCTCAATACATAATTCATTTATTTTTTTATTTTTAATGACTGTTATTTTAAAATGTGAAAAATAGAGATGATAATAGGTTTGGTCTGTCTAAACTTTTTAAAGATGGAGCATATGTACATTTAATGCAATGTAATTTTTTATTAACAAATTAGCATTTATTTTACACTATTTACTGTTTGATGTTTAATTAGTCTTATGTATTTATTTGTACAAAAATACAGAAAAAATTACAATTTAAAATGTTTTTTTCAATTTTAAAACGTAATGTAATCCTGTGATGCAAAGCTGAATTTTCAGCAGTTATTAAAAAAATTTTTTTCAGATAATTTCAAAAAAACACCATTTATTTTAAAATATTTTAAAATATATTTATTTTAATATTTATTTGGAATTAAACACAATTCTAAAGACTTTTACTGGTCATTTTTTTTTATCAATTTGATCCATTCCTTGTTAAAGGTCAAAATTATGTTTGTTTAGACTGTCCAGTGAGAGACTGCATACTTCACAATTATTGGCTGTACCATAAGCTTAACATTGTCACACATCGTCCTAAAACGAATTAATTGAAACTAATACACATCTTTCTCATGAACTGAAGCAATGGTTTTATTGGTATTCCATAAGAAAAAACTTATTACCCGTCTCTTATTTATTTATTTATTTATTTATTGTATTTTCTAGTAGGAGCGTATGATGGATGAGGGAATGGAGGATGATGAGGGGGACAGCGGGGAGGAAGGTCCTGAAGATCCCATGAATGCAGACCCGCATCAGATGGGCTTCCTGTCGGCCGCTTGGTCATTCATCAGCACTAGAAATTCCTCTTTCTTCACCTCCACTCACCCTGAGGGGGGGGGGGGGGGGAAAAAAAAAAAAAAAAAACCCCATCCCAAGCGCCAATGAACTGGATGTCTCCACATTTTCTGTGGACAGTGGAGAGAAGAAATTGACAATAGACATAAAAAAAATAATAAAATACAAAAAAAAGTACAACATGGTCTGCCATGTCCTGGAAAGTCTGTAATGCTGCTTCAATGGTGTTCAATTTTCCCCCAATGCTTTTCTTCCCACCTTTGTCAACAAGTCAGAGTGAGGTTTCATGGATGTGCTGTCCATATTGTTATGAAAGACTTGTTTTCTCAAGACTGGTTGATAAACACGTAAGACTTAGTGAATCATGCAGTTACTTTAGTGCATAACTATTTTTCTCTTCCTTGTGTGTAAATAAATAGTAAATATTTACAGATCTGAATATATGCATCTCGTTGAAATAAGGTGTGTTTTTGAATAAAATCAGGTTTTGGTTTCTTATCATAATTCGTGGTTTTGATTTCCTTCAGCTGGTCAACTGATGCACCACTAGTGGGCGCCACTGATTTAAACAATACATCTACAAGTACAGTCAAAGATGCTTCTATTAATACGTTTTCTTACTCTTAAATTTAACTTTTATTAAGATTTACACCTATATATATATAGGAGTAGGAGTTACTCAGAAAAAAAATGTACATATATGCAGTTTAGTCTTTTGAAAAATTATTTTTAAAAAATGTCAAAGCTTAAAATAAAAAAATAAACATTTAATCGTTCAGAATGTGATGTATTCTATATGCTATAATATCTAAATACTATCATCTTTTAAGTTATAATGTTTTTATATGACAACATTTAAGTAAACAAAAGTGATGCACCCAGTACTGCCAATATCTTCAGTAGACAGATGATTATATACATACGGATAGATAGATAGAGATATTTAAAAATTTATATATATATTCAAAAAATAAAGGCAATCTACTTTATGATTAAACTATTTTGTGTAATTATTGTTTCTTGGGGAAGAATGTCTTCATGATTCATAATAGAGACATACTTGATGGCATTGGTAAGAGCTGGCACGCATATATGTATATGCCACCTTAACACCACAAAATCCCTTTTACATTCTGAAATCAAAGCTGTCATCTGCATTTTAGAGCTACAGCCCTCCGTCCAGTCATATACAGACTGAGGTGAGATGGACACAAAGTAGACCATCATGCACTTCAGTGCCTTCAGAAAACCTCTAATCAAATGAAGATGGATTTTGTACGGTTCATTGTAACAACACAATTAATTATGCATGACAGAGACATTTATTGGGCTCATTTCACCCGGACGCCACTAAGTAACTGGACAAATCTGGTTATAGTCCCTCTTCCCAAGGTAGGACAACTCTTATCAGGAGAACAGATCTTTGTCTGTCAGACCATGATTTCATCATGACTCCATCCTTTGTTGGATAGACCTAGACAAATGTAGTTGTTGAAATTATTTCGCTTGAATTAAGTGGATTTCTGCAGGAACGCAAGAAAGGAGTAAAAAATAAACAATATGACTGATAACTCTATAAATTAGAGGAGACTGGGGCTAGTTGTCACGAAGGCCGTTTCTGAGTAAGAAGTTGTAGTGCAGCAGTGTTTTTTGTATGTGGTTATATATATATACAGGTGCATCTCAATAAATTAGAATGTCGTGGAAAAGTTCATTTATTTCAGTAATTCAACTCAAATTGTGAAACTCGTGTATTAAATAAATTCAATGCACACAGACTGAAGTAGTTTAAGTCTTTGGTTCTTTTTAATTGTGATGATTTTGGCTCACATTTAACAAAAACCCACCAATTCACTATCTCAACAAATTAGAATACTTCATAAGACCAATAAAAAAAACATTTTTAGTGAATTGTTGGCCTTCTGGAAAGTGTTCATTTACTGTACATGTACTCAATACTTGGAAGGGGCTCCTTTTGCTTTAATTACTGCCTCAATTCGGCGTGGCATGGATGTGATCAGTTTGTGGCACTGCTGAGGTGGTATGGAAGCCCAGGTTTCTTTGACAGTGGCCTTCAGCTCATCTGCATTTTTTGGTCTCTTGTTTCTCATTTTCCTCTTGACAATACCCCATAGATTCTCTATGGGGCTCAGTTTCTGGTGAGTTTGCTGGCCAGTCAAGCACAGCAACACAATGGTCATTTAACCAACTTTGGTGCTTTTCGCAGTGTGGGCAGGTGCCAAATCCTGAAAAAATTAAATCAGCATCTTCAAAAAGATGGTCAGCAGAAGGAAGCATAAAGTGCTACAAAATTTCTTGTTAAACGGGTGCAGTGACATTGGTTTTCAAAAAACACAATGGACCAACACCAGCAGATGACATTGCACCCCAAATCATCACAGACTGTGGAAACTTAACACTGCACTTCAAGCAACTTGGGCTATGAACTTCTCCACCCTTCCTCCAGACTCCAAATGAAATACAAAACTTGCTCTCATCTGAAAAGAGGACTTTGGACCACTGGGCAACAGTCCAGTTCTTCTTCGCCTTAGCCCAGGTAAGAAACTCGGATGTTGTCTGTGGTTAAGGAGTGGCTTAACAAGAGGAATACGCAACTGTAGCCAAATTCCTTGACACAACTGTGTGTAGTGGCTCTTGATGCCTTGACACCAGCCTCAATCCATTCCTTGTGAAGTTCACTCAAATTATTGAATCGATTTTGATTGACAATCCTCATAAGGCTGCGGTTCTCTCGGTTAGTTTTGCATCTTTTTCTTCCACACTTTTTCCTTCCACTCAACTTTCTGTTAACATGCTTGGATACAGCACTCTGTGAACAGCCAGCTTCTTTGGCAATGAATGTTTGTGGCTTACCCTCCTTGTGAAGGGTGTCAATGATTGTCTTCTGGTTAACTGTCAGATCAGCAGTCTTCCCCATGATTGTGTAGCCTAGTGAACCAAACTGAGAGACCATTTTGAAGGCTCAGGAAACCTTTGCAGGTGTTTTGAGTTGATTAGCTGATTGGCATGTCACCGTATTCTAATTTGTTGAGATAGTGAATTGGTGGGTTTTTGTTAAATGTGAGCCAAAATCATCACAATAAAAAGAACCAAAGACTTAAACTACTTCAGTCTGTGTGCATGAATGGAGTTATTGAATTCTGATTAATTTATCTTGGATAGAATACATTCAAATAGAAAAAACTTTTAAAAAATTTAATTGTAACAATATTTCACAATATTATTGTTTTACAACTGTGGAGAACATATGAGATATATATTGTGACAACATTCCATGTTATTGGGGCATTTCTTCCACAAAATGGAAAAAAAATTTTTTTTGTTAAGTTAACTGTATTGTCCTGGGCAATAATGGTGGAGATGTTACAAACAAAATGTAAAATGTAATTTTTAGTTGGCTTATAAAATAATCCCAGACTGAGAAATATTTACTGGAGTAAAAAAAATGTGACAAAATAGCCAAAGTCTCCGCAATTTACACCATACACCTATACAAATTCTAACCTCTATTAAATGAGAAATAGGAGAGTGTAAGAAGGCACTCCAAGTATTCAAGAAAAAAAGTGTTGTGGGTTAACCTTAATTCACTGGCAACGACAGCGGACAGTTTTCCATTCCTGCCCTTATGGACAAATTAAAAAATCATGCCGGGAAAGAAAAAACATGCAAAACTGAATGAAATTACATTAGATTTAGCTGGCAGTCCTTGCTGTGTAAATTACACTCTTATTCCTTAAAATGGACTCCTGGTGAACTGTTCCTTTCAATTTATTTCTCCATAGCTCACGGCCTCAGACCGCCCTTCTGCTATCTCTTTAATCCAATCACCCTCTCACTGGATGTTATTTATTTGCTTATTTATTTTCAAAGGATGTAACTGATTTTTATCAGAGGATAGAAGTGCCTTTTCTTCCTGGTGAAACGGTGACTAACGACCTGCTATCGATTTGTTGGTTTGTCCATGGCTGTGTGATAGAGAGGCCATCTTTATTTTCAGAATTATGCTACAGATACCTCAGACATTTCCTGCCCTGCAGCGTCATGTCTAACAAATAACGCATACAGAATAATAAATAATAATTGGTGTCACCTCTGTGTATGATTAGTCAGAAACAGGCAGATAATTGTTGGGGATTTAGCTAGCAAATCCATTTATGTGAGCTAATCAATAAATGCGCTGTTTAAAAAAAACATGGACCATAAAGATTCTGAAGTGACAGAAAATTTGGTTTTGGTTAATACAAACTGGTTTCGTAAAAAAAAAAACATGAATAAAAAAAATTAACAAATAAATAAATAAATATGTTAAAATGTAACATTTCTTTTTACAGTTTCACAGAATTAAAAGGTTTTGAAGCCACACTTGTCAATCAAAATGTCATTTTGTGTGTAATTTTTGGTAAGAATATTTAATAGTTGACTAAAGGAATGTGAACATTTAGATTTTCATATTAAATACATTGAGCGCAATCAACATTTCAGAGATAAATATCTGAAAAGCATTTCATTGGAACCTTATGGAATGATAATCATCCTTAAAGCTATTTCATTGTGAACCACAAAGAGGCACAAAAACACTTTCACAGACTTTTACCTTACCTGTTCCCTGCTGGTGGCGTGATCTGCCCAACTCCATCTGAGCAGCTGAAGAAGCAGCTAAAGACACACCTTGACCCTCTAACACTAGCACTCTCTATTCTATTTCTATTCTATCTACTTGTTTTCTGTTTATTTAAAAAAATAAAACTTGACCCTCTAACACTAGCGTTCTCTATTCTTTTTCTATTCTATCTACTTTTAACTATTATAAAAGATAATAATAACTTGACCCTCTAACACTAGCTCTATCTACTTTTTTATTCCTTCTATTTATTATAAAAATAAAAAAAAACCTTGCTACATGTACTGCGTCAGACTAACCGGGACTTACTGTATATCACTTATATGTTGTTGCTCTTTTGTTGGTTTGATTGCTTATATTGTCACTTTGTATAAAAGCGTCTTTATTATTAAATGTAAATAAAAATAAATCAACTTTCAATTAGATGTCATTTTACATTATAGATTATGCAAGGGTCAAACTGTCAGTTTTTTTTATTTACCATATATCAGTTCAGAGCAAATTTCATACTGTAAATAAGCTTAAAATTGAGATGAATTTCAATATGCTGCTACGCTCTTTAAAATAAAGGTTCAGAAATGGGGGTTTACATTAATGGCATAGATGAACCAGTTTTGGTTCCCCAAAGAACTTTTCGGTGAAGATTTCTGAAAAGAACCATTTTTGTCTTAGTGTGAAGAAACATTTTAATAATCGAAAGAACATTTTTGTGGCACTGAAAGATTCCATGGATGTTAGAGGCTCTTCATGAAACCATCAATGCCAATTAGGACCCTTTATTTTTAAGGGTGTATATATATTATAGCTATTTAATACAATGATTCTGAGGGCAGCATAAAACAACAATGCAAAAATCACACTCTCACAACATTATTTTGGGGTGATATATATTTGTTTTTGCTTACAAATAACATCTATCATTGCTTAAAATATTACATTATAGCCATATCTTTTTTATAGCTGAAATAAATATATTGCACTTAAAAAAAGGCATCAAAACAAAAATGGTCAGACATCTCCTTATAAGTAGAATACAGCTGACTTAGAAATACACACATACAAACAAACAAACAAACCAAAAAACATTTGCTATTATATGCAGCTACATAACTGGTTGTACAGTCTGTTCATAACAAATCAAAGGCTTGAAATCGTGGGCAATTTTTTTTTTAATCAGATTTACTTTAGACAACAACACATTCAATCTAAATAAAACCCTGAACCCTGAAATGCACAAAGATTGACTGAATATTTGTATTGTGTGGCTCTGTTTGTGTATTTATGCTTGTCTGTTCTGTTCAAATTTGAAGGATTAATAAAAACTGCAGCATCAACTTCCTCACACATACACACACACATATGCGCACACACACACACACACACACACACTCCAGTTCCTCTTCATCTGCCTATTACAGCTAGCGCTGTTTCTCTGTGATTTGGTTACAGGATGCTGATGAATTGTTGTCGATGTGACGGTACAAATAGGAACACTTCAGCCACAAATCACCCAATTTCCCTCGTTCCCCTGGGGAAGACAAGCCTATTATTTGAAAGTTAGCCCATTATTTACAGGTGTAGACTTCCTGCAAGCTGGCTGTTGACAAGCAGCCTTGAGCGGCAAAAGATCAGTTTCTGGCACAGGAAAGAAATATTAGCCAGCTACAAAACCTGTCCATTTTCCTCTGGTTTACTTGGTTGTTAATTGTAGAAATGGCCTCACATTGTCCGCTGGTTCATATCGGTTGCAGTTCACCCTCATCACACTGTCTTTTTAAAGGGGTCCTATTATGCTCTTTTACAAAGTCTTGATTTCGTTTTGGGCGTGTACTAGAACATGCTCTCATACTAGGTTGTTTGAACAATTTCGAATTTTTCACATATTTTACATTATTACAACACCTCTCTCCCAGTCTGACATGAACGGCTCGAATAGTTCCTGTATTAAATGAAGGCCCGCCTTCTGAAACACAAAATGTGCTGTGATTGGTTAGCTGGCCAGTGTGTGTTGTGATTGGCAGCACTCGGCGCCTGGTCGGGAAATGTCACGCCCCTTACCATAGCCGCCTACGAGCTTCAGTGTAAATATTGCATCAAAATCAAATCAATTTGAGCGTGATTTAAACCCGGATGATTGTAACCACTCTAAGTTCGTCTGCCTTGGGAAAGCTAGCGTGTCTCCGACATAGTGATCAACCAGGTCTCGTCCCATTCGTCAATATTTGTGATATCACAAATCCCGGAAAATATGCGTGTAGTCCAAACGAGTCGTCGTTGTAGTTTTGAAAATTGATTTCTGGTAGATAAAATACTCCCTTTGAAGGGGACTGTGAGGTTGCAAATCTTTTTTATGCTCAAACAGCAACATTACAGACTAAGTTGAAAAAGTGAAAAGCATAATAGGACCCTTTTAACTAAAAATGTAAAGGATTTTGTCATAATTTACTTGTTACTACCCTCATGTCATTCCAACACAAAATAAGATATATTAAAGAATAGTAACCAAACAGTTGAAGTTCCATTTGACTTCCATTGTATGGACAAAAATATTATGGAACACTGAAAACTGTTTGGTTACCAACATTCAACAATATACAATATGAGGGTGAGAAATGATGACAGAATTTTCACTTTTTGGTGAACTGTCCCTTTAAATATAATACACAATTACATGCCCTAAACAGTTTTTAAAGAAAAGAAACTTATCAGACCAGAAAGATAAAACCAGCCTGTCCTGCATTTTTGTGTCCACATGTATACGGTTTCCATCCAGTACTACGGTTTTCAAATAGCGTCCTCTAGTGTCGACAATTTGAACACGAGGGCTGAGTGGTTGGCAGCTCCACAGATACTGTATCATATCATTAAGAGGTGATAGATCACGGAGAATGAGAAATAGCAGAAGTCCAGTGTTACCTTCAGTGAGTTACTTCTCCCTCATTTGGCTCTGGGTGGCGATAAAGGCATGAGATGAATCATTAAAGAGACAGTTCACTCAAAAATGAAAATTCTGTCATCATTTACTCACCCTCATGTCATTCCAAACCTCTATGACTTTATATCCTTTTGTGGAACACAAAAGAAGATATTTTGTAGAAAGTTGGCTCCCATTGACTTCCAAAAACACAAAAGAATATATTCTGAAGAAATTTGGTTCCTAAACACCTTTTATGCTCATCAGAAGAAAGAAAGTCATACAGGTTTGGAAAAACAGGAGGGTGATTAAATAATGACAGAATGTTTCATTTTTGGGTGAACTATCCCTTTAAAGGTAGCATTAACACAGATGAATAGCAGATGAAGACGGATCTCTGAGTCTCTTATCAATGCTAAAAACTCATGCTTAAAGTTCTCTTTTACAAGAATCCGTGTCCGTTGGGCATTTCGTTCACCTTTTCTCCAGCACAACTGCGAGAAGCAGCACATCCGGGTCGTTAGTCAATGCCGTGTCAGTAAGTATTATTTACATGTGGTTCTTCCTTTCGTGCAAGCGTGTGTTTTGCGTGTGTATGGGTGCCGTATGTCTTCGCATGCCGGCGATAGGGAACTCTTATCAGGCTGAAGTGGCAGGAATCATACGAACGGGGTCATGACTGTGGAAGAATGGCGCAGTCCCTGGATGGCAGCGTAGGGCCCTTGCTGGAAATAGTGGTGGTAGCGTGGCATGTGGAAGGAGGGGAAGGTCGGCCCGCTGCCCTGCATGGAGCCGGCCAGGGCAGACGGGGTGAGAGGCATGCCCAGTCGACTGTAAGGGGGTAGAGAGCCCTGGATGTGGTGAGGAAGAGGACTGGCCAGGGATGCTGTGCTTGTTCCGATGGCAGACAGAGATTGAGGGTGCTGAAAGCCGGAGAAGCCAGATGTGGTGGTGACCCAGGAGCTGAGGGAGAGGTTGTCCGATGCGGTGAATGCTGAACCTACAAGGAAAGAATTTAATTAATTATTTGCACCATAAAATGAGCATATTTTTTTAATGTAAAAAAAATTATAGTGTGATTTTTACAGTAAAAAGATGTATTAACCTGTTAAGAAAAAGGGAGTTTTTACAGGGATGCCACAGAAGAAACATTTTTGGTTCCCCAAAGAACTTTTCAGTGAACGATTCTTAAAATAACCATTTTTTTCTTAGAATGAAGAACATTTAAAAAAATCTAAACTATTTTTTCCACTTCAAAGCACCTTGCGTGGAATGGAAAGATTCCAAGATTCTTCATGGAACCACAGATGTTTTTAAGAGTATGGTTTACATCACATTATGTGAAATGTACTTTTTATTGTAAATGGAAATAAAAACTATGACAAATTTTTCTTTTTTTTTTTTTTTTTTTTTTTTTTTTTTTTCTTTTTTTTTTTTTTTTTTTTTTTTTTTTTTTTTTTTTTTTTTCCATATAATTTATAGTGAAAAACTGTACTGGAAAACTGTGTGACACTGACATATGATTACATTTTATATAAATAGTTTTGCTTCTTCTTATTTTTGTTAACAGTAAAGTACATTATGGTGTTTTGTGTTATATTTTCTTGTTTATTGCATTATTTTAGACATGTGTTACCATGATGGTTCTTTGTCTTTGTGAGTACCATCAACACAATGAACTCTAATTAATCTCGTGGCTTTCTATTTTCCACTTATAGTATTATGATGGTTTTAAGTACATTTTTAATTACAAAGCATATTTTGGTATATTATATCACTTATATCACTTCAAAAAATATGGTTATAGGTTGTAAAAACTAAACAGTCATCCTGAAATACTTGAAACATTTTTTACGGCCTAGCATTCACAGCTGCTATTTTAAAGTAAATTGAACAGAATTTTTTTAGTGTACAGTTTACTGTTACAGGAGGATTTTCCTACCTCTACTGTGTGCCGAGTGCCCATCTTCACCCAAGATTTCCTCATCACCAGCGTAAGTCCGAATGGGCGACCGGGCGTAAGAGTGCTTGTGGATCAAGCTCTCAACACTTTCCCTACAGCAAAACCAAAAGACAACAGCCCAAAATATATCTCTAAATCCACAACAGCTTATACAAAATCATCTGATCTGGTTAAATATCCTAAACAGATTGCATTTTAATAAACTCAACCATTATTTTTCAAGGCATCACATAATATCTTCACATTTAAAGAGATCAAAATCTCCAAAAATGAACACAAATGGAATGTTTTAACAATTTTTGTCCATGAAATTAAAGCCAGTGGTGTTCAAAACAACACAGTGGGGCCTACTGACTTTCATTATATGCACAGAAGAAAGACTTAAAAGAAAGTCTTATAGGTTTGGAATGACATGAGGGTGAGTAAGTAATGACATAATTTTAATTTTGGGGTAAACTATCCTGTTAAAGGTCTATGCACTGTACAATTAAGTATTTTTTTAATATCATTGAGATACTAGATTTTATAATCCTTTTGAATTTTTTTCGTTTTTCTGTTTTCTGTTTTAATTTTCATTTTTTAAGCTGTCCGTAATTTTATTATTATTTCAGTATTCATTTTAGTTAATCAAGTTAAACTAAAGAAACTAGCTGAAATAAAAAAAGTTACTTTTTTTCAATATTTTATTTTATTTCAAGTAACAAAATGAGGAACTTTATAACTTTTATTCTAACTTTTTAGACCATAAATTATGTTGTGAATCTGCTAATGTTATGGTACAAATATCTAAACATCTAAAGTGTCTCTGCAGCTTAGTGTGTTCATGAATCAGACAGTTCATGCTAGCTTAAACAACAAGGGCATACAAATATGTTAACACACAGCAAGTGCGTAGAGAGGAGTGTGTCTGCTTGCCTTGCAGTAAGTGCATTAGCTCCTGTTAGATTAGACTCCTCAGACAGGCTGAGATGGTCTGCATCACAAGAGCCATGCGTCCACATTAGCCTCCCAATTAGGTTAGGAAAGTGCAATATCTGTCAGCAGCGCAATACAAATATGTGTGTTTTTATCTGTGATGCGCTCCCGAGGAGAGGGGCCTCGCAGCCCTACAACTTGGGTGGCTGTTTTCAATCAGTCACAGGGCCCAATTGAATTACGCTGTGTTTTAGTGCAGTGCCCGACTCCAGACTAATGTGATTTCTGCAGCTGCCTGAAGATCAATTGATCAGATCTAATTCACAGCCCTTCCAAAGAGAAAAAGAAATAGAGAGACAGAGAAAGAGAGAGAACAGGATGCATTTTTGTGTGGTATTTTTGGCTTCATTGACTTTCATTTGTTCTTTCGTTGGGGTTTGAAGTGGAACTTGCTGGCAAATGTTTAACTGGAATGCTAATTTGAGAGCACATTGCCAAATTCAGTCATTTCCAGCATTTCTAGATTTATCAAATTATTTTTGGGTCATTCAATTTTGCTCGGAATCTTGGGTTCAGAAAAAGGACAGACTGACCATTTTCTTGTGCATTCTGTATTATAGTATATAATATATATATTATATATTATATATATATAGAATATGTTAATATTGACTTAATTAAAATATATGTCATTAGATCATATGACACACATTCACTAGCATATTCATAAATATGAAACAATAAATATACGACAAAAAGGGAGAACCTGCAACTATTACTTTTAAAAGCTATTTCTATCTGATCTAAATGTTATATTCGTTTTGTTGTGTAATTTCAGAGCACATTTCCAAAATCTGTTATTTCCAGCATTTCTAACTTTATCAAATATTTTTGAGTGATTCAATCATTTTCGAGTGTGTTTTCTTGTAGTGTTTTTGTATGTTTACTAGACTAAGTAAATATATATGCACAGAGATCATAAACACATTCACAGGTGGGCAAAATTCATAAATATATGAAAAGCAAATAAATAATGAAATGTGCTATAAAAAAAGTGATAAGCTGCAAATGTTATCTTTAGAAGCTATTTCTACCTGATCTTAAATCTAGTTTTGTTGGTCTATTTTGACTGATGTAGCATTTTAAATCATTTAAATTTATATCATATTAAATAATGTTTTTCTACCTTTTTGTTTTTTTTTTTTTTTTTTTGTTATGGTATTATTATTATACTATAAATGTATTTATTAATTGACCACATGAACCACACTTTTAACGTAACATTTTTTCCAGCTTTTATTGAACCAGCTCGCCCACACACGTCTAGGCCTAATGAGACTCTAATGAAAAGCCACTTGTGCACTTGTTAATGAGTTTGGAGGAACGTTCTCCACCACACACACGCTTCACTCCCTCTGCAATCACTCACTGCACTGGACACGGGTCAGAAATCAACACGCCACCAGCAGCAGAATTCCTCATACCTCTCCATATCCGTGAGTCTGGAGGAGTCTCTGAAGCCTTTGGCAAAAGGGTTGCTGTCAATCTTCAGTTTGGTTATCTGTAGCGAAAATAGGAAACAACTAAATTAATCCAGCAGCTCTTTTCCTCTCCCACATGATGTCATGAGCATTAAATTAAACATTAGTCCAAATGGAATGACTGATGTCTTCCAGTAAATTGTTCTGCTAAAACTGAATCAATTTTAAACTCTTGCCAAAATATACTTTTTACAAATTCAAAATAGTACTATTATTTACAACGGAACAAGCTTCATAAAAATAGCCAATGGGGGGAAATATATACTCAAAACATACATTTAGACAAGTATTCTTGCATAAATATAGGCTATAGTACTGGCTTTTCCAGGTGCCTTGCAAGGGAATTAGGAAACTGGTTGATTTGTACTCACCAGCTGGTTTTGGTAAGCAGTGACCGCAGTGAAAACTGTCTCAGTGAAGACAAATGTACGAAACTCCTCAGACTTTAGATTAAGAAGTGATGCTGTGTGATCTTTCTTCTTGATGATATGAACTCGGGGTTGGTACTTGTGCATGGAGTTCAGCATGATCTGTTAAATAAAGTGTTCAGAAATATGAGAAAAATTGGATTTATGTGATGCAGGATATATCAATTTCACATCATTATTTATTATTATTATTAGAATTATTATTATACTATTCTATATATGTTTTATATATATATTACCGCAGGCATTACTATTTAGTAAAACAAAACAACAACTATTATGCTTCATCAGCCTTAATTTTCCTTTCAAATATGCTGTTGTATAACCAAATGTCATATTTGAATGATCATGGTCATTTTATTTAAAAAGAAAAATGAAAGAATTGATCTTCACAGGCAAAATATATTTTCTGTAAAGCCACTTGTGTTAACAAATACAAATCTTTACAGATAGCCTACTATTTTCATTAAACAAGTACACGCGGACACATGCAGAATCAAATGTAAAGTCGCAATTACACAATGATTTCAACCTAAGCGTTCTGCTTACGTGTCCGTGCTGGTCCAGTTCGTTGTTTGTAAGCTTCACTTTTTCGAAAGAAACCATTTGTTTCAACAGCTGTTCTCCTGTAAACGGCGAATCTGGATGCACGTACAACCTGGAAAATAATAAGAGAATGCATTAAATATCATATAAATGAATATCCAAACGGATCTACAGCCTATAGATCCGTTTGGGTATACGTGCATAGGCTATTCGATTTGTATTTACATTTTCATTCTTATAATTAGCCTACATTTCACAACATTTACATTTGGATTTGAATCGAAAAATGACTATATGCTTAATAAACGTTGTTGTTGTTTTTTTTTAAGTAAAAACAGAAAATAATAGAACGTGCGAAATTCAAATACATTAGAATTACACGCATACACATTCAAAGCGAATTAGCGCATCAACTTGTATGTAGGCACATCTAAAAAAAAAAAATTTAAAAAAAAGGCTATGTTTTGTAATGATGTATTCCCTTTTTAGTTACACCGGCTGTTCACAATTAGTTGATGATTTAGCAACTTAATCATAGCAAAACAACGCATAGAGGAAATATCAAGGTTCTTACCTAGCAGGTAAAGGTGGATCTGCCTTTCCCGCTACAAGCCATGAGGATCTATGGTAGGCATATCGATATCTCTTATTATCCACCGGAACGATGTCCATTAGTACGATATATTTGGCGTCCGGATCCACTCCGGAAAATGACACACGAATTGTCGGAAACATTCGTCTGTTGAAACAACATCATGAGCGTAAGAGGCATTTACACACATGGTTTCTAAGATGTTGGTTCAAATATGTAAAACAAATGAGCCGAAGTAGCCTATTTTAGATGTGGTAACATATTGGCTACTGACAACAGGCATGCCCTTTAAATATAATGTTAAATGCGTCTACTAAAGATACTAAACAAATTCGCCTACTGGTTTGAAAATACGAAAAGTAAAATAATTTCAGCTTCTTTACCTTCCAGATTTTGTGATGATCATTTCCGTGCCGAGTTCGTGGAACTTGTCCCACAGTTCTTTCGTCTCGAGGCTGCAGGAGATCTTGGCCATCTCCTCGCTGGGCACGCCGGGGCTCGTAGGAATGAGCGGCTCCGTACATAACGGAGCGCCGCCGCTGCTGCTGCTGAAGTCGCCGTGGGTTTCCAGCAAAGGCAGGTCGCCGATGTTTGGATGGCACGACGACTTCTCTACGAATTGTTCTAGAATTTAAAAAATATATTAAATATATATGTGCACCAATTTATTGCAGTTGGTGTTACAAAAGATGTTCAAGTCAGGGACTATAACATGCAGATATTGGTTTGGTTCTAATAAAAACAAAAATCACATAAGAACAACATTATACCGTTTACATGATTTGCTTTAACATTGTATAGTTAGAATATGCGAGGCTAGCCTATATGAAATGTAGAAATAATATCACTGCATATAGCTAGAAACGCAATTGATAAAATGCTATTCTTTATAGGCACTAAACAACAAAATAGAATTAATAATGGCCTAGAAGTGCTTAAATATTTATAATTTTTTTTTTTTTTACACTGTAATTTTGCCTGAAATGTAATCGGCCTGTTACAAACTGCATAGAGCCACCAAAATATTCCAATGCATTGGCCATTAAACCCACAACTATTAATGTTCTTAAATCTTAGTTACTGATAGACAAATTAGACTTCACTTTTATTTTTATACTGTAAGTGTAAATAACCCGTTAGCCGTAAGAGATGGCTTGTCGTTTACCTATAAAACAAAATGAAATCCGTTCATTTTGATTTGCCAGGAAAGTGTACAAAACCTTCAGAAAACGACACCATTTGGCCAAATACAAAATCTGACTTTTTAATTCAATGTTTTCCTTTATATACATTTTTAAAAAGCTTAAGAGAATCCCTCCTTATATTGACATTTCCTTAAAACATTTACATTTTCTCACACAATCGTAGCTTATAACTCACTGAAAAAAAGGTGTAATTATTTAAATACTCGGCTATATTTTCCTTTGTATAAAACTGCTGGAGTTTGACACTGATGGCACCGTACGCTGTTGCTATCAAAACTCGTTGAAGAGTCAGATCTGCTCTTACCCAGCGGCTTGATGGTATTTTCCTCCGACTCCTTGTCTTTCGAGCTCCCACTTGACATGAGTGCGGCTATGGAGAAGGCATTCGCCCTGGAAGAGAGCTGAGGCTTTGGGGAAGAGGTGTACTCCATGATGCGAGTGCTCAACTATTCTCAACAGCACCAATGTCCAGATTAAGCCCCGAAACGACTTGCAAGATGATATTTGAGTCAGGACTAAGAGATGTTGTGTGTTACTTCCAAATCGGTTGGGACATTGTGTGTCTCGCTCCAGTCACCCTCTAGCTCTCTTGCACAAGCAAGGTTTTCATAGTAAGTGTTGGTCACTTGCAGTGCCTTAATTTCACTAGCCCCTGCACAGTCATGACCAATCGTTGTGATGCTTCTAGCTCATTGGTTCTTCAACACCTTCCACTGTACGGTCAGTTTGTCTATAAATCCTACAACGGTGACGGCTTGGCTCATGAATATTAATTTATTATCGTGACGTTGACCTTCTAGATTTGCCGAAAGAACGAATATATTTTTTTGTAGAGGGCGTGGCTTATCAATATTTAACTTTTGTGTCTGGCCACTCCAAGCAACGTCAGGACGACCTTATTAATATTCATGAGTTGACCCATGATTTCGCCTACTGGGCGCTGCGCAGACCTGAGAGAGCCGTCAAAATATGCTAAATAAACTTCATCAGTGTTTAACACGTCACATCTGTCTACACTAAAAGGCTGGATATGTATAACCTTCCATCATGCATGAAAACTTAAATGTCCACATCTTGTAAGGAAATGTTATAGTACAGACTTCCTTAACATGACTAATGTTTTATCACCTACAATTCAACTATTTGTTTTATTTGTCTTCTAAGTTCCCACATTTTTGAGTATAGCTATGACATAATTTGTATTCATTATTCGGAACAGTTATTTCCGACAAAAACACGGGTCCATGCAGGCGTTTTAAAAACTTTAATATAATTAGCCTATTTTAAGTTCAAGAAAAGCTGTATTCTAAGAATTTTAAACTCGCCAGTTATACTGCTGTGCATATAAATGTTGGATAGACAAAAACAACATTTATCACTCCCGTGAGGAACTGTCTTCACAAACAAGCGAAAAAAAATCATCATTTAGAAAAGAGAAATCAAAACAAAAATAAAGAAAAAAAAAACTAAACATAAATAGGCCAAATACAATTCTAACTAGGCATAGTTTTATTTTACAATTAAATATATAATAATAATAATCATTAACATTATTATTATTATTAGCCAATTATCGATGTTTTATATTCGTAGATTCAGTAACATTCCTTATCTGATTACTATTAGTAACAGTTATGTTTCTGTTTTCTTCTTCTTCTGCATTATCCTTTTGAACTTTTGATAAGAACAAATTCTGTCTAGACGCCACCTCAGGCCACCCGCTCTCGCTTGATGCCAAAATTGAACACAGGCGCCTTTTGTCCAATCAACACTTAAGCCAGCGTTATGCCGATCAAGCTTGGTGAAATCATTACTGCAGATTTGAACTACATTTTTCACAGCGACAAAAGCACTGGTTTGCGGTTATTGCCCTGCCTGGTTCAACTGCTCAACGGCGTTTGAAACTGAACAGTACCACTCTTAAATGCTTATTTTATTGGCATATATTTTATATATATTAATACACACAATAAAGGTATGTTTTTGATTATTCCCTGTTGAATAACTATTAATCTGTGCTTTTGTAGTCTATACACTGCGCGCCAAGTGTAGAGTCGTATGTGTGTGTGTGTGTGTGTTGTATATATATATTATATAGATATATATCATATAAAATCGCTGACTCTTCTGTGTTTTTTTTGGCAACTTGAGGAATCACCTCATCCTCAATGTCACTCTCCCTGGAGAGACGCAAGAGCCCCAGATCTACAGCGTTTAAACCCATTAAGACGACACTCAAATGCAAATCCAATGCTGCAGATATATTATAAGGGACCTTGGCTGGAAAAAAATTAGATTACTGTGCAATTGCCAGCGGATAATGTGCTAAAAGCTTTCCCACTTGGCGTAACTCCTTACTGAATATTATTCACACTTTCAGGGCCGATGTGCCAGCCGGCCCATGGCGACTTTTAAAGATCCAGCCGAAAGTTGCTCGTCCGTGCATGTTTCCATGTCTGCTCTTTTATAAGCGCTTTGAATTACAATCAGGGTTGCCCAAACTCGTCCTGGAGGGGCCGTTGTCCCGTTTAAGAGTTTTAGCTCCACCTAGAATTAACACCCTGAAGCAGCTAATCACTCTCTAATTGCCATACTAGAACGTGAAGGCAGGTGTGTTGAGCAAGTATGGAGCTAAACTCTGCAGGACACCGCCCTCCAGGACCGTTTTTGCACCCTGATTACATAGCACGGTTTTGCTTCTTGGCAAAATTGACCAAACCACGAATCTTCCCAAGCTGACCTGCTTTTAAACGCATATTGCCATTATTAAATGGTTTAGTTTCTCTTTATTCTGTTAATTTATTGATTTATGATTAATCCTATGCTAGTCAGTGTGCACATATTTTTTAATTTTTTATTTTATTGAGTTTAGAATATATGTGATTATTGGAATAAAATATTGTTATGAAATCAACAATTTAGCATTGTTTATGTTTTATGCAACTTTAGGCTTTTTTATGATAGGATCCAACTCGCTGTTTTTTAAAAAACCCAGTTTTTGGTGTTGTATGGCGACTCTGCAACACGTCAAGCCTCTATGACAGGGGTGTCCAAACTCAGTCCTGGAGGGCCGATGTTTAGCTCCAGCTTGCCTCAACACACTTGACTGGAAGTTTCTATGCCTAGTAAGCGCTTGATTAGCTGCTTCAGGTGTGTTTAATTAGGGTTGGAGCTAAACTCTGCAGGACACCGGCCCTCCAGGACCGAGTTTGGACAGCCCTGGTCTAATTCATACTGGCAAAATAGTAGGAATCTAAGCTAGGAACTGTGTTTGAAACACAGACCTGACGGACGCATTTCGAGGATGGCTGTATTATGTCCCAAGACAAGTGTGACATTCAACAGACGACTGTTTTAATCATTTCCGTACAATCGATGGTGATAATATAACGTTGGTGAGCCAAATTAAGACTTTGGAATATAACTAATGTGCTGTCCGTAATTATTTATAGGTAAACAATGTTGTTATTAATTTGTTGATCATTAATGAATCAATCCATCTAAAGAAGCATCAATTTCATCCCATTTATGCCGTGTAGGCCAAATCATATTGCCTACACGTTTTGAGGATCAGCATAACAGTTATATGTTCCCAACATTATAAATCATTACAAAGTCTTAAATATTTGATTTAAATATTTTTATTTAGTAAGGCTTATATCAGTGCTCTTCAATGTAAATACTGTTTTTTGAGTGAAAATAGAGAAAATAATTGTTTATTGCTTCTCCACCTCAATATTAACAGGTTATGATCATCAGACGAAATGCATATATTGTCAAAATACTGAAATATAATTATTTTCAAGAATGCATATACTTCAAGAATGCTGTCAGATTATTTTAGATTTCATACTCATTTTATTAGTGTTTAAAATATATAGTATTTCTTTATGCCCATAAAGAAATAACAAAAAAATAAATGTCAACATTTTGTTAATATTTATGCAGATGCCCATTTATCTTTCTTTTTTATTATCATGAAGTTTGAATTATATTGTCAGTATTAAAATTCCTGTTGGGCATATAATAAGTGGATTAATTATATTCAGGATTAATCCAGAGGCGTGAAATACAACAATCATCCTCCATTCAGAGGCCTCAACAGGAAAAGTAAAACATTCGGTCAGCTGTACTAAGTTGCCATGGTTAGTAATGACCTTAAAATTCTAGGGCAGCAAAGTAAGTCCTGTTGCATCAGGCTGGTTCAAAGGAAGTATAGCTTTTCCAGTTTTCACCCGTGAGAAGTGCCCCCATATTCCCCCTTGGCTTTCAGGCAAAGGCAAGCGGGCTGACAGGCATGCAGTGGTCGAGCCAGTGTCTCCGTTCATATGACTAATTAGACAAGCTTCACGCTGCGCTGTTCTTTTTGATGCTGAGCCCTGGTGCTAATTGCCACTTCCGTCTTGGGGCACATGGAGGTTAAGTTCAAATGCAGAACTGGCTCGCTGCACTCCTCCACCCCGCCGTCTAAACGGCCCCTTCTCAACCTTTTTTTGCCCTGATCTGGGCCATGACCGGAGCCTGTTGGGGACAGGCTTGGGATGATGCGGTGTGTGCCGGCAATACGGACAGTAGAGGAGAAGTGTTCAGACGAGAAGGAGGGGTAATGTGGAGAGGGTATTAGCCGTATCTCAGATTAGGCTCATTAAGGACTGAAAAACAAGTGAAGTGTCTTTGCTCAAGCAGGGCTAAATCAACCCAGGAAGTCTGAGTCTGGCCTCTTGCCTTCTCATCACCTCAAACCCTTCTGTTCTTCTAGCTTGTGGCAGTAATTTTTACAGGGCCCATCAGAGGGGGAAGATGGCCCCAAGTAAGAGTGAAAGTGGCTTAAAGTCATTAGTCTAGTGTGAGTGAGTGAGAACTTGTCAGAGTGATGCTCATAGTTTGGTTAACACTGTGACGTCACAAGTAGGCTGCCGATAGTACTGATGGATGTGGTTTCAAATAACACTAATTTGTTCACACCGCCCATACCTTCTGCTGTGGTTATTGTTGGTACTTTGAGTTCAATTATTTATTAGGGCATAAAATCGAATGTCTTTTTGGAAAAAAAAAAAACAGTTTAAAGATTGGATTTTATTGATTTTTGTTTTTTAGTTTTATTTTCTAAAAACAGCTTTCTCTCAGTTTTGAACAGTTGTGTGATTGTTGCCTTCATCCATTATATAGATCATATTTGAATTACCATAAAACAGTGGTTCTCAAACTATGGATGGTGTTTGGCAAGGTAATTGCCTGATATCTAAAATTAAAATGTTCAAATTAAATAAAAGATTAAAATATATTCAAGTAGTACAAGTACACATTAACTTATTCAAAATTTACAGTATAGAAATGTATCATTTTTTTTATTTCTATTTCAACTAAGTGCTGTTCTTTTGAACTTTTATATTCTTCAAAGAATCCTGAAAAAAAAAAAGGTTTCCACAAAAATATTAACAGCAAAACTGTGTTAACATTGATAATAGTAAGGAATGTTTCTTGAGCATAAGTCTCCATAAAAATAAAGCTGCACATGGCAGATAGAGTGCAAACCAGAGAAAGAAACAAACAGTGCAGATATAATGTGTGTAGAGCAAAAAGAGCTTATCAGTCTGTTTTTAACTGCTCAATACCTCATTACAGCATTGCACTGTAAAATACCTCTTCTGACCGTTTAAATAAGACTGCTCTCTTAGCTCTTTGTCACTTTAAACGGACTGATAAGCTCTTTTTACACTACACCCATTATAGATTTGTTTATTTCACTGGTTTGCACTGCCATGTGCCTTGTGCTACTTTGCTATCCCTGTTTTGGCATATCCTTAGTAGAAAGTTGTATTTGATTAATTGTAATCTGGTATTTATTTGTATGTTACAGGCTACCTGAGGGTTTACTGTATGCCCAAGGGTCTGAGAGGAATGCAATGTAAATTCTCTGTATTGCTGTCATGTGGCAGATTTGACAATAAATCAGACTTGACTTTTTTGACTTTGATATTAGAATGATTTCTGAAGGATCATGTGACACGGAAGACCTGGTTAATGATGCTGAAAATTCAGCTTTGCATCACAGAAATAAATGACATTTTAAAATATATTAAAATAGAAAACAGTTTTTAATGTATACTATTCGCAATTACTGTTTTTTACTGTATTTTTGATTAAAATAAATGCCGCCTTTATGAACACTTTTGCATGATTGATTTAAATTTACTAATCCATAATTTTGCTGGACTTATTTCACTGAAATTAACAGAACAGCTCGTATATTTATTCCGTCTTTTTTAAAATATCATAGTTTATTTGTTTTGTGTCTGAAGCAATCCGAAAAACTGAATCTTCAGACCACGCCATAAAGTTCACTTACGGTAAATATTATTATATTAATCTTTCCTAAGAGGCCCATCCTATATCTGCCCACGTCAGTGTCCTTCCAGAGAGTTTGTGTTTGATGCGGGACAGAGTGAGTGTGTGATAAAAGCGTTGGCATGGGCAGCCCCATCTCTCCATGGTCACACCGGTCAGTGGCATCCTTCAAAGGTCCTCATCAGAGATATGATTGGATCTCTCTCGCTGTCTCTGTCTTTCAGCTCTCTTTATCTCTTTTCCTCCCTCTCGCATTGGCAATAGCAAACTGCAGAAAAAGGAGACTGCGTCTGTCCTTCCTCTCCGCTCCGCTCATTTTCTCTGAGATGCTCTCCTGTCCGTACATGACTATCGGACATTCTCCTGGTCAAACAAGTGTAAAGTCTTTAAATGGGAATGTTTGACTTTGCCACAGCCATGAATAATAGAGAAGCCTGGTGGTTAAAAACGGTTCTAATGTGGTTTAACACACTTGTGAAGGAAGAATATGAGCGGCCCATCCCACGGGGGAAAGGGTGTGACAGAGAATGGTGCGGAGAGAGGATGTCTGTGATGCTGAAAGCCTTTTTGCAGCATCACACCGATGTTGTTGGGGTTTTAGCGGTGAGCGTGTGGTGATAAAAGCCACCAAGAGTCGCAGGTCTCCAGTAATACATCACTGTGAACTGCACAGGGACCGAAGACCACAAACATCTCTTTAATTGTGTTTCTACTCGGCCGCTCCTATCCCATCCTCCTTGTGCCTCTCCAGTGGTGATCACATTTCCAAACAGGACTGAAGTGGTAATCTTACTTGACTCTCTGAACTGCGGGCATCCACTTGGTGTCCTTTCTTTACTTTGACCTCTGCTTCTGATCTTCTCCCTAACTTCCACAGATTTTCACTAGCACAAACCGAGGAACCTTTCACCAGTGCCTACTGGATAAGTGTAGAAACTAGCATTCTGTTATCGTTTACTCATTCAAACGGTTTGAATTTCTTTTTTTCTCATTTCAATATGCAACAGGAATTTTTGATATTTCATCATGATGCCGAACATCATTGGTTCTTGCATGTCACCAGTGTTAGTATTACTTAGTATTTATGTACTATTAGTTTTTATTAATATATTGAATTAACTTTTGTTTTATATTCATATAATTCTAATTTTTATATTTTTCTGTGATTTTTGTTATGTGCTGCCGGTTTTATTATTATTATTATTATTATTACTGATTACTTATTATCCTAAGGTTCAGTTATTGGGTTATTTCATTTTAAATTTGTAGGGTCCCGTTTAGGTTGGATTTAGGGTCCGGGATGAGGAAGTGTGAGTCCCTTAATTCTATTTCAGTAGTTGCAGACCTTTAAGGTTAAAGGGGTCATCGAACAACGTGTGGGAGGGATGTCAAGTAACAACATGGGGTTAGCGGGGGTTTAGGTGGGAGTTTAACAATAAGCCCCTGATCCTAGAAACCGTGTAACCCAACGCCATTGTAATAGCAAACGTGATAGCGGTATAATGTGCGGCGGGACGGTTTTTCAAGAATACAACTTAAATTGGGGCCACGGAAACCACGCTATTGTATAGCTTCAAGTGTGTGACATGGTTCCAGGACACTTTTGTGCTTTCTTTGTTCGTTTGGAGCTGGACAGGCCGAGTCTATAGGTTTACGCCAACGGTCAAAATGTGAGGTTGCATTCCACAGAATCAGCTCAGTTGTACGCTTTTGAACAAAAGCGAGATAATCAATTGAAGGTGAATAAAATAAATAAATGCTTGTTCGCCTGAGGGATGTAAAGCACATTAGTTTATGGAAAAACAGGCTCAGTTCTTGGGCTTATGGGGACATTCAGTAGATACATACGATTAGAACGATTATCGGAATCATCATTTTCCTCAAGGTGCCCTGTTCACATATGGCTCCGATAACTCTCTACATGGAAAATGAAGATGAGTATTTTGAGTGGCATGTACACTGGACCATGGTGCATTATTCACACCCAGATCAGTCGTCTGCATGCAAATAACTGCTGTTATATTGCTGACTTTAAAACCTTTGCTCTGTTTCCGACTCCTGCTGCGTGGCTCTCCTGGCATGTCTCTTCCCTCACACAACCTAACCATTTTGCGGTGGTAACGCAGGAAACTGTCTCCAGCTGCACACTTCAGACTCCCAAATTCTCCCCAGCAAATGTGGTCACTTTGATATCAAGGGTCGGTGACTTTTGTCTTGACGGTCTCAAATAAAAGACAAGAAAAAAACATATAGGTTTGAATGACATGAGCCGAGTAAATGATGACAATTTTTATTTGGGGGTAAATCACTTAAAGTCCTTGAGCCCAAAAATGGTGTTCTGGTTATCATTGGAACACCCAGTCATTTCAACCCATCTGACTTTATTGTATGACTAACCCCGAATGGTTCCTCATTCCCCTCTCTCACAAAATAGATCGGGTTTCAACCAGCGGGGGTCATTTAGATGACACGAATAGTTTTGTACATGAATTAAATCTGGATCATTAGTAAAGGGCATATATTTGCGATTTAATTTTTCCTTCTCTTGGAATTTTACAGCGCTTGGGCATAACGTTAGGTTGCAAAGATTAAAGTCTCAAATCCAAATAGATATTTTTATAAAAGTTAAGAGTCAACCACGCCTCCCTAAAACGGCTCGTTCTCACCCCCCCCCCACTGTTCCCTCTCTCCGACTGTCCCTCAAGATCTGCATAACCCCGAGCCCCCATATGTTCACCTACGCTAAATTATTGTGGTGCAGAACGTTTATCTCGCTGTAGTAATTGTTGTTGTGCTGCCCTGCCGCCAGTTTCAGATGGACTCTCGACACCTCGCGGTTTCTTCCTGGAAGCGAAACTACTTTGCTTGGGCCTTCTCCCAAAAGAACGAGCTCTCTTTTTTCTGTCCTCTCTTCCGACGCTGATCCGACTTTTCTCTCTTGTCTTCTGTGGGTCGCTAATCGGCGACGGACCCAAAGACCAACGCCTTTTCCCAACCTAGGACGCAAGCGGATCCAGCCCGGTGCCTTCTGTCACACTTGTGCGTTGCCTCCCGCAACGACCCCCGTTCTCAACCGCCCGCCGCCGCTCAGCGCCTAGCCCTGGCCGTTGTGTTCATGTGAAGGCGAAACTACTCTTGTTCTTTGTCGTCCAAACGACGACATCGCTAGAAATCATGGTTAAGTGTGTTACAATCACGGTTCCAGACAGTTTCAACCCAAGTCAGAGACGTGCAGCCAGTTCTGTATGGGAGGCTGTTTCTCTGAGCTGTTACGTAGTAACTACACCTCCGCCCCCTGGTCTTAGGACTCCCAGACTCTAAGGACTTTTGATATGTAAAGAAGAATTTGCCACTGATTATTCAAACACGAGTTTTGAGCAATGTGGAGTAGCACTTGTTGGCAGGCTCTCGAGCACCAAATGCAACTGGTTGGATGTCTTGCGCAAGCGCGATGCATACTCGCACTCCGTAAACGACCACCTATTAAGTCTATAACTTCCTTTACGTCATGTCCCCACGGGAGCAATAAATGCCCGAGTTGATAATGTGGGGGAAGAGTTTGTTGTCGCTCGCGCCACCGACACGGCAATCAACAAAGGGATGGGGGTACCAGTGCCCGTCACACGCCGTGAGTTTCGGGGGCCGCCCCACACGCCGCCTGGCCAATCAATAGCACAACTGACAGGTCGGTCACACACTGTGCAAGGATGAGCTGTGTAAAAGCGGCGCTGGGCAGAAAGCGGCTGAGGCGAAACAATTATATGACACTTAGCATTGCCATGGAAATAAGTGTTTTAGGGAACCGTACAACTGCAAACGCTGCATGACACCAAATAATGTCTTTACAGCAGCGTGACTGGTGGACTAAAGGACACAACACCAAAAGTGTGTACCGCACTAGGCGAACTAGGAGTGATCGAGTTCAGAGATTCCGCATGGCCCTGTTCGGTCCGATGTCAAACTCTCGCGCACACCTGCGAAATTGCTAGTATTCAAGCGGGGAATCCGCTGTCTCTATGTCTGCTCGCGCCCGTGTGTTTCCGGGTTTGTAGGGGGTGTGTGTGGCTGCGTTCCCCTACGCCATAAACATGTTTCCCGATGGGGGATATCCTGGACTCCTAACCCACGCAGGCGCTGCAAGGCCCTTTTCTCTTAAGTAGTGCTGATATTTTGCCTCTGAATGTGGCGGTGGCTCTAATACACTTCGCAGGGTCAATACAGCACAGTGGGATGTTGAGAGGACAAAACTATTTCGCTGTTGGACGGTAGTTGCACAGCGTGAACTCATGTTCCTCTTTGGCGTGTGTGCAGCGCAGATGCCGTGGCTCAAAGAATATTTCCGGTCAGGTGTGTGGTGGAGTCGGAAGTAAATATAGATCCGCCTGTCATACGCATACTCGCCGTTGCCTAACAATGGGAATTTTTAATGTACCTTGTATTATCGAACAACACTTCGATTCGTGGTATTCCAGGGCACCAAGTCCAAAAGGGACAACAGATACTTACTGTGGTCTTGCAATCTGATCTGATTAAAATTAGATCCTGAAGAATTCTCACATTTTCACTTCAGAAGTTTATTTTTAAAAGTTTCTGAAATTTGTGATTTGTTGCTATCTGGCAAAGGACAGATAACAGTAGTTCGTGAAAGGGGACCGGGGGGACATGGTAAGGGGTTGAACTGCCATGCCCGGTGGTAGGCTTGGCACAAGGGACACAGAATTTAACAGTTGGGTTTAATAAAATTGGAAATTATGTGTTTACCATTTTGGTACATTGCAGGTATGGCACCTCATTTCTTGGTAAGGAACAGCAGTTGGGTGTGCAGCAGGGGGACATGGCAAAGAGGGGGTGGGCGGGGGAGCAGTGGCAGGGCAGAACCGCAATGCCGGAGAGCGGCAAGGGGAAGGAGGGAACCCAGGGAAGGTGGAACAACACGCCCGGGGCTTCAGCCACCCTATGACTGACAGCGGAGGGCAGCCGGGGTGACCATGATAAAGGGCGCGGTAGATGTCAAGATGCGCTCCTGAAAGCGCGGGAGGGGATGGCTGAGTGCAGGGGGGAGGCAAGGGCCCCCCCTGAAAATGCCCCTGCTGGGTACTCTCTCAGGAGAGGAAATCTGGCTGATTAGTCAATGATTTTTGTGAGGAGGGACAGAACCAAAAAGTTAGAGGATAAGACAAGTGGTGGGAGAGAGGGTGCCAAGGGGTATGTGAAGACAGGGAAGGAGGGGAGGTGAGGCTGTGGTCCAGGAGGGCTTCCTCGTGCCTCTGCTGGAGCAGAAAATCTCTCTAAAATTGGTTACTGCACTGATGGTCTTCATCTGTTGTGGCAGGGGGTCATCGCAAAATCTCTACCCCCGCCCCCCTGGGCAGCGTCCATTACCACCGCTGTTTGTCAGGCACATGGGATTGAGTGTGTCACTGCTTCCCTGGTGTCCCGAGTGTGGCTCATTTAGCTGTCAAATGCTCCGGTTGCATTAGCACTCTATGAAGGGCATGAAGTAAACACACACAGGGACATTCACACCATTACAAACTGCTGGATGTCCCCTTTGCTTGTCCTGTTGCTCTCTGGCAAAATGTGAGTAGAATAGGTATGCTTAGTTGTGGTAAGGACTATGCGAGTTGTATTTTTACAACTTGTGTGCATATCTTATGTCTTCAAATAGCATGTTGTTCAGAGAATAGGATTAGATTGGGACCTCACATGATAAGGATAGAACATAACAAAGAACCATTAGACACAATGAATTGTAATGTATTGTTAAAGGATAGTTCATCTTAAAATCTTGTCATCCTTTACTAACCTTCATGTCATTTCAAACCATCCATTTGAGTATTTTATATACAATATATTGAGTAAGTCCATTTTTTTATACATTTTTATTGCATTTTTTAATTTTGCTTTATTTTTTTTTTATTTCAGTTTTAGTAATTTTGTTTAGCCATTTTTATAATTTTTTTTTTTTTTATTATCTAGTTCGCTGCTTTATTTTAGTTTTAGTAATTTTAGTACTTCGATTTAAAGGGGTCATATGATGTGATTTAAATTTTTCCTTTCTCTTTGAAGTGTTACAAGCTCTTGGTGCATAAAGAAGATCTATAAAGTCTGTTTCATGTAAGGAACTACTTTGTTTGGTCTTCCAAAAGAGACAATATAAGCGCTTCTACATGTTTGTGGAGGCGATCCGTGCCTGGTCGCTGAGGAAATACATCAACTTCGTTCTTTGGATCGGCGGATCAGCTTTCACCGTGGACGAAGCGGAGTACAGCCCAGGGTCGTCACATGCTCCTTCGTCAAATCCGCCGGCCGCACCTTTCTCAAGCCTGCCCGCCTCTGCTCACTCTAGCCTGCCGTGTGTTTCATTGTAAAAGCGAAACTACTTAGTTTGGTCTTCCAAAAGGACACGACTAGAAATCATTGGTTACATTTTACAACACTGTTCCAGAACAGTTCAAATATTCAGATGTGTGCAGCACATCTTATGGAGGACTTGTTCCTGATCCTGGTAGAGTAGACTACAAAGCCGGCTGTTCTGACACACAGCTGTAAGTACTTTTTAATATTTAAAGAATTTGCCACTGATAATTAAAACGCAAGTTTTGAGCAGTGTAGAAAAGCACTTGTTGTTTTGATCTGACAATGTTTTATCTTTAGGCGGCCCGATGCAATGCTAAAAGAGAGCATAGTCGTATAATCCTCAGTATGTCCCCACCGAGCAACGATTGGCCCTTATATCTGGGGTTTTAATGGTTGTTTTGTCTCGTCGAATCCAGCCGGCACAGCACACAATGTAAGGTTGTAACATTTCCTCACATCTTGATATTCGCCAATCACAAACGCACTGGGAATCGCTGCGCATCAGAACACACCCTGGCTTTTCAGACCGATGAGCTTTGTAAACGCGTTTCAGAAAGGCGGGGCATAAAGGAAAAACAATAATGTACAGTATGTGGAAAGTTTTTTTTTACTTTAAACCGCATAAACACATTTAATTACACCAAATACACAAAATAATGTTCTTTTTAGCAACATCATTCTGATTCCCTTTAAACTTGTATATTTTAGTTAGTTGCCAAGACAACAAAGTTTTTTTTAAGTTTGATTTTCATCTAATATTTATAATGTACTTCATGTCAGCTTTATTTTAATGAAAATATTTGTTTTAGAGTTTTAGGTTTAACAATACAAAACTGTTACAGTATATTTTTCTCTCTCTCACACCAATACACCCACACACCCAGCCCACCTATTATTAGAAACACAAAATATTTTCTTTTGTGTTTCATAGAAGAAAGTAAGTGTACATATTTTGAATCACATGAGGGTGAGTAAATGATAATGTAATTTTCATTTTTGAGTAGGCAACAACCCCAGCATCCACATAGAAAGCCATTCAGAGCAACAACCCACCAAGGTTTTGTAGTGAAATCAGTATGTTATAATCATGGTTGTATGATGTCCTGAGATGTCAAGATCTGGCGATCTGGTCAATGTGGTTATTCTAACCTTCACCTGCTTCCAGTAGACCTCCTTGGAGTTATCGTGTGAGGGTTCTCCTTATCTCTCCAGGTCTATTGATGAATGTACAGATGGATGTCTTTGGGACCTTAACCTTTGGGCTCTTGTATGTCACAGTGTTGGTCTCTCTGGACTGGAATTGTTATCAGACTCTGGATTTGAACTTATTTCTCAGAACATTGAACTTTAGACCTAGTGTGCATGTGTTGGGGTCAGGCATGGGGAGGAAGGTTGGAAGCTTGCAGTCAACCTGGTCTGTCTAGGAGTTAATCCTGCTCTCCTTAACAACGTCAGCAAAACCCCAATTACCATCTCCCGCACCAGAGCAGAACAACTAACCACATGAAAATAGTTCAAACAGAAATTTGCACGTGTCCGCAGAACTCTGTCCGTCATACACAAGTTCTGAATAGCCCCCACCTCTTGTGTGTTTGATAGTAAATAGTTTGGCTTGTATTCTCCTCTTCATTTCACACCTTTTACCCAGTTTAAATCAGATTTCAGATTTCCCTTCGAAATTAGCACTGAAAATATGAAAAGATGGTGAATTTTATTGTTTTGTCATTTTTGTCAAAAGAAAAATATTACTTTTAAATTAAATTAAATTTTTATTAATATTATAATTTTTAAATATTATTAAATGCCAAATGCGGTGAATTCTTTATTGCTTTTTAATTTTTTCATTGTCTCACAGCAGGCCAGCTTGTACCGCTGTGAGTATTCTGCAATTACCATGACTGGTCACAAGTTTGGTGGCCATAAGTTTTTTTTTTAAAAAGAAATGAACAGTGTAGCCTATTTTCAACTAAATAAGAAATGTTTTCTTGAGCACCAAATCAACATATTAAAAAGATTTCTGAATGATCATGTGACCCTGAAGACTAAACCGATGTAATCACTGTGATGAAATCCTGCCATTGTATAAATAATTGCATGTTAAAAGATAGAAAACTATTTTAATGTTGTTATTTGTAATAATATTCACAATAGTACGGGTTTTTACTGTATATTTGTTTAAATGCAGTCTTGGTGATCACAAAGGCTTCTTTTAAAAAAATTGGAAAACTCTTAACGCAAACGGCCAACAGCGAAAACAAGGGGAGAAATAGACTTGGGGGGGCGGACTAGCGCTAGGGATAGAGCATAACGCAGCAGATTCCGGGTCTAGTTTTGAGGGTGGCCAAGAACCTGGTTAGATTGGGAGAGACTGGGCGTGAAAACAAACTCCCGTGCCCCCCTGCTCTAGTGGGGCACAACGATGGACGTAAAAATTTGTAAGGGCGGCATTCCAGGGCCGGGGGCAGCCCCTGGGGATCGTTGACAGAAATACCAAAACTGTTTGTTAATGACAGTAATAACATAATGAGTGTCCAAGTGATATCAGGCCACAGGACTGGTGCTGACAATTCCTGCAATCACTATATTTGTAGACAGTTAGCGTCTCAAGATGCCGTCAGGCCGAGGCGATAAGAGATGAGCTGACCGGCTGCGTCTCTGTATGTGTGCGAGATACATGGGGTCACATGTAGCCCACAGATGCCCCAAGCAGATGATAGCGGCACAGGATCAGAGACGGCAAACCGGTGGAAGGATGCTCTAACGGCCTGGGTCTCACAGATTATGGGAGGAAATGGCCCCTAGAAGCTGTGGAGGCTCCTTGGTTCTCCTCCCTGCCTGTCAATGCCCTCCGCGAATGATGGACTTTCTCTTTAATATTACAGTGCATTTCTTATCCTGAAAGGTAATGAAATCAGGTCTGACAGCACAGTGACATTCTGCAGTGCCACAGCATTATTGGCTAATAAACTCCCTCTTTTCTCTCTAGTCATGAGTCAGACAGGAAATACATTACGCGATGCTAATTTTATGAAAAGCATCACCATAAAGTTAGATCTTGCTGAATGGCCCAAAGGTAGAGAAATGACAACACTGAAACGGCTTCACCAGCAAACAACCAGCATATTAACAGCGAAATACGGGAATAGGTCATAATGGTTTGCTTAACCTATTTACTTGCAATTCCATTTCCTTAAGTTAAACTCTCCATTTTCCATATAAGATGGATTTTGCACTTACATGGTTCATTGATTTGGCTTCTGAGCGAACGCGCTGATTTCCGAAACATTCTTAAAAGGATAGTCCACCCAAAAATAAAAATGTAGTTCCAAACCCATATGACTTTCTTTCTTGCGCTGAACATAGAAGAAGAAATTTTGAAGAATGTTTGTAACCAAACAGTTTCGGTTCCCATTGGCTTCCATTGTATGGACAGAAAAACACCGGAAGCCAATGGGAACCGAAACTCTTTGGTAACTTACCCATATTTTATTTTATGCTCCACAGAAGAAAGAAAGTCATACAGGTTTGGAATGGCATGATGGTGAGCAAATGATTAGAGAATTTTAATTTTGGGGTGGACTACCCCTTTAATGTAATGCAAACTATAAGCGGACACTACAACTTCTCTCTCACACTCCATGCTTTGTGTTATCAGTATGTTTTTTGGGATGGTGGGTGGGGGCGCTCAGGCCTGGTGTGGAGACGCTGTCGGCCCACTCCCCCTCAAATGGAGCCAGGCTTGGCTGATAAGCCGCGTCCCAGGCCTAGCAGGGAGCCAGGCCTATCTAAGCCCCCTGAGTGACTGGGTGACATGCTCTTCCTTAGTCCAGACAGATAGACAGTCACTGCACAGTGAGGAAGAGGAAGAGGGGGATAAGGATGGAGCCATTGTCAATACCGCTGGAAATAATCTGCAGTTTTCCAAATCTCTATGAACCTCTGGATTTGATTAGTCATGGAGGATGGCAAATGATCAGTCATGTTTTGATAATTAACGAGCTAATCGTAATTTTCACCCAAAAATATTGTCATAGTTTATTATGTCATTCCAAACCTATGCAGTTCTTTTCTGGAACAAAAAGGGTCCAAACAACAGTAGACCCTTTGTCTTTATAATTAAAAAAAATATATATATTTAAATGTCCTTTTTGAGCCACAGAAGAACGTCAGTCAAACTGGTTTAGACTGACATGTGACAGAACTTTCTTTTATGGGTCAACTACCTGTACAACCAGACCAAAACACCATTTAAACTGGTCATATGATGTTGCTAAAAAAAACAGTATTTGTGTTGGTGTAATTAATTTTATACGGTTTAGGGGTGCAAAAACGCTTATTTTTTTGTTTTTTCCACATACTGTACATTATTGTTTCTCCTCTATGCCCCACCTTTCTGAAACGTCGATTTTTACAAAGCTCATAGCTCTGAAAAGTGAGGTGTGCTGTGATTGGCCAGCTATCCAGTGCGTTGTGATTGGCCAGCTATCCAGTGTGTTGGGATTGGCCGAATACCTCAAGCGTGTGACGGAAATGTTACGCCCCTTACCATATGGGCCAGCAGATTCCGAAACGAAGGAGCTTCCGGTGGGCTTGCGGCAGCCACATGTGACGACCCCGGGCTGGATATCGTCCTCTTTTGGAAGGCCAACCAAGTTTCGCTTTCACAACGAAACACACACCTCACGACATGGCGGCGGCTACAATACTACAGCGAGAATAAAAGTACGCCTTCTTTCTTTGCATGAACATTTGGCGTTATGCAAATCTTCCCACACAGTGATGTAGACATGTGGGGGCGTGTTAGAACGAGCCGTTTTAGTTAGGCGTGGTTGACTCTTAAATTTTATGAAGAATCTCTTTGGATTTGAGACTTTAGTCTTTGCAACTTTACAGATCTTCTTTATGCACCAAGAGCTTGTAACACTCCAAAGAGAAAGGAAAACTTGAAATCCCTCAGATGTAATTTGTAATATAGTGATTTTTAACTAAAGTTTAGGACATTATAAATGGCATGTTCTATTAACTATACTGTATTGATACTCTATAGGTTTTTCAAAAATTTTTAGGCCAAGACCCCCAATCGATGAGCGCGGATCGGAAGCCCTGGCTAACGTATAAATAAAGCTTTATATATTTTTTTAAGCATACCCATATATACCATGTGTAAAAAAATAGTAAACAGGATGTTATAAAGACAACATGTTGTTTGATAAATTACATGATTGTTTTTATGTAGTTTTACATTATTTATATAAATACAGTTTAGTAAATGATTTTTCTAAAATATCTCGGAACATTATTATCTGGAAAATATGTTCTGTAGTGTTATATGTATAAACCTGAAGAGAAATATTTGCAATTTAATTCTATTTTATTTATATAACACTTTTCACAGTACATTTTTCCTGAAATTTTCCACAGACCCCCGAGTGCCCACTTGTGACCCTCTGGGGGTCTTTGGACCCCATTAAATAAACAACAACAACTCTACTATATGCTATAGACAAAGTATGCCACATTTGCTGTTTGGATAATGTCACAATAAATCTACTATAATTCTACAATAATAATATACTATGTACTGAATTGATGGTATGCTGCAACTAACTTGCATAGTCTAGTATTGATTTCATGCTAAAACAAATTAATGATTCCGTATACCATATAGATGGTATGCCAAAACTGTATACTGTTCAAAAGTTTGAAGAAGGATCTTATTCTCACCAGGCCTATGATTCTGTATATGAAACTAATATAAAAAAGTGGTGTCCCTATAAACTATGATGAGCTACAATTGTACAAAAGATTAATCTCCACTTTAGGTTTGCTATACTATCTTGGCAGTATCTGAACAGAAGCAGGGTGGTCTGCAGACATGTACATCAGTTTGTTTCTCACACATTTGAAGTGCAGAGCAAAACAGAGCTCCCACACTCACAACGTGACGTAACGCAGGAAGATGACAGCTCAACGCTGACCGAGACGATACATGGCAGCTCTCCTCTGTTGGCCGAGTATGTTCAAGAGAGGGAATGTGGGTGGTCATGGGGACGTTTGTGTGTCCTTTTGTGTGTTATGTGTGTAAGCAAAACCAAACCAGACTGGGTGAAATTCAAGAGGATCTCGTCACTCCGAAGGTATCCGTGGTGGAAGACCACACATTTCTGTCAGGGTGACCAAAACAGTTTTGTCTGTTCAGTGACAAGAAGTGAGATCGTTTTGGATACTACTGATAAAGGCTACTGCTAACATTTATGGGATGAAACATGCATGTGTTAAATAATGCTACTGCTTTTGTTTGTAGGTGTGTGGATAACTAGACTCTTGCAGTTTAAAAACTATTGATGTTGTCTTTGTTAGTATGTGTACTTGTATCATCATGTTCATGTGTGACATACACTAACAATCAAAAATTTGTGGTCGGTAAAATGTTTTTAATGTACTCAAAAGTCTCTTTCTCACCAAGGCTGCATTGATCAAAATACAGTAAAAACAGTAATTTTGTGAAATATTAAAATGACAGTGTCTATTTGAAATATTTTTAAAAATGTAATTTAATCCTGTGATGCAAAGCTGAATTTTCAGCATCATCACTCCTGTCTTCAGTGTTACATGATCCTTCCGAAATCTTTTTAATATGTAAATGTTTCTCAAGAAACATTTATTATTATTAGCAATGCTAAAACAGTTCAGCTGCTTAAATTTTTTTTTGTGGAAACCAACATTTTTTTTGAAAGTTTAAAAGAACAACATTTATTTAAAATAAAAATATCTGGAAAAAACTAATGTGTATGTGTTTATAAAGTTGTGCTGCTTAAAAACTTCAAAGAACAGCATTTATTTGAAAAACATTTTTTGTAAAATTGTAAAAGTAAAAGTCACTTTTGGTCAATTTAATGCATCCTTGATGAATAAAAGTATTAATTTCTTTCAAAAAAAGGAAAAAACACATACTGACCCCAAACATTTGAGTGTTTTGACAAGAAAATACCACATAATAAGCAATTTCCCTTTCCTTGTGGGAACGAACCCAGAATATGAGAAGAAGAAGAGAGAGAAAGGAATTCATATTAAGGAAAACTTATTATTATTATATATATTCTGTGTATAAATAGAATAAAATAAAAATTACAAATGGTAAAATGTAAAGTTTTAAAATTATTATTCTTTGATGAATAGAACATATATTTGAAATAGAAATCCTTTAACATAAATTATTATTAATTTTGATTAATTTAATGTCAATGCTAAATAAAAGTATTCATTTATTTAAAAAAAAAAAATAATGCATGCCTCCACGTTTTAACCAGTAGTGTTAGGTGCACATTGTGGCACACACTACCAGCTCGGGCCACGGTGCAGAGCCGCAGCGCTCCCTCACACTCTGAGAGTGCGCAAAGAACACCAGGCCAATCCCAAGAGAAGGAGTCTATGACAAACAAAACAAAACGGGGGGCCAAAGAGAGACGAGAGCGTTTACTGCAGTGTGTGCTCAACTTAGGTGGCGCAGACAAAAAGAAAAAGAGAATGGTCAGACAGAGGAAGGCGGAGAGGATGGTAGAAGGATAATAGAGATGGCCTGCACAGGGTTTGATAGGAGCCGGCAGGGGGAGTTCTGCTGTGATAAGAGGGAGACAGGCAGGCTGGAGAGGGAAGCAGCAGCACTGATAGAAGGAAACTTTCCTTCATCAGGCGCGCACACCCAGGCCAATGTTGGCACCGTTTAGGGCTGATTCAGATATACGTATATTACTTGGAAAAAAATAATAGTTAGCTGGTTAGTTACGGTTAGTGCTACAGACATGTTAATCCTTATAGTGATCATTCGGATGTAGGTTTGAATCTGGTCTGCATTGTGATCTCATTCCAAAGAAAGCTATTAGGATTGTTAAAAGGGTTGATTATTACGAACCAACAAACAAATTGTTTATTAAATTACATGCTTTAAAATTTGCTGATTTAGTTGATTTAGCACAGGTAATGTACAAAGTTTATAATAATTTACTTCTAAATTGTATTCAGAGGCTGTTCAAAATAAGAGAAAGTCAGTATAATCTAAGAGGATTGTATATGTTTAAAAAAGTAAGGGCAAGAACTAATGCAAAAAGTAGGTGTTTATGTGTTGTTGGAATAAATGTGGAATTAAAATAATGTAATTCACTATCAAAATCTCACACTCAAAAATAAGGTGATAATTATCAAGGATTAAATCCAAATACCTCTGGATTTCAAGGTCGTTGACTTTGTTTAGTCTCAGCTTCTCACATTCATCATCCTCCGGCATCTGTCAAGTCAGTCAAATTTCTCTTTATCTCCTCACATCGTAATGAAAGGGGTTTCAAGTGCTCCAATTCACCAAATTAGTCTGCAACTACAGATAAGAAATGTGCGTATACTTGTGTGTGAGTGTTTGTGCACCGTAATGATCAATATTATGTTTGCTATTATTTGATGGATGGAATACAGCAGATATAATATTGAATTTTAATATGATATTTACAGTTTTATATTAATAATATGCTAATTTTCTTTATTCCTGTGGGGGAGTCTGAGGAGTGTTATTAAAGAGCTGTCATAGTCAATGAGGAGCCACCAATAGGAGATCTTAGACTGGGAAGTGAGGGGGAAACTGTAGTGGGAATTAGATTACAATGGCAGACAATGTTATATTAAGTAATTCACTAGATTTATGTTTACAGCTGTGAACGTGTTGGCTGCCATGAGCCTTTATTGTACCAAAAGCAGTCGTGAGCATAATTTAAATTAATTAAATGATTTATTATTTATTTAAATTAAAAATTGACATTAGATTAGAAAGATAAAAAAAGATTTAAAGAAATAGATTAGATTTTTAAAAATATATTTAAAAAAAATCTAATCACATTTGAAGAAATCGGACATCTTATTGAACCTTTAAACAACAAAACAATCTCAAAAAAGTATCATATTTAAAGGGGGTTCATATGGGCTTTGAAAAGATGCATATTTGTGTATTTGGTGTAACAGAATAATTGACAGTTTTAATGTTAAAAAAAACATTCTTTTTCAAATACTTGTACATTATGTAGGTCCTCTATGCCCCGCCTCTATAAACGCTTCTTTTCTACAAAGTCCCTCCTTCCGACAATCGCAGTCTGCTCTGATTGCCAGCTGACCCAGTGCATTGTGATTGGCGAACACCGCAAGCACTCGTCGGAAAGTTAACGCCCCTTACCATAATCACGAGCATCATCTTTCAAAATAAACGTAAGACAGTAAATACTGTCATTAGTTTACATCGTTCAAGCCCGGAAGGGGAACAGAACACAGTAATGATGCAGGACACAAGTCCGCGGTTTAAGACAGCTAGACAGCGATCTACTGTGGATGGGGTGCTGTCTCTCTATCTCACACACACACAAACGAGCTTTCGCACATCTAAAACACCACAATGCGCAAAACTCCGCCATTTGAACAGTCAAATAGCAAATAAATTAAAATAATAACAAACCAGTAGCGGATTCAGAAGCGCCAGCTTGTCATATTGCAAAGTCAGATAGTGCCTCCTCTCCTAGGTTCACGAACGGTCGTCCATAAAATGCATTGTTTTTCTGTTGTAAGTAATCTTAAAGATTCCCTGACATGCAATCTACTCCGGGACGGCCCAAAATAAAGTGCTTTTGCACTGAAACACACAGCGTCTCCCTGACATTGGTGCTTCAACACTTACTGTGGTTACTGAAACCACGCCTTCGTTCTTTGCGTGCACATTTGGGCGCATTATGCAAAAATTTCCACATAGTGAGGTAGATATGTAGCAGCGTGTTAGAACAAGCCGTTTTAGGTAAGCGTGGTTGACTCTTAACTTTGATAAAGAATATCTCTTTGGTTTTGAGAATTTAGTCTTTGCAACTTCAGGATCTTATCTATGCACAATCAGTTGTAACACTCCAAAGAGAAAGGAAAACTTGAACATATGCATCATATGACCTCTTTAATTACATAGCGATTTAATTCTTCATATAGTATGTTTTAGACAAATGGAGAGCTCATACTCACGAGGGGAAATATGCTTAGCAAGATGACATGTATTGCTTAGGTTAGATCAAAACTTTTATATTGGTATATATATTTGTTTTATTATATAATGTGTTTATATTGTGGGTGCACAATCATATATGCATACATATTCTCAATGAGATGTACATATAAATGATGACGCTCTTCCGAAGCCTGATTTATCATATTTGACATTCACATTTTAACATTTTTAAATGATGCATTAATAAGAAAGTAAATATAAGTTTCACCAGTCCAGTATGTGTCACCTTGAAATATTACCAACATAAGGTATTCTTACATTTACTTTATAAAAATCAGTAAAGATTTCACGGCAAAAAGACGTGTGTACCTGGTACATGTCTGGTACATTTTTAGAACTATACTAAATTCCATTTACTTGCTAAAAAAAAAGGATGAACTGTTGGTCAGACAACTGGAGGCATGCAGTAGATTGCGTACAACAGATTTTTTCATCAAAGTTTTGATCGTGTTGATCATTTAGAGACCTTAGAATTTGTGTCAAATATGATACTGTAGGATTAAATGTGAAGTGTGCAATTTCTGCTCCACAAGCAGCATCATAAAGAATGCAATCACCTTTTGTCTTCCATTGCTAAAAACAGGTTTTCCCGTCCACACCAATGCCATTGGCTGAGGCTGACCCAATCTCCGACTTAATTGGGCCACTGTGTTGAAATTCTGTTTGGTACCTTTAGTGGCAGAAAAATTACAACTACAACATGTTTAAAGCACGCTTTTTGCATGAACAAACCTCTTTGTGTATTATGTGCTTTGCTGAATGGCAAAACGGTCCAAATCAAACCACCAACTTTGTGCTTACCAGCCCTGAGTTTTAGCTGCTATGCCACACCACACCTGTCTGATTTCTTGTTTTTCGCATTTCCTTTTAATAATACATGACTGTTTCCTTCACCGGCCAAAACTGTTATCTCTTCTCTTAACTGTTAGCAATTAGTGAGTGGATAATGGGTCCACAGCCACACCAGACACTCCTGGTCCTCATATGCACCAAGCCTGGTTCTATCATTGGCGCACAATCAGTAACCTCATCCTGTGTATTTATGAGGCTGCAGTGCAGACGGCTGGTTTGGTGAGCAGGTGCAGCTGTCATGGAGAGAGTTCTGTAAGAACTGGGTCTGCGAGTTTGTTTTGAACAGAAAGGGTGTCACGGCCCTTAGGGCTTCACTGTGTAATATCACAATCAACGGTGCTTTTGTTTAACCCACGTCTGTTTTTAATGAAGATGTTGGTGGGGACTTTGTGTATCATGGGGTATTTCCCTGCTGAAAAGAGCAGCAAATGCTGTGTGTATTAACAAACACTCAGTATATCACAACAAATTGATGTTTCCGTGTTTAAATTAAACTCATGTGCTAACGTAAGCTGGTCTTTTCAGGAGGGTTGCTCTTAAGCAGGGCTTTTCAAACTGAGTTCCAGGGGCCATGAGCTCGGGGGTGACCCTGCAAAAAAATTATTAAATATTATAAATATTATAATATGATATATTTATTATTTATTTTATTTTATTTCAAGCCAAATTGGTAATCTTTCTAATTCATTCTGCTTTTTAAAGTTTGGTTGGAAATCGTGAAATTGTGATAATTTTGTTCTATTATTATTTGTTTTGGGGACAGTGAAAATGTTGATCATTATGGGAGAAAATCTCGGAACATCTTTAAAAATCCGTACTCTTGGAGCCTAGATGTCTATAAATAGTTAATAATTTAAGGTTATTTCATTATTAGACGTATAAAAATTGGAATAGTCAATTTATAAATTTAAGCATTTATTTTTTATCTAAATTTTTCAAAATAATAATTTTAATAATTTCTTTAGTTACATGTCACATAAAGACAGTTTTAACATTTTTTTAACAGAAAGTTATTCTTCAATCTGAAAGCAATTAATTAATTAAAAATTTTGATATTTTCTAATTAATAATTTCTAATGTCTAAATTCAATAATTTTGTTCTGTGGACAGCTATTTTTCCAGTAAAACGGTAGGCATATCCACCTTTTTCCGGGAATCACTAATAAAAAAAAGCAATATAAAAATGCTAAGATTTTCCAGATAATAGTTAAAAAAATTGTTAATTGTCATATTTTTCTTTTTATTGAAGTTTTGTTTCTGGATAATCGTAATATAAAAACAAACAGCAACTGTGTAATTTAGCACACCCACCCCAACCCAGCCCAACCCTGGTAGACTTAAAAAAAAAAATAATAATAAATAAATAAAAAAATTCTCAAATCTAAAACATATGATAATATTTTATATAAAAGAAATAAGTACATAAATAGTAGCTACATAAAAATAATAAATTAATACTAATAAATAAATATCAATAAAATAATTTGTACAAAGATTTTAGAAAAGCTGACACCAGATAATATTTTTTTTTAAGTAAAATGACAATATAAAAGTTATTTGGTTTTGAAAACAACTATTTAATTTAGTATGTCCATTGCATGTATTTACAGTATTTACAATATTACAGTACTTGTCTTACACAGAATAAATGTTTTTATATTTTAGGAAGGGGGTCCCTTGCAAAGGGATTGTCATAGTTGAGGGTCTTTGTTTGAAAGTTTGAAAACCACAGTTTTAAAGAACATACAAATGTTGACAAATGATTGGATCATTGACAGGAGAAGAACGCATCATCAGCCGTAATGATGGATACAAGCCATCTTGATGATTTTTCTCTCTGCTCCATGGTGCTACTGTGGTGAAAAGGCTTAGAGCTTGGAATGTCTTGTTTAGGTTTGGGGTGATTTAGGGCTATGGAGATGAGTGCTGAGGATGCTCTTTACTGCTCTGTCATATGTCAGCAGTAGAGGGAGAGAGAGAGAGAGAGAGAGAGAGAGAGAGAGAGAAAACCATGGTACTTTACCTTTGCCCAGCTCAATTTTAGAGATCCTGGTGAGAGCCAGGGATTAACTTTGGCTCCTGACTTCAGATTCCACTGGCTGGGGGTTTGAAGGTCTGGGGTCACTGACTGATTGGATGAGACTTGGTGTCTGCTCTTGACCCATCTCTGGCATAGTAACACTAAAGGGTGAGCTCACTAAAAAGAGACACTTTAAATGCATAGTATTTCAGTACAAAAACCTGCATCTCATTCACTATAACCTGCAAGTATTTTGATTAATGTATTGTTTGTTTTGTGCAATAACATCTGTTTTTTTATGTAAATTATGTTTGGTACTTATGCCATTTTTTTCCAGAAAAAAGTGTTTATGGTTGTCTTGGAGTTTATGAATAATGCATAATATATAATGCGTAATTTCTAGCTATTTTTGCAAATTGTCAAGAGAAAATGTAACATTTGATGAAAAAAAAGTGTGAAAAATGTATAATAAATAATCTTTAAAATAATAGCTGTCAAATTTACAAGCATAAATGTGAATATTAAAGTATTGTTATAATTAAAAGGGATTGTCTTTTTTGGGGGGGGGGGGGAGGAGAAAATATTGACAAGGTAAGTTGAAATCTGAACTAGCTGAAAAAAACCATACTATTGAGTTCTGGAGTGTCTAAAATCATTTTAAAATAAATTGTAAATCATATTTTCATGATTATTTAATCATTTTCAAGTATAAATGTAAATATAACATTATACATTTAAATAAAAAAATATATATGTATCTTTTTATTTTGGTCTCAGTGAAAATGCTGACGGCAAGAAGAAATCTAGCAGAAAAAAATATTTATTGTTGAGCCCTCAATATAACGTGTATAAATATTCACTTGTACCATACATATTTTATGCATGCCATTTCATTAGCAGATGCCAGATTTTCATAAACCAGCTGATCATTTCAGAAAAAGTGGTGCATTAAAAACATCTCTGTTCTTCCCTTACCTTTCTTTACGGGTCTTCATAATTTGCAGAAGCCTTCCTGACTCTAAACATCTTCCCTTACTATATCACTCAGCAGTGAGATCAAAAGAGCGTGCGGTGGCCATGATGAATGTACGAGCGCTGCAGACTCACAAATACCCTACACTGAAGGAGAAAGAAAAGAACAGGAGATAGAGAATGTGGAAACAGGCTTGCTTTCCCAGACTGTGGTGATAGACTTATCTGCTACGGGACAGTCGCGCAGGCCTGGCCCAGCTTATAGGTTCTCGTTAGGAGCAGCCAGCCAATAAAAGATAAGTCTGTGAGTATATCTGTGCCTTCCTTAGCGGAGAGTACTCTAATGTTCTTGCTGCAGATATTAATTATGTCACAAATACTCTTGTGCCACTAGTCTCACGAAACAGACTCGTCCCAGGTCCTGTACCTTCTTCCTTTTTCTAACATACAGCTGGGAATGAGGAAGTGCTTCTTATTCAAAATTCTTTCCATTTTTAAACCTTCTGTGTGTGATGCAGAAACGCCACTGCAACATCTCTACTGAATCTATACCATGAAACAGAGCAGTGTTGATTTAACTTGTGAAAAGATAGCAGCCACAGTATAAAAAAATATCAATGTACAACATTACATTTATCAATAATAATCAGAATAAAATTTTGACTTTTTCCATCAAGCTATTAGTTTGTGGAGATTTATATTGAAATTAGTATTCATTTGATGTGCAGTCCTGTACATTGTACAATTCCGGTTGCAGAGCCTTCGCAGCAGGGCGACTGGGTGACTATGAGGTAACATGGTTGCGGGACAAAATCAAACGGCAACCTTCTGGTCTCTCTCTTGAATCCAACATGGATGTGACTTAAACTGCAATTCATCGACTGGCCGCTAGAAACTGACTCCAAAAGATAGCCAATCCTCCCATGTTAAAACTTTATAGCAAAAAAAAAAAATGTTTACAGCCTGGTACAAAAAGAGGTTTTGGTCTAAATAGCTAATTTTGCCCTTCATGACAACTGTGAGGGGGGTGATTTTTTTTATAGCTCATCCGCTTAAATAATATTAAGCCTTAAAGTTCTGCATTATTAAGGGCATGGCCACTTGAGTGGCAGGTGGATTGCCGCTGCTGCTAACTTGATCACGTCGAGCTAGGCAGGTGTGGTTTCAGCAACCAGGCACCTCAGCTCCACTCACGTCCCGCCTCTTTGCCCATTTTCAATTTTCCGGTAGTGACGCGCTGCCAAGATGGCGACGGCCGCTCCGCCCACTTTGGTCTTCTAAAAATGCTCTTCGAAACCTACGGGTGACGTCACGGACAATACGTCCATGTTTTTATACAGTCTATGGACAAAACACTGCTCTTCCCGTCCATCAAAACATTAACAGGTTCTCCCCACTCAGTGACACACCCACTGAGAGACCTGATGAAAGTGCTCAAGTTATTGCCGATTCTATTGTACGGAACGGGAAAATAGAGACACCAGGCAGCCACCATACTGCAATATTTACTGGGAGTCAGAGCACCTGACATCTTGGCACATTTAAAATTGCTGGCTAATGCTAAAGGTACCTTCAAGTAGGATAACGTAAGATTGCTGGACTTCGCCATCGTAGATCACTAAAAGTACATTAAAGAGGTGTGTTAACTGTGCAAGTACGATTGTCAGACACTGTAATATGCTCTGGTCCCCTCCCTGTTTACTGTGGTGACGAGATACATAGCAGACTGTCGTCATTAAATGGCTGGATGTCTAAGTGGTGCCAGCAGAATAACATAGGCTTCATAGACAATTGGTCTGGACAAATTTGTTTTTGGGGCAGACCTGACCTGTTGAAAAGAAATGGTCTTCATCCCTCCAGGGGTGTTGCCGCTCTTCTCTCTAGAAATATGGCACATAGTCTTAGAGTTGGTTCTTGACTTACTGGGGCCCAGGTCAGGAACCAGACAGACTGGCTAAACCGACCGTCTGCTAGCCGCCTCACGTCACAGAAATCAGTTAATTCTCAGCACATTGGGACTCTTTCAACTAGATATCACGCTATAGAGACTGTGTCTGTTCTCCGAACTAGCAAATACAAAAAACTTCCAAACCAATTTAAGGGTAACAATTTAATTGATGTTCAACAAAGAAAAAACAGATCAAACCCGATACAATAATAAAGCTTGGCTTAATAAATATTAGATTCCTTTCTACGAAAGCGCTTTTTGTTAATGATATGATCACAGATCAAAACCTAGATGTGCTCTATTTGACAGAAACCTGGCTAAAACCAGATGATTCCGTTACTTTAAAGGGGTCATATGATGCAATTTCAGTTTTTCCTTTCTCTTTGGCGTGTTACAAGCTGATTGTGCATAGATAGATCCCTGAAGTTGCAAAGACTAAAGTCTCAAAACCAAAGAGATTATTCTTTATCAAAGTTAAGACTCTACCACGCCCCCATAAAACGGCTCATTCTAACACGCCCCACATATCTACCTCACTATGTGGAAATATTTTGCATAATGCGGCCCAAATGTGCACACAAAGAAAGAAGGCTGGTTTCAGTAACCGCAGTTAGTGTTGAAGCAGTCATTTCAGGGAGACGCTGTGTGTTTCTAGGCGAAATCACTTTATTTGGCCTTCCGAAAGTAGTTTCATTTAGGAATCTTTAAGATTACTTAAACAGAACAGCAATACATTTTATGGACAAACGTTTCGTGAACCTAGGAGAGGAGATAATTCTGACTTTGCTATGACAATCTGACGCTTCTGAATCAGCTACTGTTTTGTTATTAGTTTAAGTATTTGCTATTGACTGGTCACATGCGGAGTTTGCTCATTGTGTGTGTGTGCGCGGAGCGACAGAGAGAGAGATAGAGAGAGATAGAGAGAGAGCGCGTGGTGTAGTGTGGCGTGCGTGGCGTAGCGCTAGCGAGAGTGAAGAGAGAGATTTAGTATATTTATACATTTATTCTGTAACTATGTCTACTCGCTTATTTTATTTTTATTTCTAGTTTACTATTATACTTACATACATTAGTAATTCATTTTGCACTACATGCTTAATACTTTCTATATATTATTACTATTATTCTTTTTCTTTTTGTTAATACATGTGTACTATTTGTAAGCAGTCCATCTGCAATTGCTTTGGCAATACAAATGTATAATTTTTGTCATGCCAATAAAGCACTCTTAAATTGAATTGAATTGAGAGAGAGAGAGAAGAGAGAGAGAAGAGAGAGAGAGAGAGAGAAGAGAGAGATAGGAGAGAGAGAGCCAGAGAGAGAGAGAGAGAGACAGAGCGAGAGAGAGAGAGCGAGAGAAGACCATCACAGTGGAGTCAGTTGTCTTAACCGTGGCTTGTGTACCGCAAACACATATTCATCACTGTGTCTGTCACTAGACTCTGTTCCCCTTTCGGTCTCTGTCTTTACATTTATTTTGAAAGACGAAGCTGTGATTATGGTAAGGGTCGTTACATTTCCGATGATGCTTGCGGTGTTTGCCAATCACAATGCACTGGGTCAGCTGGCCAATCAGATCAGACTGCGCTTGTCAAAGGAGGGGATTTTGTAGAAAACAAAGCGTTTGAGAGAGCCGGGGCAATTAGAGGACCTACAATAAGGTACAGTATTTGAAAAATAATTTGTTTTTTGAACATTAAAGCATGTCAACATATTCTGTTACACCAAATACACAAAATAATGATCTTTAAAAAAGCATCATATGACCCCTTTAAATGAGTCTATCCTCCAAGATTACTGTTAAACATGAGCCGCATACAAAAGTTAAAGGGGGAGGTGTTGCTACAATTTATAGTAATGTTTTCAGTATTTCTCAGAAGTCTGGTTTCAAATATTATTTGTTTGAAGTAATGGTGCTTCATATAATGTTATCCAGAGAAACAAGTGTTAATGACATTGTGATGTTTGTACTGGCTACTGTATATAGGCCACCTGGGCACCATACAGACTTTATCAAATATTTTGCTGATTTTCTGTCTGAGTTTGTGCTGGCTGCAGATAAAGTCTTAATTGTTGGTGATTTTAATATCCATGTTGATAATTAAAAAGATGCATTGGGATCAGCATTTATAGACATTCTGAACTCTATTGGGTTAGACAACACGTCTCAGGACCTATTCATTGTCGTAATCATACTCTAGATTTAATACTGTCACATGGAATTGATTTTAATGGTGTTGAAATTCTGCAGCAGAGCGATGATACCTCGGATCATTATCTAGTCTTTTGTATACTCCATATAGCTAAAGCTGCCAGTTCAACTCCTTGTTACAAATATGGTATAGAACCATCAATTCTACCACAAAAGACTGCTTTGTAAATAATCTTCCTGACGTTTCTCAATTTCTCAGCATATCCAATAGCTCAGAAAAACTTGATGTTGTAACAGAAACTATTGACTCTCTCTTTTCTAGCACTTTAGATAAGGTTGCTCCTTTACGCTTAAAGAAGATTAAGGAAAACAGTCCGACACTGTGGTATAACGAGCACACTCGCACACTAAAGAGAGCAGCCCGGAAAATGGAGCGCAGCTGGAAGAAAACAAAACTAGAGGTGTTTCATATTGCATGGAGGGAAAGTACTTCTACATACAGAAAAGCATTAAAAACTGCTATATCTGCTTACTTTTCATCTCTTTTAGAAGAAAACAAACACAACCCCAGGTATTAATTCAATACAGTGGCTAAATTAACAAAAAATAAAGCATCAACAGGCACTGTCATTTCCCAAAAACACAGCAGTAATGACTTTATGTACTTCTTTACTTCCAAGATCGATACTATTAGAGATAAAATTATAACCATGCAGCCGTCAGCTACAGTATTGCTTCAGATAGTGCACTATAGATCCCCTGAGGAACAATTCCACTCATTCTATGCTATAGGAAAGGAATAATTGTACAAACTTGTTAAACCATCTAAAGCAACAACATGTATGTTAGACCCTATACAATCTAAGCTACTAAAAGAGGTGCTTCCAAAAGTCATAGATCCTCTTCTGAATATTTTTTTTTTTAATTTGTCATTGTCATTAGGATATGTCCTAAAAACCTTCAAACTTGCTGTTATTAAGCCTCTCATTAAAATAACACAACTTGATCCTAGAGAATGTTAATTACAGACCGATCTCAAATCTCTCTTTTTTTTTTGTCAAAAATACTAGAAAAGGCAGTATACTCTCAGCTATGTTCCTTCTCAGAGAGAAATGGTATTTGAGGATTTCCAGTCAGGATTTAGACCTTGTCATAGTACTGAGACTGCTCTCATCAGTTACAAATGACCTGCTCTTATCATCCGATCATGGTTGTAACTTTCAATTAGTGCTACTAGATCTTTGTGCTGTGTTTGACACTATCAACCATGAAATTATTTTGAATAGATTAGAAAATTATGTTAGCATTAGAGGAATTGCATTGGCATGGTTAAAATCTTACTTATCTGACAATCATCAATTTTAGTAACAGTGAATGAAGAGGTATTATATCGATCACAAGTGCAGTATGGAGTACATCAAGGCTTAGTACTAGGGCCGTTACTTTTCACGCTTTATATGTTACCCTTGGGAGATATCATCAGCAAACATGGTGTTAGCTTTAATTGTTATGCTGATGACACTCTGAGCTCTATATTTCTTCACGGCCTGACGAAACAATTCGCAAAACTAACGGAGTGCATAGTAGATATAAAAAACTGGTTGACTAGTAATTTCCTACTGCTAAATTCTGAAGGTGTTAATTATTGGACCAAAAACCTCCACATGTAATAACCTAGAAAACACCTGTCTAACTTGATGGCTGCTTTGTGTCTGCTTGATCAGTTTTTGGGAACTTTCTTTCTAGCATTTGTAAAACCGTATTTTTCCATTTTAAAAATATATCTAAATTACGACCTATCCTCTCAATGTCAAATGCAGAAATGTTAATTCATGCGTTTATGACCTCAAGGTTAGATTATTGTTATGCTTTATTGGGTGTTTGCTCTGCACGCTTAATAAACAAACTACTGCTGGTCCAAAATGCAGCAGCTAGAGATTTTACTAGAACCAGGAAGTATGACTATATTAACCTGGTTCTGTCAACACTGAACTAGCTCCCTTTTAAACATCATATACATTTTAAAATTTTGCTAATTACTTATAAAGCCCTGAATGGTTTAGTTCCTCAGTACTTGAGCGAGCTCATATTGTATTATAGTCCTTCATGTCCGCTGCGTTCTCAAAACTCTGGCCTATAATATCTAGAATATCAAAATCAACTGTGGGCGGAAAATCCTTTTCCTATTTAGCGCCCAAACTCTGGAACAATCTACCTAACATTGTTCGGGAGGCAGACACAGTCTGTCAGTTTAAATCTAGATTAAGACCCATCTCTTTAACCTGGATTACACATAACACACTAACACATTTCAATTATTCAAATCAGTTAAAGGATTTTTAGGCTGCATTAATTAGGTCAACCCAACCATGAACACTTTTCATAACACCCGATGTATTTGCTACATCGTTAGAAGAATGGCATCAACGCTAATATTAGTCTGTTTCATTCCAATTCCGAGGTCACCGTAGCCATACGTATCCAGTCTGTATCCAGATCAGATGGTCACTGCAGTCACCCGAATCCAGTATGTATCCAGTTCAGATGGTGGATCAGCACCTAGAGACTACCTCTACAGCCCTGAATGTCAGCAGAAACCATGACAACTAGATGAGCCCCAGAAACAGATCCACTGTAAAGACCACGTCAACTAGATGGCCATCGGGCCAAGACCACGGGAAACGCCTACAAGTCCTCTCTCAATCTCACTTGCCTGTAATTTAATTCCACGCCATGCTGTTTTCATCTGGCCAACGGAGAACCCGGCCCCCCCGAACTGAGTCTGTTTCTCCCAGTTTTTTTCTCTATTTGCTGTCACCGATGGAGTTTTGGTTCCTTGCCATTGTCACCTTTGGCTTGATTAGTTGGGGACACAATTTCTGGCAACATAGTTGACTTGATTGCACAGACACTATTTGAACTGAACTGAGCTGGATCAATGATGAACTGACTTTAACTAAAAAATTGAGTGTTAACTATTGTCCTCTTGCATTATTTACACTATTTTCCTGTTTAATGCTGTAAAGCTGCTTTGGCACAATCTGTATTGTTAAAAGCGCTATATACTGTATATAAAGGTGACTTGACTTGACTTGACGTGTGTTTATCTATCACAATTTTGTTTTCCTGCCACAGAATAAAAAAAGGCAATTGTGAGTTAAAAAGCAGAAAATTGTGAAATATAAATGAGCAACTCTGAGGGTAAAAAAAAAAAAACAGATTTGCAAGTTTATATAGAAAAAAGAAAAGGAAAAAGTCCCAATTATGAGACAGAAACCCAGAATCTTGTGAAAATTGTGAGATAAAAGTCACAAAACCTTTTTTTTCTACCCAGTGGTAGAAACATGCTTCCATAATTACTGAATTGAATACATATATGCTGCCTCTAAAAACACCTGTGAAAAGCCAATAAATTAGTTTGAAAGAATCTTCTGATGAATATAGGATAAAAATAATAAACATACCAGGATGTTTTATTTCCATAAAATGCACAGCTCTGTTAATCAGCCATTTTTGTGATTTGTTCTTTAAAATTCCTGTCAAATTGTAGTCGGATGATGCAGACTTGTCAGTCACATCCCCAAGGCAGGACTCCCTCTATTCAACATATGCACTGGGAATAGTTATATCAGGTCGCGGAGAGTCAATCCTGTTACAGATGAAAATGTAGCTCTTATTGATCCCGCAGGCTTTTATTGATTTGAGTCTTTTCTTGTTTCGTCTTCCCCTCCTGCATGTTCTACTTTTACCTTTTCCTTTCTTTCATTCTCCTGTCATTCTCTCTATTGTCTAACTCTTGTCTGCTTATTCAGTCTCTCTCTCTCTTTTTCTCTTTTTATTTTCCTGTATGGATTCCTCAGTCAATTTGTTTACCGACCACTGTAACTACATCCATTAGTCTGACCCTAAGAGCTTGAGGACAGGCCTGTGACAGCCATCCGACTAATGCAGCTCTGACACAATAATTACACAATGACCTAAAGAAAGGTCCCTGCTGTCCCGTTGTATGCGTGGCAAGCAAACCTGGTTACCACGTCTAAGGTTTTGACCACTGCCACCCCCATAACCCACAAGCTCCAACAAAGCCACTCGGAGACGCACGTGTTTGTATGACAAAGGAGAAATAAGGCTGTATGTTGATCACTTCTTCTCGTTTTACTAACAAGACTGATCAAATGACCCTATTAGTTTTACTTGTTTTTGGCAGAGTCAATGTTTCCTCTGTCTTTGTATCGTTTCTAAAAATCTTTAAGTTTCAGTTCTGATTTAACTTGAATCAGTCGAATTCAGTGATGCAGGATGCAAGTCTATTATAATGAAGGCCTTGTGTATTAGTGATTTGTGACATAGTAAAGAGATGTTGGTAACCATGAAAGCAAAATTATAGATAAATTATTTTATAATAACCAAGTCCAAGTTTTCAACACTAGAAATATGCACAGCAATTTGAATGTATACTGTTGCATTCAGTTCAGTGCAAGTATTTTATTAAGCCTTGGATTACAAATTACTTAAGTTAATAATATAATTAATATGATTTTTATAAATGAGATTTACAAATGTTATTTGTTTACTTTAAAATGTTTAAAGTTTCAATTATTAACCACACAAACAAGCCTTATTATTTTGTACAATTTGTGGTTACACTTTATTTCGATAGTCCACTTTAGACATTCTATTAACTATAAGTAACTTTGTAATTACATGTCAACTAATTCTCATTAATTTGTAACTACATGTCAACTAATTCTCAGAGTAGACTGTTCGGGTAGGTTTAGGGTTAGTAGAAAAAGTTGACAAAGAAAGAGTTAGAAGATATTAAACAGACAGTCTACAAATAATCTAATGACTGGTAGTTGACATGTAGTTACAAAGTTAACTATAGTTAGTAGAATGTCTAAAGTGGAATATCAAAATAAAGTGTTACCCATTTTGTTTTTTAACATGTACAAACCCTATGTTCTTCATTTATTTCAATTGTATTGCTTTCATAAAGCATTTCATAAAGTTTTTATAAATTAGATATTTACAATTGTTGTTTATTATTGATAAAATTAAAGGGCTACTATTACACAAACATCCTTTTTATTTTGGAACAATTTATTTTTTACTCTAAACAATATTTTATTTTATTTTATTTTATTTTTTTGCTTATAAAAAGATGGCCACAACAGTGTAAAACAAACCATGGCCCCCCCCCTAAAATAATTCATTTATTAATAATAATAATCAAAATATCATAATAATTTTTTCCACAAGCAATATAGTTAATTAGTCTAACTGTGTTTATATAGTAGTATGGTAGATTGATGTTAATATTCAATTGATGTTCAGTCACAAGTGTGTTTTTCAACTATTTTGACTTTGAATGTGCAACTCATCCACCCTGCTGTGAGAACATGCTGGTCTGTTGGCTGGTTTTACAGCAGCTAAGACCAGCAGACCAGGACGGTTAGGTTTTATATTAATTTCCATCTGTTTTTAAGTGACTGTAAATAATCATGATACTTGAATGGTTTCATCCTATTTTTTGGCAAAATAGGGCACAATGTACTGTTAATATGAATTAATTTTCCATACGGATTTTTCACAGGTGTTTTACCTGTATTTTAATTTGCACACTGCATTATGTTTTAGAGTTCAAGGACATATCTGCAAACTTAACGTATAGGGTCCTGGCACAAAATTTCTTTTTTTTCTGCAGATTTGTTCTTACTGTGTAGCATCCAAACATGTCCTTTGTGGTTCCATTTTCACATGCATGTCTCCTTGTACTCTGATCTCAGTCTTTACCTCTGCTATGAGGTATGAGCCCCTCTCAGCACTCGCTAATGACGGACAGCTGAAGGCACACTCTCAGGACTCCAATCAAATTTACAGCCTTCTAATTGGATTAGAGGAAGCCGGGGGGAGGGCTTTTATATCTGTCTTCCTTTCTCTTTTTGTCCTGTTGTTTGCGCTTTGGCCTGCGCGCCAGGGTGGCTTGCAGTGGTCTGAGTGATGGACAAAAGGAGGAGCTGTTAGCGGAGCTGGGGGTTTGAGCCGAGCCAAAGAGGGCCATATCTGCCACTCTGCCGCAGAGGCATGGCTGCTGCAGTCCATTGTGATGGGTGACAATGTTTTGTCTGCAGGCTGAGGAGCTGTCCACAGACCGGCTGAATGATAAGATCCTTTTCACGGATGACATAGAGAGCGGAAAGCAAAAAGGCAGGGCAAAGAGTGAAACATCACTTAGCTCATTCCCACACTGCCAGTGCATCCATTGTTCTGTAGCACGAGTTCAACACCAGACAAAGCATGTCACTCCTTGTTTCTTCAGTGCAAATAGCAGAACCAAAAATAGAAATGAACATCAGCCAGAGCCGAAATCATAAATTAAGGGATTTTGAACAATAGAAACTTTAGTGTATTAAAAAAAGAAGGATTTTACAGCCATTTCATTATAAGACGACAAAAAAAGTACGCTATGGTTCAAAAGTCGGGGTGTCAGTTTTTTTTTTAAGTAAATAATATTTTTATTCTGCAAGGACCAATTAAATGGATCAAAAAGTGATAGAGACATTTATAATGTTACAAATATTTCTGTTTTAAATAAATGCGGGTTCTCTTGGCATTCTACTATCAATATACTGTAAAGACTGTCTCCCCAAAATTTAATCCGCTCAACTGGTTTTCAACATTAATATAATAATAAATTATACTAATTATCTCGCAGCATCAGCCTAATATACTGATTCCAGAAGATCAAGTGACACTGAAGACGGAATTATTGATGCTGAAATATCATGAATAAAATATATAATAATATAATTTCAAATATAATACAATAGAAATAATTTAAGTCGTAATAAAAAATAAATCTGTATATTAATGGAAAAGTCAAACCAGTGTAGAATGGTTAGGTTTTATATTCATCTCCATCTGTTTTTACGTGACTATTTGATATTTGAATGTTTCATCATATTTTTTTTCAGCACTGAAAATCACGACACAATAAACTGTTTTAATATGAATGTCAAGTTCACTGACATTTCTTTTAACCCTGAAACAAAATGCATTGCATCATTCAAAATACAGGTAAAACCCCTTTTAAAAAATCAATAGATCTTTCATATTAGCACTATTAACACATATGTGAACTATTTTTACAGACTTTTCTTATAGTGTGATATTTCCCAATATTAAGTTTTTTTTACTGTATTTATATCAAATAAATGCAGCCTTGGTGAACAAAGAACTAAAACATTGAAACAAAAATTACTGACCTCAAACTTTTGAACAGTATTGTGTATTTGCAGAGTTCACAGGTGCTTATTCTTAAAATTAACAACTCCTTGAAATACATACACATGTAATCGACTGGCCGCATGGTGACTGTCTTCCTGTCAGTGCTTTGTTCTGTTTCCTTCCAGGTTTTATGATCAAAGTGTGCAGAAAAGGCCATCAGCACCTCAATTAAATTAGTTTGAGAGGTTACATAGAACAGCCATTGGCGACCACAGCTTCAGTGCTGCTTGCGGTGCATGTGTTTATGTCTATGTCTATCAGAGCGAGTGGATTTAAACGCACACACGAGGGCCTTGCTTTGCCCCTATAGAGAGGTGACAGCGAACACACTTGTCACTTTCTGAACTGTCAGCAGTGTTGCTAGTGTTCCTGACACTCCAGCATGTTTTTTGGGCTGGTCTGTGGGAATGGGCAGGAATAGCTTCCTCTATCAGTTAGTTCACACAGGATCCTGTCACGTTCCTCATTACACACCTAACCGCTGCCATTCTTATCCCAGCAGGGCCCATGGTGATCTGCATGCCACTATATAGACACTGTCCATGCTGACCACAGGACTAGAAACCCAGAGCACTGCGTGGGGCACCATAGATAAGTGTACTCTGCTGCCTGAAAGCTTAAAACAGTCTCAGTTAAGTGTAAGTCATTAAAAACTTTATACAATAAGCAATGAATGGTTCTTTTGACATTCAGTGGTACTTTTGACATTTATTTTTAACCACATATGCATAAAATGAAGATGAAGCCATTTTATTTTACATCAGAGTAGTCCACCATGTCCGGATCACATGACCAGCTGATTAAATAACCAGCTATGAAGTAGATTAATAATTGACACAAAAATGAATACATTTCCAACCCCTAGGGTTACTAATTAATAATTATTGGCAATTAAAACATTATTTAATTAATTAAAATAATAAAAATGTAATTAAATAAATTCAAAAATAAAACAAATCAAATAAAGTTTTTACTAAAAAATAAATATTTTATTGTTTTACCTGCATGTCAGACTCACTAACTAACCACTGTGACAGGACTTCATTAATTTGACATGAAAATAATTTCACAAAGCCCTATGTTCAATAAAAAATATAATTTTAATTTTTACAAACCCCTTGGGTTAATAAATGCTAATAATTATTATAACTAATACAAATTTTTATTTAAAATAGTATATAGTAGAACAATACCACTTGTTATTAAAATAATCAATTATAAAAGATTTCAAGTACTTTAATTAAAAATATTTAAGAAATAAAAGCAAAATAAAATAAACATAAATAAATAGTAAAAATTTTATCGCATTTCAACGTGACCAGATTATATATATATATATATATATATATATATAAAATATTACATATATGAATGAATGAATGCATTTATTAGCGCTTTGTGTATTTTTTGTACACCCAAAGCACTTTAACAAATCATGGGGGGGTGTCTCTCCTCAACCAACCACCATGTGCAGCATCCCTTGATGAATGCGACGGCAGCCACAAGACAACGTGCCATGCGCTCACCACACACCATCTACAGGGTTGAGAGTATAATAGATCTAGAGCCAATCAGTGATTGGTAAATAGAGCCTGATTGACAAAGGCCAGGGGGGCAGTTTTTGGCCAGGACACCGGGGTTACACCGCTACTCTTTACGATAAGTGCCATGGGATTTTTTTTAATGACCACACAGAGTCAGGACCTCGGTTTAATGTCTCATCCCTAAAGCCAGGTATAGATATATAATCTATAATTATATATATATAGATATAATAGAGTATATATATATCTCGATATATATATACATATTTTTTTTTATTATTATTTATTATTATTATTAATAATAATAAAATAGCCTCTTATGACAATTGGAAATTATTTTTTGTTTTTACAAAAGTGTTTGCAATATTATTCTATTTTGTCAAAAAATATGCATTGACAAATTTACAGTAAGACCATTAAGAAAGTAAATATGATAATTTTTTATTGCATGTCGACTTAAGGTTGATTGTCACATATATCCATGTAATGAGCATTTGAATCTCACTGCGTGACTCGAGAACAGTATGAAACCGCTCACGTCGCCCTGAGCGTCTCTGCGTGTGAACCACTGAGCTGTCTGCATACAGCTGAAAACAAACAGAGCGTCGGAACGGGACTCCTGTTGATAAACACTTCAGCAGCTGCCATTCTGCCATGTAGACCCTCAGACAGACTCAAGACAAATTAATCCCGTCCCACTTATCTTCATCCCTCGCTTTCAATCTCTCTCTCCATTTAACTCAATCTCTCACTCTCCTGCTCTCCTCAGCATACTTAGAAGAGGCGTGTGAGTGAGTGTGAGGTGGGAGGGGGGCTGTTTGTCTTCATGAAAATCACTCCAGGTAACCTCTGGAAACCTCCTTGCCCCAACACCACAGCTATCGTGCCACAAAAAGAGATGAGCGCATAAGCACCGAAGCACTTGTCTTACCTGCAGGGGTCACATAACATCCTGACCTGTGCTTTTTTAATGCAATTTTAGTCAATGACTGATTCAGAATAGCACACTACTGTACTGCTTTTACCGTATATGCCTTATCTTCATGGTCTTCCGAATTCATCTAAAACTATCTTATAACAACTTACTGAATACTGCACGCTTTATAGTTTACTGCATAATGTTTTTTTTTAAATCTGCTAGTGCTAAAGAAATAGCTGGTGAAACAGCAGTTATTTTTTGATAACCATCTTAAATATGGTTTGTCACTTGACATAGTAACATCGCATATTCAATTCGAATTTAGCTCTCATCCCGATTCAGACCCGATATTCGATAGCAGAGCAGGATGCCTGAGGATTAGGGGTGAGCGCAGAGTGGTGGCTCTGTTTTCTGTCCCGATCTCTTAAGTACCTGGGATCGCGCTGCTAGTAATAAATATGCGGAGGCTTTAGTATAGTGTAAACACGTCCCTTGTACCAGAAGGTGCAAACCTCCTCTCGGATCGTTGTGGGGGGAGTTAAAAAGATGAAGTGCACTTGACGAGAAGCCTGTCTCCACCTTGTTGCTTTACAGTGTATTTGTTAACCTGTGACGTCCATGCGCTCACACGAGCACCTTGACCTCTCAGGTGTTTATGTCTCTGTGTGAATGAACATGAGTGTGATTGTTTCTGAGTGCACTTGAAAGTTTTTCCCACATAGATCTTTGTGATTTAGCATTAGCTCATTCGTACTGCAAGCCATGGCGTAAGCAAAAGACATTACGGGACATAATAGGCCTTTTAACCCCTAACTTATCTTGTGCATAGATGCTGTGAATTACTCCACCAAATGGTGGTGATTGGCAGAGGCCATGACCAAGTGCAATGGTCGTCCTTCTACTGGAATGTAAACCCTCATCCTCTGTAACTTAGTGTAAGGCTTGTCTCCTTCCATTGTCAATTGTGCTCTCTTTCCTTTTGCATGTCCTCAATCTGGCAACTCACATGAGCACTGAATATTGAATTCAGATTGCAGTGCCCATTTTAAACATGAGCTGTCAACAGTGATGGACGAAGTACACAAATCAAGTACTAGTATTCCAGTAAAAGTATTAAGTACTCTCATTTTCAATTTTACTTGAGTAAAAGTACAAAAGTTCCTGATTTTGAATGTGCTCCAGTATTAAAAGTAACAGTACTGATTGATGGATGTTTATTTTGCAAGAAAATGTTTTATCAGTTAAAAATAACGAGGGATGTCGTGTTTTTATAAATTGTGCGTTTTTGTAAAAAGTGTGACATTATGCTTCGAAATGTAGTTAAGTAAAAAAAAAAAGTAAAAGTGACCCAAATTAAAAATACACCGGTAAAGTATAGATACTTAAACATGTACTTCAATCTACTTTGTTACTGTCCACCATGGCTGTCGGAATTATACTGCACCTTCAATATTTTTTTTTCGTACATTTATTGAAATTATAGTTTGATCTTTAATTATTTATCTATATATAATTGAAATCGATTGTATCTGAAGTTGACAGTTGACAGAACCATAAAATGAAATTTCGAAATATTTTTTAAATACTAGGTGGATGTTCTCAGCAGGTGTGCCCTGACATAATGAGCGTGTATGTGATGCATACCCTCTACCTCCCTTCTGTGAATCACATCTGTCCCATTAGCAGCTTTTCTCTGTGCCATTTTAATCAGATGAAAGTAGCAGATAATGCCCCCCTCCACAGCTCCATCAGTTTTGGCTGCCGGGTGGGATTTTAATTGGCCACAACTGGTCCGTGATTAACAGAGGAAACCTGAGGTCACCCCCCTCTCTGATGTCTATCAGACGTAATTACCTCTCCTCATGCAACACACTCTTTCTATACTTTCACACAATCTCCAGGTGTCAGCATAAAATCAGCTGAGCTTCACGCACAGGTAACATTTGGTTCTTGGCTTAAACACAAAGATTGGAGACTCCTCACAACCTGAGATGCTATTTTGTGGTATGAATTTAGTCATGTAATGCGTGTCCAGATGGATCATCTCAAAAGTGAAGTTTCTTTGCCCTGTCCTGGGGGCCTTAGTGAGGAGAGGAAATTTAAACCATGCTTTTGTATGAGAAAGTGCAAAGAGAAGTGTAAAGTGTGCTCCATCATTTGTCTCCAAATCCTCCCAAAGCTTCAGCTGTCATTACTCTGTTCCTGTCCATGTAAATGGCATAATTCCATACATCAAAGTCTTTGAATGGAAATGATGACAGTTGGACTCATGGGTAGCTTATGTTCTTACTGAGAGTGAACGTGACCCCTGAGGCACAGCAGAAATGTGATTTATATGAAAGTAAGAATATCTGAAGTCTAATCTTGTCTTCCAGTATGACAAAGATGTATATGAAAGCAAAAGTTCATCTATTGTAACTATCAGAAATAAAATAAATGGGTTGCTTATATCCGTCAATTAACACTTACGATTGGACTTTTCTGTTATAAGCAACTAACATCCTGTCAGGAATAACTTTTTGGGGTTTGTTTTTTGAGGTGTGCCATATTGGTAAAACTGTATTCTTGTCATAACACAGATTTCTAAGTCCTCAGGGCAGTGTGGAAAGCCAAATGCTATAATTACCCAGTAGCTTTCACTTGTGTTATTTGGCAGTTTAAAGACAAATTTTCCCCTCTATTTGTTCAAACACTTTATTGTGGTGGGTTTAGATTTATAAATTATAAAATAATTTCTTAAAGGAATATTTGACTAAAAAAGGGAAAATTATGTCATTATCACTAATCCTTATGTCATTTCACAAACATTGTAAAAACAGAGTTGTAAGTAAAATAAAGATTACTAGAGCAGGTTTTTACAAGAAAATGCTTTTTCAGTATTTCTGCTTCCAAATTTTGCATTTAATTCAATGTGTTACGTTACATTTCTTTGTAATTAGTTGTGAAATGTAGGAATTTCTGAGTGATTTTTTTTTCTTTTAAAGACTTTTCCATGCTCTTTTCTAATTTTCATTACAATGAATCTGATTTGAGCTTTCAAGCTTCTAAAAAGGTGCAAAAGTGCTATAAAGTATCATTAAAGTGCTCTGAATGACTCATGCACAATATTCCACGTCTGATGCCATATGATATATTTTTGTTAGTTCACAAAACCACTCTGAATGATTAATTTAGGAATCAAACTGATATGGTTCTTGATTTCAACTCATCGACTCAATGAACCAGCTTCCTGGTCATTGAAGGAGTAAAATGATCACTGAATTAATTTTTTTTTTTTTTTTGTCTGTTGCTCACACAAAACTATCATATTAGTCAGATGAACCACTTTTACACTTATGCTACTTTTATGGTGATTTGCTGTCATTTAGTTTGAGCTTGAAATCTTCAGTCCCCATTTACATAAAAATGGATAACCAGCATAGTCATGAGCTGTAATGACATAAGGGTGAGTACATTTTGACAAAATGTAAATTTTTTTGTAAACTCTTTGTTTAAAGTTTTTTTTTATGTTTATCCTGACAGAGGAAAGTAGCCTGCTCTTTTGCTCCTGGCCATATGAGGAACTGTCAAGTTCAGAACAAAAGAGAGCACTAACAAGGTTATTGACACAGGGCACTTTCAGTTCCTTAGCAAAACAGTGTTGCCAAAATGTTTAAGGCAACACTCACAAACATTAAGTAGCATGCAAAAGCAGCAGCCTTTTCATTCATACTCTGGGAAATCGGATGTTGTATTTTACTTAGCGGTTATTGTCATGTCAGCCTGGGTATTCACAGCATTTTTCCTGCTGTAGTTCAGTTAACGTAGGTTTGAAACTAGGTTTGAGAAGAGTTTTGCTTGAATATGTCTCACATAAACATATACAAGAACTGCACAAATGACATGTTAAACTCTCCTTCTGCTTACACTACACTTTAATTGATATTTTTTTCTTGTTAAAGGGATAGTTGTCACTTCAGTGAAAAATTGTATGGATTAATTTCCTTATGTCCTTTTTGGAGCTTGAATGTTTTTGGTTCACAGTGACTTTCAGAATGTGGATAAAAACAGCTAAAACATTCTCTAAATGTTTTGTGTTGTGTTTTGCAGAAGACAGAAAATGAACAGAAGGACAGAAAATAGTTTTTTATTGCTTACCAAGGCTAGCCGTTTATTGATCATAACTACACTCATATAGTGAAAAATTATTACAATTTAAATAACTTTTCTATTTGCATATTTTTACATATATAAACAATGTATTTCTGTGATGACAAAGCTGATTTTCAGCATCATTACTTCAGTCTTTAGTGTTACATGATCCTTCAAAAATCATTCTGATTTGCTGCTCAAGAAACGTTTCTTATTATTATCAATGTTGAAACTACTTGTGCTGCTTAATATGTTTTTATGTATACTGTGATACTTTTTAAGGATTCCTTGATAAATAAAAAGTTCTAGAGTACAGCATTTTTTAAATGTATTTTTGTAACAATGTAATAATTTAATGTTTTAAAGGCTTCCTTAGTGAAAAAAGTATTTCTTTAAAAAAATCTTACCGTAGTGTAAATGATTTTTTAAAATTTCATTTTTTTTTAACTGTCAGTGCACTTTATCACAGATGGAGTTTATTTTATGAAGAGTTTATCTGTGTTGTATGATTCATTTGGAGTGTTTGGCAACCATATAGATAATAACAAAATAAAACAAGGTGCAATGCTGCAAGAAGTAATATGTGTAAATATGCTTGTAAATACAAAGGTTTTCTAAAATAAGTAAAGTAAGTAACAGTCAAATGAGTGCATTTATTTAATATTAATCTCTCACTCGCATAATGTTCCGAGGATTATGTCTTTCCATAGCAAAAATGATAAATTTCACACTGATCTATGCAGTCTGATGGCCTAACACCCAATGCAACTAACAAATTTGGATACTTGAATAAACGGTTCAGTAGATATTTAAAAACCTTGGATTGCGGCGGAGCAATATCTCAATAAAACTGTAAAAACAATAGCCCTTAAAGTTTGATTTTCATAGCCAACATACAATATGTAACTTATCTATGATGCTACTATTACCATTTATGTTCAGCTGTCACCACTTCAAGTTACGAGCAAGAAACAACAACTGAATGGAAAAATTAGTTTCAATTTTTCGAATGTATCCATATGACTGTTGCATATGTGTGTTGTAGCATGATTGTTTAAGTGTGGTAGGAGGCACTGAGAGATGTGAGGAATGCAAACAGACAGTCAACTTTATAACTCTTTGGCTCCAGTTCTTATCTGCCAACCCACCCCACCCCACCCCTTTGAATTTACCCCAAACGCCGGGCCATCAGAAGCATGCAATCCAAATATGCGAGCAGGGTTAGGGTTCAAATTCTGACCATCAGCTCCCTGATGCTCTCGTTCTTCCAGAACAGTAGCACTGTATCTGGCTTGAGGTGATTTTTTGCTCACTTGCAAGGATCTTTGGCTTATATAAGAGGTTGAAGAACCCTGGATGATGTAACACAAGTTGTTGTAATGCATTACACCCAACACTTCCCATGAGAACTACTGTATGTAGAAGACTACACTCTTAAAAATAAAGGTGCTTCACGATGCCATAGAAGAACCTTTTTGTCTAAATTGTTCCATAAAGAACCTTTAACATCTGAAGAACCTTTCTGTTTCTGTTTCACAAAAGGTTCTTTGTGTTGAAAGAAGGTTCTTCAGATTATAAAAAGATAAAAAAGAGATGGTTCTGTAAAGAACCTTTGACTGAATGGTTCTTTGTGGAACCAAAAAGGGTTCTTCTAGAGGCATCGCCCTGAATAACCTTTTGAAGCACCTTTATTTTTAAGAGTTTAGGACCGGTTGCAATGCCACAATCTCAGACAAATGCTTTCCTGCACCAGACTGACGGTTTATTTTTTCCATGCTGATTCTTTGCATATTGACTCTCATTCTCCTTCCGCTCAAGATGATGTCACCAGAGAAGGCCTTCCAGCGTGAGTCATCTGGGAGCGGCTGTTTGCTCCTCAGAAGGTGGATTCAGATCCCAGGTCCAGCTGACCTCTGGAGCTTCTCACCCAAACTGTTTGTGGAGCCAGACTTGAGATTAGAGCGGCTGCGTTTCACTGCTCTCTTGACTTGCTTTCTTTTCTTTCTGTTGAACTTGTCCATCGCCCTCCCTCCCTCCCTTCCTCCCATGTTCATGGTTTTTCCATACATGTCACGCCAGCAGGGATATAAAGTACTTGAATAACTGTACTTCGTTACTTAATTTATGTATTTTAGGGGGATTTGTACTTTAGTTTATTGCTATTGAAATCGAATTGTACTTTTGCTGAATCATATTTCTGATTAAAATTTTTTTATTATTTATTTATTTTTGATGCCTCAGTGCATCTAAAGCTCCTACTTCTGGGTTGTGACATGACAAATCATAATGGACGTGGAGAACAGTGTTGTAACCAGTGAGTAAGCATAGTTAAATACCCCACCTCACTTTTAACACTACATATTGATTCATTATGCAGGTATATAACCCATGCATTCGTTGCACAAAGCACGTGTGAATGTGAGTCATTACTTTATATATATTAACTTTCTTCTTTGTTATAAATTTCTGTTTAACTTCTTAATAATTCTGTTTGTCTTTCTGATTACATAATTTGAGAATTTATTCAGCATCTTTCTGGACACCCCCCTTCGATGTTACAACTCAATAACACAATATATAGCCATTTGGAGAAGACAATGACAGTTACAATCACATCATCAGCTGCACACACGGGGAACAAGAGGGAAACAGGTAAATCCTGGAATAAGACAAAACATGTATTGTTTGGTGCCTTTTTTGATGTCAAAATTGAATGCAATAAGTTTTTAATAGAATATGTCGTCAAAGATGTTTAAATGGGCATACTATGGATGAAACCTGCTATGATTACCCTACTTTAAAGCATAAATTAGATTTAAACAATAGGTCTACATAATATTCACATATGCAGTTCATATGGGACATATTGTATTAGCCCTACAGTTACAGCATGAAATAGCCAATTATTTAAACCTATAACATTTACCTATTTTATCTCACAACTCTGACTTTATTTCTTGCAAATGCAAGTTTATATCTCCTAGTTCGGACTTTATAACTCAACAATTGGAAGTTTGTCAATTCTGAGGGGGGAAAAAAAAGCAAGAAGTGTGGGATTATAAACTCATGGTTCTGAGCCGAGGGGAGGAAAAGAGCATGACGAGTTGATTTTTCTTATCAGAATTGTGAAATACAAACTCAGAATGACGTTTTTTATTATTTTATTCCTTTATTCCATGGCTTCCGTAGACTACTACTTTAAAACTGTAATTTTCTCCCACCAGATAGGCTCCGCCCACAAAAAAATCATCACTGTTTGCAAACACCGAATTTGTATATTTACACTATTAATATAATAATTATGAATAATTAATACATTGTTATATATTATTTATAAAATGAAAATATGCATTTTATAAAAACCTATATATTGAATTTATTTAATATTGTATAATTTAAATTTATTGATAACATTATATATTAGATATAAATATTACTTTAACACGTTTATTTTAATATGCATATTTTTCTTTTAGATATACAACACACACCCCCACACACCCATACTCTATATATATATATATATATATGATATATAGATATATAGGCATACTTATTTATTTGTTTTGTCAATGAATCATTTCAAATCACAGAATGTTATTTACATATTTACTTCACTCAAATCTGTTTTTGGCTGGATAGTGTTTATTCCATTCAGGTATATTTCTCATTATTTTTACTGACTTGTGTGCCAAGACACAAAGGCTGTAAGTAAATAGATTTTTCTGTGGCGCACCCAACATATTGTTTAAAAGAGAAGTGTGTGTGTGTGTGTGTGGGTGTGGTGTGTGTGCGTGTGTGGGTGTGTGTGTGTTGGCTAAAATGCTCTGTTGGGCTTAATTAAAAGAAGTGATATTTTGTGTGTTTAACGTTTTACCCCTGTCCCTAAATAAGTGGTTGTGTTGCTTTTTACCATAATTGTGGTTTGTGTTAGATATTAGTGATCCTGCATGCCGGGTTAACAAACTAAATCCCAAACTGAATCCCAGAGGCAAATTAGTATTTCCTATTAATTATCAAACTCTGTTCCCAGCAATGTGACGTCTGTGTCCAGTGTTTGACTGTTATTGGTGCAGGAAAAAAGTTATGTGTGTTTTGTGTGTGTGGTGTGTGTATTAGTGTGTGTGAGGAGAGTGTTTGTGAAGCGAATGACTAGAATAAAAGAGGTCCTTGGCGCACTGTGGTGATCTTTTTGTTCGGTCTTTCCTGACACCCTCCCTTCAGTAATGCCAACATCTAAGTACTGTACAACTGATCTTACAACTACTCATCTTTCAGCGTTCCCTTTGTTAGTGGGCACAGCTTCAAAGCTTTCCCATGCTGACACACTGTATTCAGCTCAAGAGACCACATATCTTTAATAAAAACCTACTCACCCATGGCTGTCTGAATACGAGAGCTCACAATTGTAACCTGGCAATGAAGTAAATGTTCCCTAATACACCACACAAATCAACTCGTTGGTCCTTAAAGCACTAGACGGCACTGGATACCGGCCGTTTGAAAATCAACACAGATAATCACCACGACAGCGAGCACGTGGAGAGCACAATCGATAGCCGGAGCTCACACCAAGGTCACACCGTGACATGCAAACAAGCCTCGACGTTCCCGTCTCGCATGCTAAGTAGCCGTGACTGCTACTTGGGAAATGTTTGTCTCTCGGGAAAGGCATCGCAGTGCCATTGTTTGTGAAATCTAATAGGCTTGTGTTTTGTTCGCTCGCTTTATGCTGAGCAGTGAGCTTTATTCCCTCGTCGCTTCAGCGGCCTGTTTGTCCATTAATGCTCCATTAGGGAAATTAGTGCTGTAATTGGCGGGGCGAGAAGAGATCAGGAGACTAAAGTGAAGGAGACGTGACTGTAAGTCTTAAAGGGCTGGTGGATGTGGTGTGAGCAGAACCTGTGTGATTTTGAGGGAACTAACAAAGTGAAAATGTCAGTTGATTTACTCTGAAGCTGACACAGAACGTTAGAGGAACATTGAGGAAATTTAATAATAAAAGATGCATCTAGAGCCATGTTCTTAAGATCACGTTTGGCTTAAAAATACTGTGAATTATACACAAAATATTAGATGCAAGAGGCCACAAAATGATTTTGACATGCAAGACCCCCTTGAAATCGATAAATGTCATTGGATTGCTCCACCAGCACACCACGCATCCTCCGTGTCTCAACTTCCCATGAAGCAATGTTTCTAAGGTATAGTTCACCCAAAAATGGAAATTTGGTGTTTATCTGCTTACCCCAGGGCATCCAAGATGTAGTGACTTTGTTTCTTCCGTACGACACCAACGAAGATTTTTAACACAAACCATTGCAGTCTGTCAGTCTTATAATGCATGGCAATGGTAACAAAATCTTTGAGAGTTAAAAAAAACATACACAAACAAAACCTCAAAAGTTCTCAACAGTCGGCGCTTGACGCGTCTTCTTCTTCTTCTTGCTTTACGCGGATCGCAGACTTAAGTGCATTACCGCCACCCATCTCTCAAATGGACCATTGACACTCATAATTGAGATTGTAGCTAGAGTGTCAATAGTCTATTTGAGAGATAGGTGGCGGTAATGCACTTAGTAGTCTGTGATCCACCATAAAGCAAGAAGAAGAAGAGGACGCCTCATGCGCCTGCTGTTGAGAACGCGCTCAGGAGGACGCGCCGCCGCTCAGGACAGTTCGGACATTGCGTGAATCAGAGGTAAAAAACGATAGAAATACTGTTCAGTTTCTTGCACAGACCGATCGTTTTGTGTCTTTACACATCAATGTATCGTCACGAGTCGCAGGGTTTAATTTGGTTTTGTTTGTGTATGTTTTTTTTTACTCTCAAAGCCGTAATTCCCATTCACCTCCATTATAAGACAGACAGACCACGACGGTTTGAGTTCAAAATCTTCGTTTGTGTTCTACCGAAGAAACAAAGTCACCTACATCTTGAATGCCCTGGGGTAAGCAGATAAACCTCAATTTTTTTTGGGTGAACTATCCCTTTAAGGCTAGAATCCTGCAAGCGCTCAATAAGAGTTTCAAGTCAAGCTTGCATGAGCGCGAACAGTATTTAACCCTTTCTGTCATCATCCTTTGATCCTGTGAGCTGTGGCACGTAACAGGTTTCATTTGAACATTGCTAGAACATTGTAGAAGAAGATTTTATATGTAATCAGTTGTATTATTAATCACCTAAATGTTGATATTCACTTGTAGCTTACATATGTTGTGTTATAGTACTGCATGTTTAAATATATGAATATCAGATGAGTTTAGTAACAAAGTTTCAAGTTTTGGGATATTTCTGATTTACACGAGTATTGAGGGTTGACTTTCACTATTGTCACTGTTTTTAAAATGAAATTAATAGGCACTACTTTTACTCAGATACATTTTTCCATACCCACGTGTTACATTTCCACTGCAAACCACAAAAACTTATAGCTGGAACGTAACACTGGTAGTGAAATTCAGTTAGCAAAATATACATTGGAATTGCATCTTTTGATCATTTCGACTCTTTTGAATCTGTGTGTGCGTGTGTGTGTTAATGGATGTAAATTAACTTATGTTTGTAGCTTAAGAATTATAAACATTGTGAAATACTGAACTCTCCCACGTTTCCTAGAACTGTTTGTGTTAAAAAAATTGCATGTTCATAAGTAAAATAATAAAATGTCCTTACCGTTTGTTTAATCAGTATCATGCATGAATCAGCAATGATCAGATGCAGGGAGACTAAACAAATCCCGCTGCTCACATTATACTTGTGTGAAACATGGAGGAAATCAGCATGATTTGTTTTTCTGCTGAAGATTAAAAAAATTATTATGAAAAGAATGAAAAAATTAACTACATGTATACATCAAAAAGCAACACTGGTGCGACTGAAAACTTGAGAGGGCTACTGCGGAAAACTGACATGCCTCATGAATTGTAAATAAGTATTACAGGTGTATCTCAATAAATTAAAATGTTGTGGAAAAGTTAATTTATTTCAGTAATTCAACTCAAATTGTGAACTCGTGTATTAAATAAATTCAATGCTCACAGACTGAAGTAGTTTAAGTCTTTGGTTCTTTTAATTGTGATAATTTTGGCTCACATTTAACAAAAACCCACCAATTCACTATATGTCAACAAATTAGAATACTTCATAAGACCAATAAAAAAAACATTTTTAGTGAATTGTTGGCCTTCTGGATAGTATGTTAATTTACTGTACTGTACTCAATACTTGGTAGGGGCTCCCTTTTGCTTTAATTACTGCCTCAATAATGTGTGGCATGGAGGTGATCAGTTTGTGGCACTGCTGAGTGTAGGGAAGCGCAGGTTTCTTTGACAGTGGCCTTCAGTTCATCTGCATTTTTTGGTCTCTCGTTTCCCCATTTTCCTCTTGACAGTACCCCATAGATTCTCTATGGGGTTCAGGTCTGGTGAGTTTGCTGGCCAGTCAAGCACACCAACGCCCAAATCACCAAAAGTTTGTTAAATACCATGGTCATTTAACCAACTTTTGGTGATTTTGGCAGTGTGGGCAGTGCCAAATCCTGCTGGAAAATAAAATCAGCATCTTCAAAAAGCTGGTCAGCAGAAGTAAGCATGAAGTGCTCCAAAATTTCTTGGTAAACGTTTGCAGTGACGTTGGTTTTCAAAAAACATGGACCAACACCAGCAGATGACATTGCACCCCAAATCATCACAGACTGTGGAAACTTAACACTGGACTTCAAACAACTTGGGCTATGAGCTTCTCCACCCTTCCTCCGGACCTTGGTTTCCAAATGAAATACAAACTTGCTNAACACTGGACTTCAGCAACTTGGGCTATGATCTCCTCCACCATGTCCTCCAGACTCTAGTACCTTGGTTTCCAAATGAAATACAAACTTGCTCTCATCTGAAAAGAGGACTTTGGAACACTGGGCAACAGTCTAGTTCTTCTTCTCCGTAGCCCAGGTAAGACGCCTCTGACATGTCTGTGGTTCAGGAGTGGCTTAACAAGATGAATACGACAACTGTAGCCAAATTCCTTGACACGTCTGTTTGTGTTGGCTCTTGATGCCTTGACCCCAGCCTCAGTCCATTCCTTGTGAAGTTCACTCAAATTCTTGAATCGATTTTGCTTGACAATCCTCATAAGGCTGCAGTTCTCTCGGTTGGTTGTGCATCTTTTTCTTCCACACCTTTTCCTTCCACTCAACTTTCTGTTAACATGCTTGGATAAAGCACTATGTGAACAGCCAGCTTCTTTGCCAATGAATGTCTGTAGCTTACCCTCCTTGTGAAGGGTGTCAATGACTGTCTTCTGGACAACTGTCAGATCAGCAGTCTTCCCTATGATTGTGTTGCCTAGTGAACCAAACTGAGAGACCAGTTTGAAGGCTCAGGAAACCTTTGCAGGTGTTTTGAGTTGATTAGCTGATTGGCATGTCACCATATTCTAATTTGTTGAGATAGTGAATTGGTGGGTTTTTGTTAAATGTGAGCCAAAATCATCACAATTAAAAGAACCAAAGACTTAAACTACTTCAGTCTGTGTGCATTTAATTTATTTAATACACGAGTTTCACAATTTGAGTTGAATTACTTAAATAAATTAACTTTTCCATGACATTCTAATTTATTGAGATGCACCTGTATATGCCGATAGTTTAGGTTTTTTTGGCATCTCCATGTGTCCTGTGCGGGTACGCAACCTGGCTTCTCTAAACAGGGTGTTTTCAACCCCTTGAAGCCCGCAACCTGCCAGGGGGGCGCGAGCTTCAGTTAATTAGAGACGTCCCATGAGAAGTTATGAAAGTTAACAAATCTTTAGCCATCCACTAGGGGGCAATCTGACTCCCACTGCTAGTCGACAGTTAGAGCAGAGGTGGCTCGAGTATCAGTCTGCTCAGTGTTGCCAAGTCTGCGGTTTTCCCGCGGAATTGGGCTACTTTAACACTTGCCGTGTTTTGTAGTTTTGGGCTAATTTTGAGTAGCAGTTAGGCGGGTTTTGTTGTGAAAACCTGGCAACCGTGGTCACGCTTATTGACAGTGTAAGATGATTTACGATTAGCCATGTTGGAAATCCAACCACGGATTGGCATGTTGTTATTTCAGAAACAGGCTCAGCCATCACATTGGATCAGGTAAACTGGTTATATATTTATGTTTCAGCATAATTACGCACGCTATACCAGGGGCGGTTCTAAACCCTTTTTAGGTGGGTTTCAGCCCCCCTATCTGTCACCTTAGCCCCCCAAAACTATCTTAACGATCAGGCCAGTGCTGCTTCCTTGAGAGTTTTTCATCCTCACGTGTTTTAAGTCTTGTCAAATCAGTAATTTTAAGTCATTTAAGCCCAAGATATCTCAATGCGGTACTCACGCACTGCTCACACACCAGTGAAATTAGACAAACTTGGGGGGTGGGGGGCGCATGTCCTAAAGGTTAAAACCCATGCTCTAAAATGTAAAAAGCTCTTTGCTGTTGCACTGTACACATACTATAAAATTCTGATTTTTTTTCTTTCATATGTGCTTATATAATTTGGTTCTTTGGTGTCCTTTTGGAGTTTCTAAGTGTCCTTTTTTGGAAAGACATCTAAATTTATCTTGAAAAAAGCTTGCAGAAAATATAGATTTTTGAGAATAACCCTTCAATCTTTTGTTTTACTTTGCTGGACATAGCAAATGATGACAAAGTAACCATTTGAAACAAGAAAAATTGTCTATGCTTAATTTCATGAAATGTGCGATTAATCACAGAAAAAGGATGTGATTAATCAGATTAAAAATGTTAATCGATTGACAGCCCTGATATATATATGCAACTGTGAGACAGTCATAACATCAACAAAAAATTATGTAACTAACACAATAAGTACTGAAATAATTTATTTTTCATATATTCCTCTGTTTACTATTCACATTATTTTTCACGTAAGCACGGGCGCCGCCATTTTCGAACTTTATTTTGTCAGATTTCCGGTAAAGCACTTCCACTAATAGTAGTTGTATTGTGATTCCGTAGTTTCTCCTGAGCATCTGACTAACTTCAGTGTTGTGTTTTGCAGATGATGAGCAAGGTGACCATGAGACCACACAAACAGAGCCATTGCGGCTGCCCCTTCAGAACAGTGATGCCTGCACTGAGTGGGAGGTCCAGGCATTGACAGAAACGGAAGTTTAACACATTATAGGGAAGTACGTCATCGTATTTACTTCCGCGTTGCAAAATAAGGTGGATAATCATCATATTTTGAATGAAAGTGATTTTATACAGCATTTGCAAGACTGAAAGGTCTTGAGGGTCTGGGTCAAGAGTAAAACATAAGATCAGTTATACAGAAAGGCTTATTAAAATTAGCAAAAAAATTTCCTACAACAAAAAGAGAAAAATAAACCAAACACACAAGGACAGTTCTCTGGATATAGTAAGCAAACAAGCAAATTACAACCTAATAAGATCCTACAATCATTTTAGAGCGCCAGTAATAAATAAATAAATCTAAAGTATTTTGAGAATAAAGTTGTAGCAATAAGAGATTAAAGTCATTATATTTTGAGAATAAAGTTGTAGCAATACAACATTAATCGTCATAACATTTTGAGATTTAAGATATTTAAAGTAGTGCATTGCAAAAAAAAAAAAACTAATTAGAAAATTCCACCACCTAATCCACAAACAAAATATCTGTGGTGTCCTGCCTTTTATTATTCACATGCAAATAGCATTAAAAACAGTAATAAACACAATCCAGGGGTTGAAGTGTTAACTTAAGGGATAGTTAACCCAAAAATGAAAAGTATGTTATTACTCAAACAAACTTATGTCGTTCCAAACCCGTAAGACATCCGTTCATCTTCAGAACACAAATTAATATATTTTTATTAAAATGATTTAAATTAAAATTAAATTTAAATTGCAAATATAATTTATACACTTCTGTTAAATGTGGTGTGTACCATAGCTGTTTATATATAAAAAAAAAAACACGACTTTGACGTCATGAGTACAGATTATTTTCTTAGCACACCCACATATGGGTCTAGCCAGCCAGTGAATCTTGCCTATCTGTTCTCTAAAGCGGCCTGTTAACATTTTTTTATTATAGTAATTATTATTATTTTGCATGCATCCTACATGGCTGTGTGTATTAGCCTTTAAGGTCAGCACCGGTAAGTTCTGGACACTCCAACTTCCCCTGGCATCGCATATGGCTGCACCCTCATATTCACATCTTACAAAACCCTCCATTTGCATCTTACTTTTTTGACAGTTGTTCCTTGTGCGTATGACTGTAAGGGCTGTCCCAGAACCCCAGGCGGCACTGGTCCGCTTCTTATCAGCAGTCTGGGCACCACAGGGGCATGGGGGAAGTACACGGCGAAGGGAGTCCGACGCCGCGGTAGGCGGTGACAACAGACCAGACTGGCAACCAAGCTCACCCCTCCGCGGTGCCGCACTGACAGTTACGTCAGTCCCGGTGAGTGCCAGGTGGGGGGACTCATCTTCTGGGGGGGGAACAGAAGTCAGTGCGAAAAAAAGGGACTATGAGTAAGTAGGGGAGGGGAGGCACCACGCAGCGCGTGAGGGCACAGAAGCAAACAGGAAGAAAACTGCGGCGGGGGGGGGGGAGGGGTGGGGAGGGCAAGGGTCGCGTCCCTGGGGGGGGAAGCACAGGGAATAGCGACGAGGAGAGTGTCGGGACACCATGCAAGCTCAAAAAGAAAAGTGGATAGAAAAACAAAACTGGGGGTGGGGGGGGTGGACAGTGGGGGGGGGTGAGAGGGGGGAAAAAAAAAAAAAGACGGTTGGGAGCAGGGGAGAGGAAGGCGCAGGGGGTGGGGAAGGGGGGGGGGGGGGGAGGAGGGAAAGGGAAAAGAAAAAACTAAAAGAACCTGAGGTGGGGGGGGGGGAGGGGAGGGGAGGCGGATGTAAAGGAGACCAAGGGGAAGACAGCGCCCGCCCTCATGAAAATCGTTGTGGTGTCCAAGCTGTGTGTTCAGACTAGTCGGGTCCAATAAAGCAGGAGCAGATTAGCGGTCAAGAAGTAAAGACTAAATAAACTGGTGATCAGGCTGGGCTTTCGTTGCTTTATCGATATAGATATAGATTTCGATGCAAAAATCCTCTAAGTACTCTGGTTCCTTATATTTTACATTTATTTTCGGGCACGATGTAGGTTTCTATGTAAGTACTGGTACTTATGAATGGGTTGAGGCTGGTATTAAGTGCATTTGAAGTGAAAGTACTTGAACATATACTATGTGTGGAGAGCATTCACTCAGTATCGTTATCTCATTTTAGACCAAGATGGCCTTTAGAGGCTTTTGCATTGGAACTCTTCATACATACATACATACATACATAAAAATAAGCAATAGATTAATATATCCCAGAATGTATGTATTAACGCATAATCAGAAGTTATGACTGGACTTGTTTGTCTGTATTAACTCATGATCAAACTTTATTTTCTGAATTAACTCATTATCAGACTTTTCTCTCAAATCATCAACTAGTGATCAGTCTATTCTATCAAGTAATGTCCCAAAGATCAAACTGTTCTGTCTAAATTAAATAACTATTATACGGTTCTGTGTGAATGAACTCAAGAATGTTTTGTCTGAATTAACTCAATATCAGAATGTCCTTTCATATCATAAAATCATAATTAGACTGTTCTGTCAAGTAGTCAGGATAAGATTTATATTCTATTCTGTCTGAATAGATTTATGATCAGTAATTTTTTTTCTTTCTGTGTAAACACAATCAGACTGTTCTCTTTGTTTGTACTTATGATCATACTGTTTTGAGTTAATTTTTGATCAGACTGTTTTGTCGGAATTAACTTTTAATCAGACAGTTCTGTCTGATTAGATTCATGATCAAGGTTTTCTGTGTAAAAACACAACTGGACTGTTCTCTTTGTATGAATTTGTGATTAGACTGTTCTGTCTGAATTAACTTATGATCAGGCTGTTTTGCCAGGATTAACTCATGATCAGATTGAACTGATTTGACTCATTATCAGACTGTTCTGTCTGAATTAATTGAAGATTGGATCAGAGTTTGCTGTTTACTCTGTGTGAACTTGTGATCCGACTGTTCTGTGTGAATGATTTTACAATCGGACTGTTCTATGATGGTAATGTACAAATGATCCGTTTGTTTTCTCTGCATGAACATGATATTAACTTAATAGAAAATAATTTAAATGTACTCGAAATTAATCTATGAAATCTATGTAAAAACAAAATATTCTGTTTTTGCACTACACAAAATACTTATTCTGCAAATTACTGTTTGGAGTCTGTCTTGCCAGGTGCATGCTCACAAATGTCCAGAGCAAGCAAACTGTGTCCCCATTTGCAAAATTAATATTTGTGCAGTAAGGGCTTAGAGCAGATGTCAGATCTTGCTCTTTATATTTCTTTTCAAAGTTATTTCTCTGCCGTCTGTAAGAGCAGAAGAATAATGAATGAATGCAGGGAACATTACTGCAGCGTGCAGCTGTGGCTGATTGATTACGGAAGTGCGGAGCTCTGCGTACAATCACTAATGACATTATAATGCCGCTTCCAGGAACAATAGAAGAGATGGAAAAATGTGACAATTATGCTGGATGGATGTGAAATATTTTTAGATATGCCGAACATTTGTAAAGCGGAAATTACATTAGCATTTTTTATCTGTTTCGACTTTTTGGTTGTACATTTAGGCTCATTTGTACAGGCCCATCATGTGCTTAATGCAGTTCTGATTTTGCTAATGGTTTAAAGGTCAACAGAAAAGACAAGCAACACACTGATTGCATCTTACTCTTTTACTTTTTGAAGTTCTGTTTCTGAAGTACAGTTTTCACTGTAAACCATTTTAGTAAAGGCTAGGGAACTATTATTCTCTGGATTTAATAGGAAGTGACATTAAAATGGATTGCTTTTAGGACTTTCTCAACATGAGAGAGCATTAAACTTGCTTGACGTCAAACAGAACTGATTATAAACATCTAACTCACATCATCCTGATAGATTTAATTTACTAGTTAGTTATTTAGCTGTTCATACAAAGTGGCATTCATCACTAGATTAATCAACCCCTGGAGCAACCTGATGTGTCCTGGACGAGCACACAGTAGTGATAGTTTATGAATTTGTCCTTGTAGGGTTTCATCATAGGTTTTAATGCTCCAGATCTTCTAGCCGCTACCACATCACCCTAAATTTTAGTGATAACTCTTTGCCCACATGACATGTTTTCCAAACTGATTATTTTTACCTTTCTTTGTGGAATAGAGTTATCCAGTGCATCAAACTATCAGCATGTGGAGAGTTGTATCGATCAAAGCAAGAAAGCTAGACAGGCAGGCCAATAGATCGGCAGGAGGAGAGACGCAGGAGGCAGAGAGACATGCAGTGTGTGTGATTCTGTATGACTGTGGGCAGTCTGCTCATAGGGTTTATGGGAGTCTCTCTATATTGTCCGTCTTTTGCTTGGTTGGTTGTGTGATTCAGCAACTGTGGGAGAGAGAAGAAAGCCTCCAGCACATCAAAGATGTCTCTCTGTCTTGCTCTCTCTCTCTCAGTCCGATCCTGTTATCTCTCTTTCTGGCAGATAAGTCAGATTGCCTTTCAGATTGGGTAATGAATCTACTTTATCAAAGCCCTTTATGGCCACTTGCCTCTCGCCAAATCTACTGCTGTAGAGAGAAAGATTTGGCCGCCACTACTCCAAACTCCATCCTTCTGTTTACAACATTTGTTCATTTTCCATTCTCATGTCCTTTTCAATCATACTGTACTGTATACTGTACACTAACAAGAGACTACCAGAATTTACCATGTTATTTTTTTTCAATGTTTACAATAGCTACAATTTGGGTACAATAGCAACTTTATTTAAAATGTATTTAAAAAACAAAATGTATTTAATTTTACTATATTTATTCACATAAATATAGTTTAAATTTGTTTGTTATCATTTTATGTAAATACCATGGTGCATGAATATAGTAATTACTCATTAAATAAAACTATTTTGACACTTAAAGTCAATGTGAATTCCCATTTGCAATCTATATTACTTAAATGAAGGACAAAACTTGATTTTATCCATTGTGAATTGATTGGATTGTAACAAGTAGCAGTTAATAGTAGATACCAGAATGAATCCAGAATGAATTTCAGTTTAAAGACAATGTCTAAAATGGCTGTTGGTTATTGGTTAATATCCAATAGTCTGCTCACCTTAAGTGATATCATTGATATCATATCTGTTTAGAGAACAATATATAATAATTTGATTAAAGATCATGAAAATGAAATTTTGCAATGATGTGAATTTATCTAAGTTGTTACCCAAACTCAAGGTGGGTTAGGCATTTTTAATTAATTAATTTATTCATTATTTTGTTTTGCTGGTTGAAAGTCTCTTCACATTCTGATAGCAATCAATAATTAAAGTGGTCTAAATATAAATATGTCTTCTGTGGAGGGCTCAGGACCATAAAATGTCCGTTCAATCATTGCATTCGGTCCAAATGCAATGGCAGGATTCCCTACTTGCCTGTCAGTCTATGTATTTGCATACTTCTGCACAGCCAATAGCGAGAGTTTGGTGCATGGCTACTGTAGCAGGCTGAGCCAGAGGATGTTTAGGCATTATGGAAGGTAATTCAGATTCTGTTAAAGAAGTGCAAGCCTAAATTCAAAGACTTGCCAAATTGCATAGAGACAGTCAATGAGAACAGGATAAAACAAGAGTAAACATTGGCAGTCTTTTTACGTAATGGAGGAATTTGATGGGATGACGAACTTGCAGAGTTTCTTCTCGACAGGTAAGGCGAGCTTAAAGTTAAATGTGGGACCTTTACTGAAACTAACATAATTTTACCTTTTGAAACACACCCTAACTTTTATAGACCCCTAAGAGCTGTGTTTGTGATGTTTAAGCTGCTAACATTAGTAGTACAGAAAAAGCCTACCCTACCGTTTAAGCCTTACTTTTGTTGGGCACCGAACCGAGAGCCTCCGCTGACTGCATGCACATGAGCCGTCCTGTCGTGCTCGCTGTTGTACTTGAAACGACAAGGGGAGACTCAGAGTAATTGTTCTTTAACCTTCAGAAGGCAGCGGTGAGAGGAAATAGTTTCCCAGTGCAATCAAAATCCTGCGTGGAAGTGCTAAATTAGTTAATTTCTTTATGTATAAACTGATTATGCTGTGGGTCAATTTGGAGGACGCACATGAACATTTTTGTTTTTAGTACACTTCAACAGTACAAAATAATCAAATAAGCATATACAACCCAGTAAACCTTCAGGTTACTAATTGTGACATTCCAAAAAAAAAAAAATATTGATACTGTATATTAATAACATGTATAAAACTAAATTTAAATGCTTTTCTAACTTCATTAAACATTTTAATTTGTATTAACCTTTTAACATTTTTTTATTAAACATAGACCTTTACATTCATTAAAAAAGGTAAATTTTTGCTATTGCAGGCTCATTTTGTAAATGTAAACTATTTAAACTTTAAACTGGGTGCTTAATGCAAATATAATTGGCCACATTTTCAAAATCAGATGATTATGTTTGCCCATCTGTGCAATGTATATCTTTTATGTAGAAAGGCGAAATACTGAGTCACTTCTGTCCCATCGTTTAGTGTATGATCGTGTAGATTTAAAGGCACTGATGATGTTACAATCTACACACACACACACACAAAAATATTTAAAAAATTTGCGTTTGATTTGGTATTTGTTTCTCACCCATCTTATCTAAATGAATTCTAATTTTAACTGATAAACTTTATAATATAAATTAAATGTACTTCACTTAAAAAGCCTTGGACAAACTATGCAAAAAAAAAAAAAAAAGCCTCAAAAGCACCTACTGAGTTTCAACTCCGTCAAGCTTCTACCAATCATAAAGATCCTTTCACAGACATAGTTACTGGGCCACGATTTGGCTTTGAGGTTGTGCATTTTAAGAAGCAGAGTCACACACACTGGCACGTAAAATGGGGTTTTGCCTTTTTAATGTGCACGACAGCCCACACTGTGATGACATAATATTTGCCGTGTTCACCTTTGCGTGCTGATGCGGCGAGTATAAACCAGGCTTGCAGCATCACTAACTAATGTCCAAATAGTTTTCTGCTGCATCAAAAATCACATACTAAGTGGGTCAGACATTTGACGATTGATGACAAATTTACTTTAAAAAGTAAGTTCTATGTGGTATGCATGTGTGAAGTATATATGCAGATGGGTATGTACTACATCAGCCATGTTGGAATTGTCATGTGACATACATCACTTCACTGCCATTTATAACTTCTCTCCCTTTGTCTCCCTTTATCTCACGTGTTCATTGGGTGCATGCTTCAGAATTTTGCTTGCCTACTCTTTTATGAATTCACATTTGTTTTGTTGCTTATTATACAGTGGTATGTATACTGTTTACGGAAGAGGATTAGGGCCAAGAAATAATAATAACAAAAATAAATAAAACCATCTCGAGATTAAAGCCATTATAACGTGAGATTAAACTCGTTAAATTTCGAGAAAAAAAAGTCGAAATAAAATGTTGAGAATACACATTTAATTACGAGAAAAAAGTTGTGTTTCGAGAAAAAACTCGTTAAATTTCAAGAAAAAAGTTGAAATAAAAAGGTTGAGAAATACACTCATTAAGAATTAGAGCAAAAGTAATATTACTTTTTATTTTTATTTTAATTAATGAGGTATTCTCAACATTTTATTTCAACTTTTTTTTCTCAAATTTAATGACTTTTTTCTCGAAACACAATGACTTTATTCTCTACATTTAAAGGGTTTATTCGCAACATTTTATTTTGACTTTTCTCTAGAATGTTTTTATTATTGCTTGGCCTTAATCATCTTCTGTAACTGTTTCATCATTTCAAACTTTTTTTTTTTACATAGTTTGCATCAAAATACATTATCTCACTCCCTCTATCCTATTTTGATATGAGGAATATTTCACATATGTTTCACCATATGGAGAAAAAAGTAAAAAAAAATAAATAAATCAATCATTAGAATGTGACAATCTCTGATCTTTTCTTTGGTAGACAGTTTATGTTGTTGCACTGAAATGTTCATGTCAGCGAGGGTTAGAGTATTATACAGTATCTTGCAGTTCTTACAATACAAATGACAAAAATGTATTTACTCAATCAATGTTTTTCTTACGTTTGGCACTAGGCAAGTGTTATTTTCGGTTACTTTTTACTTCAGGGGTGAGAACACATTAATTTTTAAATACATTGGCATAAATAAATGTTGCTTATTATCCACTACATATGATTCTTTCAGCTGTGTAAACACAGGCAGCTCAATACTGAACTATTAATTGTGACCAATGGGGAGTATTCAGCCTCATGACTGACACCTGGGGGGAGGCGGGCCATATGGCCTCTGGACACACGGTTGTGGCACATACCGGCAGAGCCATACAGAGCACAGCACTGGCATTGGCCGATGCCACAGAAGGGTTCTGAGGAGAAGTCTTCACGCACACACACACACACTGGCATATTTTTTAGAGAACAAAGTCATTAAATTTCGAGAAAAAAGTCTAAATAAATAGTTGAGAATAAACTCATGAAACTATGAGAAAAAAGCCATTAAAGTTTGAGAAAAAAAGTTGAAATAAACTGCTGAGAATAAATACACTTGTGTCATGTTAACTGCATCTCGTTGGACAGTGCCAAACAGTGTCTGCAGTGGTGTAGGTTGGAGACTAATGCACATGGATGTAGAATACGATGCTATCAACCAAGGTTCAAATCCACTTTTGTTGAACTTACTCTTCTTCCTTTTCTCATCATATATCACATCGGAAAAGTGGAAATCAATTGCCTAACGAGTGTTTAATAATAATGTATTAATTAATTGGTAGGTTTAGGTATTTCGACAATAAACCTTGTGATTTACGAAAAACAACAACTTTTTTCTCGTAATTTAATGAGTTTATTCTCAACATTTTATTTCTACTTTTTTTCTCGCAATTTAACAACTTTTTTCTGGAACCCAGTGACTTTATTCTCTAAATTTAAAGGGTTTATTCTCAACATTTTATTTTGACATTTCTCTAGAATTTTTTTTATTATTATTGCTTGGCCTTAATCCTCTTCCGTAACTGTTTCATCATTTCAAACTTTTGTTTTTACATAGTTTGCATAAAATACATTCTCTCCCTCCCTCCATCCTATTTTGATGTGATGAATAATTTCACATTGTTTCACACCACAGTGATTTCTGGATGAAAAAGTAAAAAAAAAAAAAAAAATCAATCATTAGAATGCGACAATCTCTGATCTTTTCTTTGGTAGATAGTTTATGTTGTTGCACTGAAATGTTCATGTCAGCGAGGGTTAGAGTATTGTACAGTATCTTGCAGTTCTTACAATACAAATAACAAAAAAATCCATTGTATTTACTCAATCAATGTTTTTCTTACGTTTGGCACTAGGCAAGTGTTATTTTCGGTTACTTTTTACTTCAGGGGTGAGAACACATTCATTTTTAAATACATTGACATAAATAATTGTTGCTTATTATCCACTACATATGATTCTTTCAGCTGTGTAAACGCAGGCAGCTCAATACTGAACTATTAATTGTGACCAATGGGGAGTTTTCAGCCTCATGACTGACACCTGGGGGGAGGCGGGCCATATGGCCTCTGGGCACACGGTTGTGGCACATACCGGCAGAGCCATACAGAGCACAGCACTGGCATTGGCCGATGCCACAGAAGGGTTCTGAGGAGAAGTCTTCATGCACACACACTGGCATATTTTTTCTGCTAATTAACCTGCTGTATTCTCTCATTAAAGTGTGCACTCTAACGGAGGGAGGGTTGAGAGGTTTCGTGACAACTGCTGTCCCTGCGAGAACAGATTTTTGAAACACTTCCTCATTCTGCACCCTCCCTCGATCCTCCTGTCGCATTTCCCCCTACGCTACTCCATTTCTATCTTTCTCACACCCAGAAGTTGTCAAGTAATTAATTTTCTCCATATACCATATTAGCGAAGACCTGCAAATAAGCTATAATTAAGGTTTAAAGGAAGTGACTGGAAATGATAGATTGTAAAATGGCTTAAACATATTGAGCATTTCTTTAATGCAAATTACAGTATAGTCAATAATCAGTAAAATTTCACAATTCTCAACATCAATTTGAATGCCACAATAAAACAAATATGATATGGAACACATACACATTCTATTTAAGAAGTGAAATTTTAATATAAGTAACTAATTCAATTCAATTAATGGAATGTTGCTTTCAAGTTTCAACAACAACATACCAGTAAAGTATTGCACACACCTGGAAAGATAATTATTAACATAATTATAATGCTAACTAGTGTCCACACCAATGTAAAATAATATTGTTTGTTAAACACTCAAAATAAGGTTTCCCTCAGAACTCGAGCTAATCGAACCTACGGAACGCCAGGTAGGAAATTTACAATATCTTCATGGAACATGATCTTTACTTAATATCCTAATAATTTTGGCATAAAAGAAACCATCATCCTTTTGACCCAACATGTAATTTTTTGTCTATGCTACAAATACCCAGCGACTTACTGGTTTTGTGGTCCAAGGCAAAAATGTGCAAAAAAAAAAAATCTGAAATAATCTGTGAAGAAAATTCTCTTTCACTCACTTGTTTCTGGTTTACTCAAGGGTGCAGTGGGCACAATCCCCATCACGTCATTTACAGTAAGGACCTTCAGATGTGCTGATTCTGTTCAGAAGAATTAATATAAAGTTAAAGCCATCCTGCAATGACCAACATTAAAAGAACAGCTCATGAATGAATGAATGAACAAATGAATAAATAGTCACTGATTCACTCTATTAATGTTGAAAAGATCCAATTTTAATGATCAGGGAACATGAAATATGCTCTTTAGCAGAACATCCAGCCTGCTTTTTTGCACTAGAAAATAAGAACTAGGGCTGACCATCTTCAAAAAGAAGAAAAAAAGCACCAAAAGTAGTCCACTCTGTAAGTCAAAACCCAATAACTTTGTGAGAAACAGACCATAAACTGCTATTCGCTGAAAATTTCATCTTCCAGCACAGATTGCAAATCACCTTCACTAACCAAATAAGGTTTAAGCGAAGTTTCTTCTCCTTTTGTGGAGTTAAGTACACTGTTTTCTGATGTATGCAAATGAGGAAGTTCTTTTATCATCTATCATAACTGTACCACAAGCAATTTAAATAAATTCTAAATTAATCAATGTATGGAAATGAACAGTCTGGACATTCTGCTAAATAACTAGTTGTGTGTTCCACTGAAATATAAAAAGTCATACTGCTTCATAGTGAAGTAGATGACAGTTTTTTTTTTTTAGCTGTTCATTTAATACTTTTTCATTCATTACTTATTCATTCATACTTATAATCACAACTACACAACATGTTTCTTGAATTCATAATCACACAGAGTAATTTATGTGAAAAAACATGAGCTTACTTGTGGGAACAATGCCTTTGTAGGTACTGGCAACATGACCATTGACACTGTGAGTGTTGACCACTACGTGATAGGTTTCGGCTGCCTCCAACTCAGAAATGGAGAGATGGCTGCCAGTTACATTTTTCCTTAGCACTAGACTATGATCCTTCAGGAGAGTCACAGTAACCTCATGGATGGCCTTTGAATCACCACTCAACCACTGTAGGGCAAATCCACTGGCGGTGACATTAACCAGATGCATTTTCTCCATACCTGTTTCTGGACACAAACATACACACAGTGTGACCAGATTTCAACCCCAAACATTTCTCTACAAACAAATACCCACAACCTTACGATGCATACACTCAGTACCGATATGTTTTCTGTCATGAACCTCCTGCTGTTCATGATGCTTCTGGTGTGTCCTGGAAAAAGACACCATAGCAACAGTCACACAACGTATTAACTCAATATTAATGTGAATTAAATTATTTAGCAACTCATACTGTCTTGTGAATTGTTTTTGGTCTAAAATGCAACATTTAAAATGCACATATTGTATGCGGTTTACAGAACACAATGCTCATATATATATACTCACTCTGTTTGTGGAAAACTGAATGGGAATTTGTGTGGCTGGTCACTCTGATGCCACTGACACTTCTTAGAGACTTCAGGTGACAAGTAGAAAGCATTTTCAACTATACAGAAAGAATGAAGAAACTGTCAAAAACAGTTCCCGGAGAAAACCTGGTATGAAATGACAGGCTAATACATCAATGGACGTTTTGAGCATGTTAAAACAATCCTCTGACTTACGGCCAAGGTACTTGGGCAACAGTCTGGCAAATGTCTGAATATGGTCATCATAGAAACCTGAAGGTCTATCCACCCTCTTAAAGAATACATCTGAAGGCTCGCTTGCCACTTGGGCCAAGACACGGACATCACCTGTACTGTACAGCTTTCCAACTGCCATCACCACTATGAAGTATCCTTTACATTTAACTTCAGTGGCAGCCCTTATTATCCTTTCCTCATGCAGTTCAACTGGTCCAGTCACCAACAGAACTAATACCTTCAAATGGCGGGGATGTGGCACCTTCTCAAACACATGCTCAACAGTGCCTTCAAGAGCATCTGCAAGGGCGCGTCCTCCTTCCAGCTGGTGCACCTTATCCTGTAGGAAGCTTCGGACACTGTTTGGTGACTTGTGTTCTGTCAAACCAAAGGTCACGCTGATGGGAATGCCACTGCCATTGTGCAAGTATTCATAAGGTGCATGCTGAACAAGTGCTACTCGAGCATGATGGGTAGTGCTGGCCGGCTCAGGGGACATCTCTAGCTGTTCTATCATTAAAGCCACATATTGCTTTATCTCTGTGAAGACAGAGGGCCAGGTGCTCTCTGAGCTATCAAGAATGAAGGCCATGTCGATGTCCAAGTCAGTTGTGGGATCCCTTCGGTCTCGGACTCCACGTGCAGGGATATAATCACACATCTGATCCGGGGCACAGAAGTCTGGAAAAAAAATGTTAAAGAAGAAAACTGACATTCAGACGTTCTCTGTTGGTATTGTTTTGTCATTTTAAAAAGTTTGGTGGCCTTTCTTGTTTGCTGAACTCTGTTATGCATGATGACAGTTTTACCCCGGCAGATATGGCAGGTCATGATCTTCTTGATGCCATTGTTGTATTCAGGACTTCCAGGTGAGGGTAGGACGACAATCTGGGCTAAAGCAGTGTTGTTAAGCTGAAACAGTAAATGTAACACTTAAAGGTATGCTTTCTTTCATGCCAAATGCAATCAGCTGTGTCAGGTTTTAACTTAATTTACTACTGGTTCACTAAAACACAAATTAAACCTGTCAGATAGAGTTTGTGTATAGTTAATTACAGTTCATTTGTCCAAATGTTTGACATTTCCCTCCATTTAACTTCAAACACTGCAAATTTACCTGAGCTGCAAATTGATCCGGAAGTTACCTCAGTGAAGGCATTAAGTTACTTAACACATTATTCAAAATCACTTGTTGTTGTTCATATACCAATTTTTATTGGTATATGAACCAATAATTTGACATTTTTAAGCCGAACAAAATATTAGAGCACAAAACTAATGTTTTGTGTTATGAAGTGTACTAATGTTTTGTGTTATAATGTTATGACGTTCGGTGCAAAGACTTCAAGCCTATATACTGGGGCGATGAAACAACTACTGTCACAAGTTGTTTTCTAAGCATCAACTGCTGTGATGAGTTGACTTTCTAAACTGATGTGTAAGGACAAAGGACAGCTGATGACCAGCTGATGAACCACAGAGGAGTGAGGAAGCATACTGCATGATTAAAAACTTTTACCAACAGTAATGCAAATGGAAATCTTACAGACACAAATTACAATATTTGCCCTTCTACTGCCCCTACCTGCAAGGCTCTTGTGAGTTGTCGATCTTCACGGTTAAGGAGGAATACAGAGGAAATTCCTGCATCGTAGAGGCGTAGAGCAGCAGCACTGAATTCTTGTGTGGTTGTAACAAGGCCGTTGACAAAGAAAACAGCAACCTTGCGCACAAGGAACCCACTGCGAACTCTTTTGAACGTGTTCTGTGCGACAAAGTTCATGGCTGTCTCCAAGCTGCGCTGCTTACGGGTCTGCTGAGTCTGGAGCCCTTGAACTCGCTCAACAAGTGCTCGCTTCTTTTGGGTATCTGCAAAGCGGATCTCAGTAGTCACCTCATTATTGTAGAGCGCTAGAGCAACACGAGCACCTCGGGGACAGTTGCTCTCAGCAACAGTGATGTCACTGACCAGGCGGAGAACAGTGTCTCGCATGTTGTTGAAAGCAGAGCGCGATACACCATCTGATGCATCCAGGGCAAAGGCCAACTCAGTAGGGTATAGGGGACATTCCTGAGCACCTGAGGAATTAGAAACTCAAAAATGAAAAAGCTATGCAATGTGTGCTTTAAACTGTGACTCTAAAAGTACAGTGCAATTACAGAGATTGTTCACTAATCACTTACCATAGCAGCAGGCTAAAAAGAAAGAGAGACAAAAAATACAGTAAGATTTCACAACCTAAAAGTATAACTATAAAAAAAGCATATAAAGATATAACTCAAACTACAAGAAAAACCGTATAATTAAACATTGGACAATCACTATACTTACGACAGTTATCCCTAATTTTCTTGACCAGATCACATGGCTGTAAGGACAAAAAAAAAGAAAATTTTTTTGACATTAATGTTCCAAGCATGTAAGTAGGACTAAATAATAAAGACACTTGTACAGTGAAAGAAAGGAAAAAGTACGTACCACCGGACCAGTTCCTCTGGATCCTTTTCGGCCCTGTTTTTGACAACAGACAAAAAACACTTTCTCAACAGCTGAACACAGCTGGGTAGAGCAATCTGGATTTATTCCACTGAGCAGTTTTGTGTGCCAAACTAATGTCTGTCACTAGTTAAAAAAAATTGTAACAGCTTGAGTAAATCAAAGCTTGTGATTTGCAGAGAGAATTGTAGACTTTGTAAGAAAGAACATCCCTAGTAATGCCTCAACTTAGTCCCCTTAATGCAAGTCAGCATTCCTGTATTTAAAGATTTGTAACAACGTTTTTTTTTTACTTTTAAAGCATATTATATTAAAGTATGGTGCTTACATAGGGCCCTGGGTATCCAATATCTCCCTTTTGTCCAGGTCCACCAGGTTCCCCTGAAGTACCCTACACAAACATATTATCAGCGATTACCAGCAGTATGGATATGAAGACCTTATTAAAATTTGTTCAATCAACATTACTCACACTCTGGCCATTGTTTCCCCTAGGTCCAGGTCCTCCCTTTGAACCAGGGTCACCCGCTTCAACCTTTGAATCAATTCAGTTTTAACATTTAGTTAATTCCATTGTTTTGCACAGCAGAATTTGAAGGGAGTGCATTAGTAGAAAAGGTACTGTATATACTGTAAAACATTCAAGGGTGCAGACAACTTCAGTAATCTCACCTTTGGACCTGGGAAACCAGGGAAACCTTCATCACCCTAAAATAACATTAAAGAGTGTTCAGTGTAAAATACATTTTGATATGTACGTACTCAGCAAAAAAGAAAAGAAAAGAAGAAATATAATAAATAAATAAAAATAAATATCCACTCACATTGAACTGCTTTTAAGAAAATTTCTTAAAAATGTGTAAACATTTGTATGAACATAAAAAGATTCAACAACTGAGACATAAACTGAACAGGTTTCTCAGACATTTGATGAACAGAAATTGAATAATGAGTCCCTCAACAAAGGGTGGTCTATATCAAAGGTTGCAGTGAGTATCTTATGCGGTCACCAGCTGCATTAAGTACTACAGTGCATCTCATCCTTGTGGACTGCACCAGATTTGCCAGTTCTTGCTGTGCGATATTACTCCATTTGTCCACCAAGACAAGCTCTCAAACACGTTTGAGGGTTACACGTGGTTTGCCACTGCACAGACCTTCAACTGTCCTTCCTGTGTCCCTGTCTTAGGTATCTTACATTACGGACATTGCAGTGTATTGCTCTGGCCATCGCTTAGTTTATCTGCAGTCCTCATGCCTCCCTGCAGCAGAACTATTGCATGTTCAAGCAGGTGAGCAGGGACCCTTGGAAGGTCTCATTAATGTTTCAAGTTATTGTAACTGTGACTTTAATTGCCTACCGCCTGTAAACTCTGGGATGTTCCACAGGTGAATGTGCTATTTATGGTTCATTGAAAAAGCATGAAAAACATTGTTTAATCTTTATACACACACTCACCTTTCTTCCTTTGGGACCAGGTATACCAAACCCATCTTGTCCATCCTCACCCTGTATACACAGGAAACTCCTTAGTTTGATCTAGGCTAAATTGCTGATATACAATAGAGTGATCTGATAAATTTACAATGTGCTATGTGTTTTAATATGGAAGTAATGTTTATAATCATCCAATCTATTTGTGAATGTCTCATATAATAATGCTGATGGACATTATCTGTGTCAATGTATGAAATGTATTTTGTATGACTGGTGCAGACTATGACTCCTCTCTTACAGGCTCCCCACGGGGTCCCAAGGGTCCAACGACACCTTTAGGTCCTGGCTCTCCTGGTTCACCCTTTAGAGTGAATGAGAAAAAGTAAATCATAGTTTTATAAATAATAAGGTATAAAAGATGCAATGGTTATACATTTAACAGCTGAACGAGCACCCTACTTCTCATATTAATGCATTGAAACAAAAATTTAACATAATTTCCTCTTCCCAAATTGTACAAATACAAACTCCCCAGAAGCTTTGCTTTAAGTTGACATTAAGATGTTTTCTTTAAAAAATTGCTTAAGCTTGCCAATGGTAACTGGAACATGAGAGTGCAACTGCTTGGCAATGAATTGATAAGTGTTGCTTAAGTAACCAGTACCTTTCGGCCAACGGCACCTCTTCTACCCTTTTCTCCAGCAGTTCCTGGAATCCTACCTGCCTAAAATAAATAAATCTATAATACTACTCGATATATATTATCTATATATATATATATATATATATAATATTATATATAAAATAGAGGAATGCTTTCCTCATATAAACCAGGATCTTTTTTTTATTAAGTCATAAACCAAAAAAAAATATTGTGTGTGTGTGTGAGAGTATTAAACATTTTGTCTGCACACAAATTGTCATAATCATTTATTAAATCATTGTTTTAGTAGCAGAGAAAACAAGAAAAAGAACATGCTTGAACTTCTCTTACCCTTGGACCAGGGTTTCCATCCTCTCCTCTAATACCAGGTGCTCCAATTGGTCCAGCGGGACCCTTAATCAAGTACAGATAAACAACATTTATATTATGTATTATATATTTCTATTCGATAATAATATTGAACATTTTATTGCAAGGCAGGTGTGTAAATTTGTGCATACAAAATAAATAAATGTACCCAGACTGTAAACCAGATTTAACCATTATGTATGCATGTACAACATGTCATAGGACCTGTCTTGTTTTTTCACAACTGACTAATTTACCCGAGATCCTCCAATTCCTGTCTCTCCTGGTAAACCATCACTTCCAGGCCTTCCAGGAGCACCCTAAACAGGGCCATTAATCAATTCAACAAATTCAAATAAATTCAATACATTTAATAAACTGTTGAACCCATAAACAACAGCTTTTAATGGATCTCTATGTGTGTTAAAATAATGTTTATGTTCATCAATGGCATGAAATGTCTACTCACAGCTTGGCCAGGAGGCCCTCTTCTACCATCAGGACCCTTTTTCAAAAGAGAAGTTGAATAAGATTATGAACAGAACATCTGTCATTCAACATTTCATGGATCTTACACATAACATTTAAAATAATGTATTGCCATAGATAACATGGCTTAAACCTGAGATAAATTCTAATCTGAAGTTATCAAAGCCAAATTAAAAATTTAGTTTTATCTCATATCAGTGTATACATTTCTTTAGACTCTTTAGATTCTAAACATTTGATTGAGCTGTTTTGGGGCTTTAAGAGATTATTTATGAACTGATTGAAATAATCTTAGCCTATTCAGCACTGTGGGGTAAATTCAAAAATACATTATCTTTGGTTGAGGAAGCATACCCGTCTGCCTGGTTCACTAGGACCTCCCTTATTTCCATCCACACCTGGCTCTCCCTAAAGAAAACACTTTAATGAACTTCAAGATCGCATTACAGTTGTGGATTTTATTCACATTGACACAAACACAGATTTAATAGCACACACTAACAAAATGTGTAGTAACTACTACTATATGTAGAGCTTGGCAAAGTCTTACAGTTTGATCATGGTCAGAGACTAAAATTACATGTAATGAGAAATAATAGTTTAATCGAATGATAAATAATTAATAAAACAACTTCTATGATTTTTAAAATGAGATTATTATAGTGCAGAACTATAAATGAAGCTGAGATGAAGCTTGGTACTTTACAATATTGATCCATGAACATGTGACCATACCGGTGGGCCAGCATCGC
>JADLZN010005343.1:0-183474 GCA_018155175.1 Sinocyclocheilus anophthalmus
GACTGGCCCGACGGAAGCCTCTCCTCAGTGCATGTTTGCTAAAAAACACCTGAAGGACTCCTAGATGGTGAGAAATAAGATTATCTGGTTTGATGAGACCAAGATAGAACTTTTTTTGGCCTTAATTCTAAGCGTTATGTGTGGAGAAAACCAGGCACTGCACACACACCTGTCCAATACAGTCCCAACAGTAAAACATGGTGGTGGCAGCATCATGCTGTTTTTCAGCTGCAGGGACAGGACAACTAGTTGCAATCGAGGGAAAGATGAATGCGGCCAAGTACAGAGATATCATGGACGAAAACCTTCTCCAGAGTGCTCAGACCTCAGACTGGGCCGAAGGTTTACCGTCCAACAAGACAATGACCCTAAGCACACAGCTATAATAACGAAGGAGTGGCTTCACAACATTTCTGTGACTGTTCTTGAATGGCCCAGGCAGAGCCCTAACTTAAACCCAATTGAGCATCTCTGGAGAGACCTAAAAGTGGCTGTCCACCAACGTTTACCATCTACCCTGACAGAACTGGAGAGGATCTGCAAGGAGGAATGGCAGAGGATCCCCAAATCCAGGTGTGAAAAACTTGTTGCATCTTTCCCAAAAAGACTCATGGCTGTTTTAGATCAAAAGGGTGCTTTACTAAATACTGAGCAAAGGGTCTGACTACTTAGGACCATGTGATATTTCAGTTTTTCTTTTTTAATAATCTGCAAAAATGTCAATCAATTCTGTGTTTTCTGTCAATATGGGGTGCTGGTGTGTACATTAATGAGGAAAAAAATGAACTTAAATGATTTTATCAATGGCTGCAAATAACAAAGAGTGAAAAATTTAAGAGAGTCTGAATACTTTCCGTACCCACTGTATTTAGAGCTGATGTGCTGAGGGTGTGATCTAGCCCTGATCTAGTGAGGGGTAACAGGAAGGGCAGTGTTTCTAGACCCCTGGAGTTGAGTTGAATCGAGTGTCGCTAGATTCATGTAACCTGACAGAGTTTTTTGCACCACTCCTCAGGATTTAAAACAGCAGCACTACAACAAATATGTATATTTTATACGAATTTTGAGCTACATAATATAATAATAATAATAAAATAAATTAAGAACTTTTTATTGCATTGTCCTCTGTTTACTTTTAAATGAATGAGTGAATTCAAAGGAATCTCTCTATTGTTGTAGTTGTCTTTAAATCAGTAGTAGGCCTACACAAAAATGTGAACCACCGCTCTGTGGGATTTAAAACAGCAGCACCACAACAAATATATTATATGAGTTTTGATAAAGTGACAGTAAGAAATTAACTTTCTATTGCATTGTGCTTTAATTGAAAAATGGCACAATATTAAGCAGCTCCTGAAAATAAGCTAACTTCCACCAACATAACTAACGTGACCACCTGCTTACACAGGGAGCGTGACTTCTATTGGAAGTTACCTAGCTGGGGACTATTTTAAGGCGCTGCGTAATATCATTGTGCCTGCTGCACCCATGGTACTGCAGCAAAGTTCCTTGATTATTACACCGGAATGAGAGTATAGTTCCTAGCCATACCTAGCCTAGAAAATTGCAACTTTTCATTTTCAGTCGGTCTTAGTACACAATGTAACTACAGAAGAGTCAAGTTTTAATAGGAAAAATATAGAAACTCTTTGTTCATTTTTGAGCGAGATGCTAACGGTTTAATCGGATTCAATGATCTATGCTAAGCTATAGCTAAAAGTGCTACCGCCAGACCCGGAGATCGGCTGAATGGATTCGAAAACGGTAAAACTCAACTGTTTAACTCTAGGGGAGTTGGAAAATGAGCCTATTTTCAAAAATAGTGGAGTGCTCCTTTAAAGCATAGCTATGTTTTTCCATCACCCTATTTTAAGGCACATTTTGAAGCATGTGGACACGATGATGGAAACGCCACTTTCAAATAAAAAGAAAAAAGTTTTTTACGCTCGCTTGAGGTGGTTTTTGATTTGTGCGAAAAAGGGTTGATGCGAATAATGGTAGATAAATGCATTTTGCGAATAAATTCCTCCAAGCGCATCAAAAAATTAATGTGACTTTGTGCTATGGGACGGCAAAACCTGACTAACCAGCGGACCGATCTCATTCCACAGCATCTGAAATGTTGTGTTGGTCATTCGGAAATGCACGAGCAAAGTCTGTCATCAAAGTATTTCTGTATAATTGCCTCCCAGAAATGTCTTACAGGACTGTGTTCCCAAACAGCAGGTATCCACCTCCGAAAGCAATGAACGCATTTATTGTGTTTTCGTCTGCTCGCTCTGAGGCGCAAGTAATTTATTATATATAAAATTATTATATTCTCCTACTTTTCTTAGTGATATTTAGTGTCAGTTTATCAGGAAGTGACAATTTTGTTGTTTTTGACTCGTTGGATGGAAACGGTGATTGTTCGCAAATGTTTTATGCGATATTTCAGTTTTGCGCAAGTTAAATTCTCAACTTTGGATGGAAACCCGGCTAGTGAGTCATTTGTTGAATCAGACTCAGTTAAACACAAGACTCATTCTGAATAATGAACTGAATCAATCAGATGACTCACTTCAGTGAATTACTGTAGCTTTCCCAGATAGCACATGTACGTCTGCAAGATGTCTGTTAAAGATCTCTTGATCTGGAAAGCATCTGCTGTCTACAGACGTCTTTCAGATGTCAGTTTTACATGCATTCTAAATCATAAACATCTTAAAGACATCTAATATACGTCTATTTGACATCTGATAGGAAATGTCCTGTAGACGTATTGCAGATGAGCAAACGCTGTAAAAAATACGTCTCCCAGATGTAAAAGCAGATGTCAAATAGATGTCTCCGAGATGTATGTGTGCTATCAGGGTTTGATAACTACAGGTTTAAAATGCACAAATGTTAACATGTAAAAAATGCACAAAACTAAGTCCTCTTAGAAACTTGGAGTTTAATGTGTTTAATATGAGTAAATGTCTCTGTCTGCAGTACCTGGTCAGTGTCCCTCTCAGGATGTTCAGGCTGTGGGCATTTATGGGCATGATGGCACAGGTATGCATTTTTATATAAAAAAGCATTTATTTTCTTAAATTTAAAAATATATGTATATTTTTGTGAAAATGATCTAATTGTCTATCTTTTTTTCTGTCAGTAACTTGTTTACAGTTTACTTTTTTTTTTTTTATTGTTTCAGCTCCCACTGGCATGGTTTGTGGCCAGGTTTCTTCGTGGTAATTATGGAAACGCTGCTGTGTGGCTCTCACTCATTATTGGTCAGCCTATTGCAGTACTGATGTATGTTCATGACTACTATGTTACCCACTGTCAGGATGACCCGACGATCGCCGAAGCTCTGTAATCACACTGTTGATCGTGGACTTGGCTAAGCAGCTAAACTTCAAAATATTGCTGTAAGACTTCTACATATTGCAGAGGTACTAGTGGAAAGTACACTGATACAATTGAAGAGTCCCGGCAGTCAGGTTTCCATAAAGTCTTCAAATAAACTCAGCTCTAGGCTATGATTAAACCTTTAAGAACAATTACAACAGCCAGTCTATGCAATTCATGCCTAGAACTGCCAGTAGAAATGCACACGAGTCTTTAAGCTTCTGAATGTGACTCTACAGGTGTCAAGTGCTTATTTTAGCTTCACTAATTGAAACTGTCTTTATTTTTCTAAGGGTGTGTTACATGCATTACTAGTAGGAACGTTCTGTCACTTTTTTTTAGCATTTTAACATCTGCATTTAGTTTAAATATAGTGAAAACTCTTTAAAATGGGCATGCTGGACTTTTATTATTGTACAAATATATGTTGTTCGGTTTTTGTTTTTAAATGAAATGCCAGTAAATTGATACAATATGCAAGGAGAGTATGTACGGACACAAATGTGTAATTTTTTTAATGAATTTTAAACCAATATGTGGGCAGACACTGTATTTGTTTATGTATGTTTTTTTTCTCCAAAGGGATACGAGAGAAAATGTTTGTTATATCCAAAGTATGTTACGTCCATATTTAATACGTCCATATTTTATTTGTTACAATAATTTTGAATTGCATTTTTATGTATCTAAACTGTTGTACACTAGCGTTGAGATGCATCAAGAGTGCGCCTCCTTGTGGCGAATGTTGAGAATAAACAACCCTGCAACTGATGCAACTGTGGAGCCGTTATTTGTTTTTGTGGAGACATTTATCAAGCCTAATTGTATTCACTAGAGAGAACCGGATGCATTGTAATCTCGCAGTGTGTTATTTTTCACAGATCAGGCCCTTCCAGGGCAATTTGTCCTAGCATGATGAGGGTGCCAGATCCTCACAATCAGTGCAAGTTTGTGATAAATGGCTTTAGAGATGAGTCTTATAATAGCCACGGGTCATATTGTATGAGCATCCTATCGTGTTTGCCGCAGTGGCACAGACGCACTTCAGGAACTCGTGCTATCTAATAGGCTGATAGTGCTTCGCCGTGCTGCGATCTGTTTAGTATACATTGCCATACATAGAAAAGATTGGAACAGCCGAAGAATGATTACGGCGCAGAAAATCAATGCTGTATATGTCACTGTTTATTTAGTTAAACAGCTAATATCAAGTTTAAAACATCCCCACTTTGGGGTAAAATTTACTAGCCTATATAATAAGCTTAGCTAATGCAGGTAGGCTATACCCTTAAAATTTTGGGGTCAGTCATTTTTTTTAAAATGTAATATTTTTATTCAGCAGGGATGTGTTAAATTGATAAAAAGTGACAGTAAAGACCTTTATAATGTTACAAATTGATTCTTATTTCAAACAAATTGTTATTTTGACATTTCTATTCATCAAATCTGTTTTCACAAAAATAGGCCTAGCAGCACAAATATTAAGCAGTTTTCAACATTGATAATATTAATAAACATTAATAAAAAATGATTTCTGAAGAATCATCCTGAAGGCTGGAATAATGCTGCTGAAAATTCAGATTTGTCATCACAGAATTACAAATTACATATATACAGTATACCAATACAACAATGTAATACATGTTTGTTAAAATAATAATATAAGTAATGATTTCTTGTTGGAGTGTTCATGTCTATATTCTTAAGCGTTTATTCTCGTCTTTGTTAAGATGACTTGAGGAGTGTGCGGGTCATTTGCAGGGCACTGACTGCACTGTCACTTCTGCTGTAACTGCACCAGAAAAGAAACAGAGACATATGACATTGATGTATTAGCCAACAGGGAGGAGATGACGTTTTTCCGCTCTGAAACAGGTACCCAGTGTTCAGCTATATGTTTTATGGTATAGGCTATTTCAGCACTAAGCAGATAATTGGCTTGTATTCAAGCCGTTCACTCCCAGTGTAATTCTGACAGACAAAACGGTGGTTAAAAATAAAGTAGGCCTATAGTTTTAAACCACCCACAATCTTTTATCTTTCTATAATCATGTAACCAGACACTGGGTCCTGACACTTATCCTTTAATAAGAGTGCGTATCTGTTTTTGGACCCATTCAGTGCCTATTATGTTTAAAGGGGCTATTATATTTAAAGGTGTGGTGTAGGCCTATGCTGTAGTCATGAAAACGAGTTTCTCTTGAAACATCACTCAAGATGTCTTCAGTGTTTTCTATTTCGTGTATATATACTTCAATATTTTTCTATTGTTTTCTGTGGAAACTGATTGCCTCAAATTTCTCAATCAAATTAGTTTATCATTTTTGAGTTATAAAACTTCTGTAACTTTGTATAGGTAACTTGTGTATATGTATAGGTTAAGCTTAGTGCACAGAACTCAAACAAAACAGTTCTCTTAACAAGTTTGCTTTGTTCACATTACTAGACAAATGTGTGGAAACAGATTGCCTTAAATTTCTCAAGTAAGCTGTACTCAAAACTTAAAAGTTGTTAATACAAAGACAGAAAACAGATTGTTAGCACAACAATAGGGCATTTATTTGTTTAAAACAATGTTACTTCAAGTCATTATTTTTTAGGCATGCTATCAAATCAACAATTTAACACTGTAAGAAAAATTGCACATACTGCACTCAGGAAATAAATAGAAAAAACAAACAAACATCAACATCCCTTTTATGACACCTTGTAAATCTAGATTTACCATTTTCTAGAATGACCTTTTTCTAAATCAATAATGATCAATCATGAACAATTACACTGAAAAATGCTCCATCACGCCACAATGACATCTTTCAGAAGATTTTTCAGAGATTGCATTCTTTGAATGAAATCAAAGGTGTCCTTCAATTCTGGAGGATACTATAATTTCATAGCATAAATCCAAGTCCAAAGAGCAGGCATATCTTGGGGAGGATTTTCCAGATCATCCAATACAATTGTACCTTCCAAAATGATTGCAGTAGACATGGCATTAAATGCAGTGAGTTAGGTATGGCTCTAGAGTCCTCAGCTCAGGGATCACGCTCAACAGGCCGACTGACATCTCTTCTTCATCATAGTCCTAGAAACAAGAATACAATATGACAAAAATAAGTAATTACTTTTTAAGAGTACATATTCAGGTTAAACATTTGCAAACAAATTAATATCTGTTTATTATGTTTAGATATAAAGGCCTTTTCAAACTGAGCACAGCAGTGGATCCCAGATAAAAATTATAAAAAAGACATTCAATCTGTTGTACAAAAAGACAAGACAAACTGAACAGTATGCCAGCTATACAATAATCTATTCTGAAACTGCTGCTTTGACATTTGAAAAGTGTAAAAAAAACAAAAAACAACAGCATTTTGGTTCAATACTGACATATATATTCTCTTTTGTGTGATTTCTAAAGACTGACCACAAAACCATGATCAAGAGAGCAACCTCATAGGCCATGTCTTAAACGAGTGGTTTTCACATGATCTCTATCACTCATATATTAGACTTTTTGTTTTTGTTCTCTTGCTTATCTGATTTCTTTTTCTTTCAAACCTCCTTTTTGATTTTTATATTTCTTCTTTTATATTCCTTCCTTTCTGACTTCTTTCCTCTTTGTGTTGTTTCCTTTACTCTTCCTTCATCTAAATTGTCAGACTCCTTGTTACCTAATTTCTATTTTCTTTCTTCACATTATTTTTCTTACTCTTATTTAAAAAGGGTTCACCCAAAAATGAAAATTGTCATCGTTTACTCACCCTCATGTCGATCCAAACACGTAAGACCTTCGTTCGTCTTCGTAACACAAATTAAGATATTTGTGATGAAATCTGAGAATGCTTGTAAACAAGGCATAGTGCATGCGTGTTCTACGTCAGAACGCCGGCTCCTGCTTCAGCAGCATCACACGCATGCGTCGTGGTACTCTTGTGAACGATGTCCTTTCTTTCTTTCTTTCTGGGTCTTGAACGTGGTAGTTGTGTTGCTGTCTATGCAGGGTCAGAAATCTCTCAGATTTCATCAAGAATATCTTAAATTGTGTTCCGAAAATTAACATAGGTCTTATAGGTTTGGAACGACATGAGGGTGAGTAATTAATGACAGAATTTTTATTTTGAGTGAACTAACCCTTTAAGTATTTTTTTCTCTTCTTTCCAACTTTGTTCTTTTATTATACATTCCCTTTCCTTAGAAGTTTTTTTTTTCACTTTCTTTATTCCTTTCTATCTTATATTGTTTCTGTGTCCTGATTTTTTTCTTGCCATGTCTCAAGAATTGTCTGCATTACACTAAATAACCAGAATATGACAGACAAAATTACTTACAAAACATGTTTTGTAAAATCAGTAAGGTCCTTTTCAGGGAAGAGTGGAAGGCCGTGGAGAACTGCAGTTGATGTCAGATGTCTGTACAATTATTTTAAAAAACTCATATTTAATATCACTCAAAGCACAACCATTCAGCATAACATATAATGAATATCTACTTATTCTGTGCAGGGTTTCACAAAACAGCAAAGTATGATTTTTCATTAAGCACACCCATGTGAATAAGCACATACTATGTGGAAACATGGAATTGGAGAATTTTCATATACATTTCCATATTCCATAATATACTTCCATATTTTAATACGTTTTTCAGCAGTTGAGCTCTCTTTTCACTCAATAAGCAAGTAGAACTTAAACTTCCACTGCATGAGTTTAAGTCCCCAAAAAAGGAGCACATAGAATATGACAAGAAAATGGTTATAATTAGTGCCGTGCATTGACGCACATTTAAAAACTATTTTAAAAACTATTTTAAATGAAGTTTATACTCCAAATATTTTTCTGAAATATAAACATTTAAACAGTGGTTTTGATGATAACTTGTTTTCATGACATTTTGTTCAAACATTAAATGCTGAAAAACGGATTACATAAGACATGATAAATTTCATTAAGTTGTACTGTATCGCTCAACATACTTTATGAAGCTTACTCAAGTTTATTTCATGTTATAACTAGAAGTAAAGAGGAAGATCGATGCTTGTAATCTAGCTTGTAAACCACTGGCTAGCTAGTACGCTAACTGACGGTTACAGTAATGATCGTCAGTAAAAACTAATAAAATCTGCCTTTTCTTTTCCTCAAAAACGATAGCACACACTGTGACAATATATTTTATAAGTAGATCACCAAAAACTTACCTATCTTGCGGCCACATTTCAAACACGATCTGAATCTGAAGTTCAGTTCGTTGTCTTCTTCTGTTGATGTTTTGTTTAAACCAACCTTCCGCCACCTGCTGGTCTAGAGTTATTAGGGCACATAGTGGGATTTAATCCAACAAACTAGATGGTCTTAAGTACTGTTTACTAAAGTTGTTTAGTTTAACTATTGCATCCCCTGAAAGTTCACATAACACAGTGTAATTAAGTAAATTCTACAAATTTGTAAAAATCAGTTATGTTTACTCGCTTTTCTTAAGTAGATTCAGTGATTACTTTTTTACAGTGAGAAATATGCAGGCCTTGTGACAACTAGCCCCGTTCTGATCCCCATAGCCTGGACAGACATAAACCCGGATGGGAATGTGTTCCAATCTCTGTATTATGTCACTGTGACCTCCTGTTGGTCTGGGATTGATGCATGGAGCTTCAGTCTTGATCTAATTCTAACCCATTCACCTAACAATGACCTTACAAAAAACACTTAATAAGATCTCTTCAGTTCTAGATGCTTATGGAACCAGAACACAGTTATTTAGTTACAAGCAGGACTCAGATTCCTATTGAATAACGTGCATGACTTTCAAGAGTTTATGGGCATTCTGTAAATGCCACATATACAAATATGATTCACATACTCCCAATGCTGTTAAACAGTATTGAGATAAAGGACAGCACACAGTTTCGGTGATTTAAAATCACTCTCAGTCACATTTGAACCTAACTTCATATATTTGGTTGGAGAAATTTCGGAAACATCAGGACAGAGCCTTGGCAGATGGTGATGGATGAGTTTCCAGACAGGAAATGTGGAAAAAGTGTCGACACGTCCAGCAGTATTAATACATCCTGTCATTTATTGTATCTGTCTTGCTGGCATTCTGACACCTTTAAAAATCTTTATGAAGGACTAAAGGAAAATTTTATTGACAACTAATAACTATACATTATAACTTTTAGCATTTATTGTGTTTTTTCCAGGCCCCAAGTGCTGTTATACTGATTAAGCCTAAATTTTCTTTCAAATAATCCTAACATTGCGATTGCATTTAAAGCCTATGTTGAATTTTATTTTAGTAAACCACAGAGAAAACAATCACTGTATGAAAAGTATCATATCCCAGAATCCGGTATTTGTAATGTCAGGGTTTATCCAAACAAACTCAAACTTCCTGTGAGCGAGAGGATGAAGGGAGGGAAGGAAGGAAACAACAAAAGAGTGAAACAGACAGAGAGAGACAGAAAAAGAGACATGCAACATAGACAAGGTGGAGAGACTATCTTCTTTTTGCCTCTTCAAGGTGAAGATGTTCAACATGTTTGTAGCACAGGGGACTGGATTTTCATCATTTAAGTTTCTTTAAGATTTTGTTATCTTTAAGTGTTTTCGGCTCTAATTTGAGTGTCAGAGCAGTGGCCTTTGAACAGAACAGAACGCTTCTGTTTCACACTCCAGATCCAAATTCTCATCCGTCTGCATGTGCAGGTAAGCAATGACATTTTGCTGTGTGTGATTATTGTGTGATGATGCAGATTATTGTTGTGCTCTTAATGATACACAATTTTCATGGCTATTGTTTGCCATGCCGTCCTTGAATATTTTGTATTTTGTATTTTAAATGATTAAAATAATATATCAACAGTTATTTATATACATATATAAAGTTATACACAGTTTGTGTGTGTGTGTACAATGCCATTAAAATAACAGTTTTCTGTTTTAATACACTTTAAAAATGTAATTTATTCCTGTGAACAAAACTACATTTTCAGCATCATTACTCCAGACATCAGTATCACATGATCCTTCAGAAATAATTATAATATGCTGATTTATTATCAATGTTGGTAACAGTTTTTGCTGCTTAATATTTTTTTGTGGAAACTTTGATACATTTTTTTCAGGATTCTTTGTTAAATAAAATGTTTAAAAGAACAGTGTTTATTCAAAAATGAATTTTTTCTTTCTTTTTTTAAAGAAATTTATACTTTTTTTCAGCAAGGATGTGTTAAATTGTTACATTTAAGTGATAGCAAAGATTTATATTGTTGGAAAATATTTATTTTTTGAATAAATGCTGTTCTTTTTTAACCTTTTTAATTCATCAAAGAAAAAAAGTATCAAAGGTTCCAAAAATAATAATAAGCAGCACAATAGTTTCAAATCTGATGGTAATCAGAATATTAGAATGAATTCTGAAGGATGTGTGACACTGAAGACTGTAGTAATGGCTGATGAAAATTCAGCTTTGCATCACAGCAATAAATTATATTTTAAAGTATATTAAAATATGAAACCAATATTAGAAATTGCAATAATTTTCACAATATTACTGTTTTACTGATATATTGTTGTAATCAAATAACTCCATCCTTATGAGCATAAGAATCCATTTAAAAAACCAAAACTAAAGTTAAAATCTTACTATATAAAATTCTACACACACACCACACATATATATATATATATTTGTCAGTGCCTGTTACAAAGCAGTATTTTGGGCATGATCCTCGAGCCAAAGAACTTAGCCTACATCAAAAGCTGTGGTGGCGACTCACACAGAGATATTTATTTGGACAGCATTAATGCATCACTGTCTCTCATAAGAGTGCCATTAGTTTTGGAGAATGACATTCCCTCTCTATATCTGAGAGTCAGGTTTTTGATGAGGATCCGCACCACCTCTCTCCCAAACAACTCATGAGTTTGTCAGTCTTCTGCCTTTTTTGTATAGCTTCAGGTAGATTTTTTACTGTCAGTGTGAAACTGCCAAAAATTAACTAGATTAGTTTAACATTACTTATTTCGGAGGAGTGTAGCTTAATTTTAATCATGCCACAGTGCTTGACGTTGTTCAAATATTTAAAGTAATTCTGTGGAGTTTCGTCTCTGATGTCTAAACAACTTTATTTTGGTCAATAAATATTGTATATTGTTCTGTCTTTTCAATTAAGATGTAAATTGAGCAGAGGCCTGAGTAAATAAACACATGAAAGAGCCAAAAGTCTGATGCCTTCAGCCGCTGCTCAGAATTCATTTGCGTAGTAGAGGGATACACGTCTATTCCCACGAATCTCGGTATCCAAACAAATTCTTCCCATTAGTCTTAATTATAAACACATCTCGTTCTGAACACCATCTGAACTGTGCCAGACTGTAGACACCTCTTCGTCAGAGGCTTCCAGGCTGTTTGTTTATCAGCCTCATTCTTCCTGCCATGGAAGGAGAGCATATTTGTTTTAGCAGGCAATTTTCCACTATGCCACATTGTACCATGTGACAAGGGTTCGAGATGTAGACACACACAGCCTTAAAACTGTCATTTAGTTTTATGTTGGGCATACCAAACCTAGGTACAACTTGACCAGAGAAACCAGAATATAGAGAATTAGCCCACTATATTATATAACATACTGCAAGTGTACATACTGTGGTAGACAGTTTGCACTGATAAATGTTATAGTAAATTAGCTCAAACTTTCAGCAATGACTTCTTATTTATTTTTAAATGAAATAAAATTAAATATCCATCAAAGCTACTTAGCTACTTTATAGTACTGGAAAGTTTCATCTTTATTTCATACTACATACTGAATTTATGTATGTATGTATGAATGTATCTATGCCATATGGTACTATTGTACCTTAACTTTTTTATTTATTTGTCGAACGTTTTATTTCAATTAATTTATTAATTATTCAGGATAAAAATCAAAAAACTTATATTAAATAAAATAAATACATTAGAAATTAAACAGTAGTAAAATAAAAAAAGAAATAAACTAGAATTAAATGTAAAAATAATCTACAAATTATTTTCATATTCCAATTCTATATAGGATTTATGTACTTGAATTACATACATTTACATTTATTCATGATTACAAACCATTATGATAGCATATCTTTTAAGTCATATGTAAATGAAACAAATTTATGAATCTGTTTTAAACACACAATATCCATTTAGCCTCAAAAATCCAATTTTTTTTCAGTCTCATACATTTTAATTAATTGACTATTGCTTGTTCCACGGCTAATTATATTTTTTCATACTTTTTAACTGAATCAACGGAATTGTTTTCACAATTAACAGATTTATGAAATTTGAATAAATTAGTATTTAAATGAAATCAAATCAATTCCAATAGTTAATAATAATAAAAGTGCAGAAGTCTTCCATGTTTCATTTATATATGACTTACAAATATGCATCATATTAAGTTTAATAGTCTATGTCAAAACTGCGTAATCCAAATGGATTGAAATTTGATATGCAATCTAGATCTTTTTTGAATGTACAAATAAATGGCTTCACAAAAAAAACTGTCATTGCAAATTGTTGTCTCTCTTTGGTTTTTGTGCAGATCCAGCCCTCAAACCACAGAGATGACCCTTACGGAGGGTTCACTGAATCTGAACCTCACATCAACATCAAATCCTCCCCTAACAACCAATACTTCTCTACCATACCGTGAACCTTATTTACACAGACTGGCCCACTTGGATGAGGGTCTGTATAATGACTTTTACAGCCTGTGGATAGCTCTGGTGGTCATCAACGTCCTTATCTTTATGGTAGGGATGACCCTTAACAGCCTGGCTTTGTATGTCTTCTGCTTCAGGACCAAGCCGAAGACCACGTCAGTCATCTACACCATTAACCTGGTGGTGACGGACCTGTTGGTTAACCTCTCTCTTCCCACTCGTATCATATTGTACTACAGTGGAGGAAAATGCCTCATCTGTTCCTACATGCACATATTCAGCTACTTTCTCAACATGTACTTTAGCATCCTCTTCCTCACCAGCATCTGCGTGGATCGCTACCTGGCTATCGTTCAGGCGGAGGCCTCACGGAAGTGGAGGAACCCAGGTGTGGCCAAAGCGGTGTGCGTCTGCATTTGGCTGTTCGCCATCATCGTGACCTACTCGCTTCTCACGACAGCCTTCAAGCACTCAGGCTGCTGCCTTTCCAAACTCTTCGCACTGACCGTTTTTGAGTTCTTCTTACCAATGGTGATCATCGTAGCGTTTACTATTCGAGTCATGTGCGCCCTTTCCAGCCCGGGCCTCATGCAGCAGAGCCGCGACAGACGCATGAAAGCAGTACAGCTGCTGTCCACCGTTCTGGTGATCTTCACCGTCTGCTTCACGCCGTTTCACGTCCGTCAAGTTCTGTTTTACTTCCATCCTGATTTGCCTCATCATGTGATTGTGTACCATGTGACCGTCACCCTCAGCAGCCTGAACAGCTGCTTGGATCCTGTGGTCTACTGTTTCGTCACCACTAACTTTCAGTCTACCATGAAGAGATTTTTCAGGAAGATGGAAAGAGAGCAGACGAGCGGAGACATTATCAGCGTGCAGAAGAGCTTGAAGGCTTCGGGCACAGTGATTGCTATAGCCAATAGTATAAGGATAAGCATGAGCCCCATCCAGCAGGGAAGCCAACCCGCATGAGGGAGCCCACATGTGCCATGTAGAGTATTCAGATGGTTGCCATTACCATGTCATACTAACGCAAAATCAGTGACATAAATGCACATTTGTGACTTTGTTTCGATGTGTACTGTAAATACTTTGATGTAGAGATTTCATTTCAAACGTGACACTGTTCGTTTCCTTTGTAACTATTAGAAAAAAAAAAAAAAAAGAAAAAAAAAAAAAACAAAAAAAAACACTATGGCCGCAATGCCACATAATGTGCCATAGCCTTTTGTACGTGCAGTGCTTTAGGCAGGGTTTTTCAAAACATGATCCCTCTTAGAGGCCTATGTCTCTATATTACATCGGTAGTGTGTGCGTATGAAGACCATGACGACTTATTATTGCTATATTATTATACTGTTTTTTTCTTACTGAAGCCAAAACAAATTATTACACAATAATTGTCTTTTTACTCTACTGTATCGATTTTCTACCAGCAATTTTTTGTTTTTTAAGAGTAAATTTAGGTACACTACCATTCAAAGTTTGGGGTTGGTAAGATTTTCGTTTTTTTATTTATTTATTTAAATAAAGAAGTATCTTATGCTCACCATGTGTGCATTTATTTGTAAAAAATACAGTAAAAGCAGTAATACTATGAAATGTTATTACAATTTGAAATAACCATTGTCTATTTGAATATATTTTATCCATTGAGCAAAAACGAATTTTCACTAACCCACGTGTCCATTATCCTTCCGCAATCATTCTAATATTCTTTTGGTGCCCATTTGACTATAAATCTTTTTGTAACTTCTAAAGTCTTTATTTCACTTTTGATTAATGTGTCCTTGATGTATAAAAGCATTCATTTAAAAAAAAAATACAAAAATAAATCCATAACCAAACAGTAATATTGTGAAATTCTTACCATTCCAAATATTTGTTTTCTATTAAAAAAACTGTCCCCAAAAGTTTGAAGAGTATTTGTACACCTGCAGAGAAACATATTTCTCTCTATTTATTTCCATAACACTTTTCACAAGAACAAAATTTTCAAAATAAATTTTAAAGTTAACATTGACAGTCCCAAAATAAAATTTTGTCCCTCAAATTTCCACAGCCCCCCAAGAATCCTCTCGTGGCCACTGATACCAGTTTGAAAACCCCTGCTACAGAGCAGCAATTGACTGAAACTACACATAAATATATTAATTAAAAAAATTATAATGTCATAAAGCTTTTTAGGACATTTCTAGAAATGTCAAATAATAACTGGCAAAACACAGCAAAAGCATATAGTGTTGAAGTTTAAGGCCAAATAAGAGTAGGCCTAATCATTGACTTTGATGAGTAAACAAAACAGTTTTACTTTTTTTCAAATAATGTTAACCACAGACCTTATATGAAAAGTTCAGAAGAAAAACATGATACAATTATCTACAAATTAAGGTTTGAATAGCCTTTCTTAAACAATTCAGGCTGAACTTGGTGCAGAAGTTTAATACTAAGTGTAGTATTTTATCTAAACTCTAGAATAACACTTATCTAATCTGTCAAATGACATGATCAATTTGCCTTATTTTGTTGCATAGTATTTTATTATCAAATATCACTTCAAGAGACAACAGTTACCTCTTAATGACATTGTTAAATAGTAAGTAATGTAGCTTCTAGGTTTTAGTTCACAGATTTTGACATTGCGATATTACATCACTGAGTGCTGATGAGGGGGATTTGTAGAGCGTAACAACTGGCAACCACGAGCAGACAATAGATGCAGTACATCCGCGACCTGAGAGCAGGTACATTTGGCTCTTTAACATCTTTCTCTATTTACTTGTGGATGCTTATATTCTTTCTTTATCCATAAATGAAGATGCCTGTTATGAATCGGACCGCTCGTCGTGCTCGGGAACTGAAGGTATCAGTTAAGTTTACTGTAGAAGCAAGTTAATTAGCAGGCTAGCAGTCCGGGCTAACAGACTGTATAAGCATTAACCAGGCTGATGATTCATATAAAGTTAAGCAAAATCCCAAATGCATAATTATTGCAACTCGCTCGCTCATATTCCCAGTCAGATCACTTCACCCTTCCAAGTGATACAGGTAACATGATTATCGTGTGAATGATGCGAAGTATCCAAAATACTATCAGGGCACATGACTGCATGCAACAGTCTGATGATCTGGCAATCCTTTGAATCCAGGAAAAATCACAGGGAACGGTTTTTTTTTGTGTGTGGTAATATGTGTGTGTAACCATTTGTGTGGTTTTTTATGTGTCTAACATTAACATCTTACGCGCTGTTGACTGAAAATGGTTGGGTTTAATGTTTGGTTTCCAGGCGTACTTCCAATCACAATCAGGAAGCCGTACATGTTTAGGCATGATATGAGCTCCATCAAAGGCTTCTTAAAAGATTGCTGCACGTGATTCAGCGAAAGGCACCTCTTCGCCACGTCCTCATCCCCTAATAACAGATGACTTGTCCTCCTATATATCGTCCCCTTGTCTGCTTGTCACATTTTCACATCAGTCTCTGACACAGGTGTCCGTTCGCCCACCTGACTCTTGTCACAGCAGGCCTGGGCTGCTCTGTAGCCTTATCAGTGTAGTGCACAGGGGACGGACAGTTATCAGTTATCACGGGCGTCTCATGTAACCAGCAAGTGAAACTAGTGACACATTTTTGGCTCTGTCACTGTATGTGTCACTTCAATTTGTTCTGTAGAACTTCTCGAGTATGCCTGTCTACTTCACTTGATCTGGGACAATATTTCTGGGTTAAAAGGATCGTTTTGACGTCAGATGAAGGTTAGGATATGTTTTTAATTATTACATGTGGGAGATGTTCACGTGTCTTGTTACCAAATTAGTAGCCTAACTATTGTAAATATATGTTGAGATTATTTCACTTATTTGCTTCAGTTTAATTATATTTAAAATTGTACTTGTATTAAAAGAAATGAATATCTGAGCATACAATAATTTAGAATAAATTAGTTGTATCATATCAGCTGCTCATCCACGATTAGCTTTTACAGAAAACTCTTATGTAAATGGCTTTAGTACAGCATCGCGATTGTGTAATCCTAGCTCATTTAAAACGACCTTTGGAACACACTGTTGCTGCCTTTACCATATGACTAGAAGGTATGTAGACTTAAAAGTGCATATGTTTTTGCATATAGGCTTATGGGCGTTTTCCAACTGTTTAGAGCTTGTGTTTGACAAATAGAAATTTGCAAACAATCGCGTTCGCTTGAGGACGTAACCATAGCAACTGTACGCCGCTGGAGAGCTTTCCGGTATATCGACAAAATAGGGCACGTATTGCTCTTATTTATCACTTAATCACTTTGTTGTAGATTTGCATTTCAACAATATATCAAATGAATTGTTTTCTTGTTTTAAAAAGTCCATACGGTAGTATACTATAGCGCCAACAGATAATTGAGGTTGTGCGAGATACAACATTGAAATGAAAACTGGCTGAAAGAATTCCAAAATATAAGTCTCTGTGTTCTTTTAATATATGTAACGTTACATAATTTGTCTATATAATGTATAATTTGATAAAGTGTAGGGAATGGTCACTTTTTTATATTTAAATGATTGTTTCTCAGTTTATATTTAAATGATTGTTTAACAGCTTTAAAATGTTATCTTCTTTCTCCAGGGATTACAGATATGCGAAATAAGTCAGACTTCTGCTAAAACTATGTTTACTGTCGCAATGCCAGGATTTTTTCCCCCGTTTTGTTTTTCACTGACATTTTTCCACTGCCTTGATCTTTCTGGATATCACTTGTTAATGCCAAGATCTCTCTCTCTCTCTCTCTCCGTCTCCCTCTCTCTCTCTCCCTCTCTCTAGAATAATAAGTAATTCCCATGGAAGCACAGAGAGGAACATCCACCTGTTCTGCTCTCCATGCCCTCCCCCATTTCCCTCTTTCTTTTCATGAAAACATGACTCATGAGTTACACCAACAAAGCTCTATATGGACTAGGATTCATTGCAACGGTTGATAGATCTCTCACTGAAATATATGGAACAACATGACCTTTCTTTTGACTGCGAGTATTTTATAATAAGAAGCCTGCTGTGGATTATGAAAGATCAGTTTAAGGAGAATACAGTCTGGACTTTTGAGGGGTAAGTGCCACAGGAAACGTTTCTGGATCGAGACCCCAGACGCCAGCTTCGTATATGCAGGCCAGCATGGCACCCAAGAACGCTGTCACGGAGTCCGTTCCAGTGCTGGAAATGGCAGTCGTACAAGAAAAGGATTCGAATGGTGGACAGAATGCAGAGAAGGAGAAAGAAAGAGAAGTGGAGATGACCGAGGACTCGGCCAGTGAGGATTCTGTAAACCACATCCCAAAAAGGTTATGGGTCATGCACGGTGCCATCATGTTCGGGAGGGAGTTCTGCTATGCGATGGAAACAGCACTAGTCACTCCTGTGCTGTTGCAGCTAGGTCAGTAATCAACTGTTTTCCCAACAAACCTTTTGACAACTTAAATCAATTAATTTCCTTCATATGTCTGTAGACAGAAAGTCCTAATTTATCCCTTAACATGTCATTCCAAACCTTTATCTTTTTTGAACGTCAGTGGGTTCTAATGTTGATTTGGACCCTATTGACTTTCGTTCTTCAAAATATCTGCTTTTGTATTCCATAGAAGATATAATCACACAAATATCATTTAAAAAATATCTAGGCTGATGAATGGTTTTTATAATTTTACTGCACTATTTTGTATATAATGACAAAATGTGGATCTTTTAAGCATTCTTTAGATGTAGAAAAAACATTAAAAAGGCTGATGCTACCTCAACAGGCATGCACACTTCTCTATAAATAGAGGGTTAATGGGTAATTTAGTGTTTTAAATTCATCCTAGGCTTAAGGCCTCTATTCATAATCATTGAACAGGGACATTCCTTTGGATTTGGTAAAGGTTCCCTATTGTGCCAATGCCAACCCTGTGTCATAGTATTAAGATGGAGGGATGTTTGTTTCCACAGTAGCATGCAAAAATGGACGAGGTAGCGTTTGCATGGAATGTAGAGAATGTGTGAGTCTGCGCATTTCTCTTTCTCGGTTTTCCGTCTATTTTGAATAAGATCAATGTCAATAGATTCTCTCAGGAAACTACAGGGTTAATATAACAAAAGGTTTGAATTTCTCTAAAGGCCTTCTGATCTCATACCAAAAGCAGTTTTAGTAGATTTAATGGCTGAATGTATCTTAAATGTCCATCCACTAAACTCTGAAAGGCCATTTCCTCCAAAATAATTTAGCGTATCGTAACCTAAAACAATCAGTTTGTGTTGCTTTAATGTGCATGTTTAGGCAAAATATATGTGGCCCTTAAAATCTCAAATGGCCTACTTGATTAAAAAAAACTTAAGTAAAATAATTACGATTTTAAGTGTGGTTTAATAGACAATCAACCAGAGTCTGTTTTTAGAGTAAACAGGATAAAATTCTCTCCTGTTATACATTAAATGCTGTGTGTATTGACAAAACCATCAATTTAAGTTCTGGCCTTTGGGAGTTGTAACACTGAGTGTTATTGCTTTTTAATACAGGCTGATTACTTCATTACTTCATACTGCACCTTAACCTGATCCACAGAGGTTGGAATGTGGTTGGATAGTTGTTCATCTTTAAATCTGAAGAGTTCTGATCTGAAAATTTGACACGTGACATGTCTGTTGTCTGCACTTTCTGTTCTCACATTCTCAGTGTCATCCCGCTACACACATGACCTGTAGTTCTTCTGCATGTTTGGACCTCTTGAAAAAAGGAGAAGTTTGACATTTAAGTTTCACTTGAGTAATCAAGTGTTTGGGTTTTAGTATGTCATGAGTCCTGGCACGAGTTCTGCGTGCCAGACTCATGGAAAATTCCCTTAGCTGTTAAAGCGATTTGCTATGAATCATCACTAACGAATAATCCCAAATATTCTTTTCAGTTTTCTCATGCACTTTTTATTTACTCCCGAGTCATCGCATTTGATAATTTTATTGCCAGAGGCAGTTTGATTGCTTCATTACTATGACACAGTTTTAGATCTCCTATGTGAAAGGTTTATAGTGTTGTAAATGACAGGTTAATGAACTGCAGACATGCTGAAACCTACCTGGTTATCTGTTTCAGCTGATGTGGGTTGCTTAAGTCGCCATATTGGTATATTTTATCAAAAATTGATTAATAAAAAATATAGTTTTGATCTCCTTGAACCTTGGAATTGAATTGATCCCAGTCCGTTTCTTCTTGCAGGTCTCCCGGAGCAGTATTACAGCTTAACCTGGTTCCTCAGCCCTATTTTGGGTTTAATTTTCACTCCTCTGATTGGCTCAGCAAGTGACCGTTGCACTTTGAAATGGGGTCGGAGGAGACCTTTCATTTTGGCACTGTGTATTGGAGTGTTAATAGGAGTGGCCTTATTTCTTAATGGATCTCTTATAGGTAATTATTTTAGATATTTATACAATATTTAAAACATGCACAGACATCTACAGAATTACAAGTCACCATTGTTTAAAAAGGAGGCCCTTGACTATATATTTTATATTACACATATGTATTTTTGCATTTTCTAAATGATTGGTCCTTACAGTATTTTAATCTTTGTGTCAAACAGGTCTGTCTCTGGGTGATGTTCCCAGTAATCAACCGGTTGGGATTGTGCTGACCGTTGTTGGTGTGGTGGTTCTAGACTTCTGTGCTGATGCTTTGGATGGACCAATCAGAGCCTACCTCCTGGATGTGGCTGATACTGAGGAACAGGACATGGCTCTAAATATCCATGCTTTCTCAGCAGGTGTATATTCTGGGACTGGGAGTGATAAATTGATCTGAACTGGAAGAGACACTCTGTTCTTTAGCATCATACTTGAAACCTTTTCAAATCTTAAAAAAAAAACTCAGGTTTTAGAAGATAATTGTTTGCTAGGAAAGATCTAATCAGAATAAAAATTTTCTATTTACGATCATGTGACACTGAACACTAGAGTAATGGTTGCTGAATATTCATCTTTGCCATCACAGGAATAAATTATATTTTTAAATGACACTGAAATAGAAAACACTTATGTACATTGTAATTTGTAATAACATTTCTGTTGTTACTATATTTTTGATCAAGTAAGTGCAGCCTTGGGGAGCATAAGAGACTTCTTTCAAAAACATAAAAATTGTTAACTTTTAAACAGTAGTGCACTTAACATTATACTGGATGGTGATTTATATTTGATATAATTCCTGTTTTTCAGGGCTGGGAGGTGCTTTAGGTTACATGCTAGGAGGGCTGGACTGGACCAATACCTTCCTAGGTCGAGCTTTTAAAGCCCAAGAGCAGGTCCTCTTTTTCTTTGCTGCCATCATCTTTATCATTTCTGCGACGTTTCATCTTTTCAGCATCAAGGAGCATCTATATAACCCCAACCAGCCAGGGGAACTAAAGGAGGATGATGAAGAAAGGCCACCTCCTGTCCAGCTCTATGGCAGCTTTCCGTCTACTCGTCTCATACCTCAACTAGAACTGATCCCTGAGGAGGAGCTGTTTTCAGCCTATGAGGATGACCGCTCTGAGTGGGATGTTTCAACAGACTTTCTAAACATCGACCTAGTACGGTGTAAAAGTGACTCAGTTTTAGCCATGCCAGATGCTACAGTAGAGCTTGACCCAGACTTGGACTTGGATCGCGATGGGCAGTTTCTATGTGACATCGAACCAACTTTATTCCAGGACTTCCAGGGTCTACAAGATGATGGAACAACATTGGATTGCCGCAACACCAGCCATGCAGGTCAGTGCACTGACCACCACTTACAGAATTGCGATAGCAATGGGGAACATATCTGTGGAAACGGAAGCTTTGCTGTTTCTGGAAATGTAATCACTGGAGCAGAAAATGCTGCCAATCAACCAGGCAAAGTCGGTTTACGTCCATCTGGCGTCCCAGTGCGTCGCCGCACCCCTTCCTTCTACCGCCAGCCCTCCTTCACTTTCTCTTATCACGGACGTGTGGGCTTTCAATGGCGAAGGCGCTATGGCAACATGGCTGGGCCGATCAAATCTTCACGAAGCCTGAATGACATTGACAAAATCGATAGACGGCATGAACGGCAAAAATTGGAGCCAAGTCGCATTTCCGCATCCCGCAGGAATGAGGAGGATGAAGAGAGTGAGGATGGGGATGGCGGTACGACGGTCAAACTGCTCTGGTTGTCCATGCTGAAGATGCCACCCCAGCTCTGGCGTTTGTGTGTATGTCACTTGCTCACCTGGTTCTCCATGATCGCACAAGCTGTGTTCTACACGGACTTCATGGGCCAGGTCATCTTTGAAGGAGACCCAACTGTGAGTTCCTTATCTTGTCCTGTAATTGACCATTGGCAAAGAGCTTGATTGACAGGCGATCTGACCAATCAGAACGCAGATATTATGTGCCGCCGCTGCTATCCGCCATCTTGCCCGACAGCTACGGCTGGTGTTCTGACAAATAATGCTACCTATCAGATTATGCTACCAATACTGTATTTATCCTACTGTAAGGGTAGGTTTAGGGTTGGGGTAGGTGTACACGTTAATAAAGCCTCACACCTTATTACTATCATGCTGGAAGCAAAATCTGATAGGTAGCACTTTTTGCTATCGAGTTATGCTACCATCTGTTTTAATGGGAGGTAGCAAAATCTGACAGGGTAGAACAAATCGTCAGAATGTGTTTGAACTGAGGCAATACAGTTATCTGTCACGACACATTGAAAAGCCACAAAACGGTAATTGTGGCTTGAATTTCTTTAAAAATGACACAATTTAAAAGCTGAGAGTCCTGAGACCTTGTTTCATACCAGAAGTAACCTGCTCTGTCGGTGTGTTGTCAGTTTCCTCTTTGCTCTGCGATGTATTTTTCACTGCGTGAGAACGTGTGTGTGTGTGTGTGTGTAGTGTGAGAGTGGCGTTGTTTGTCGGGGGTGGCAACAGTAATTAAGGAGGGCTGGTCTTTGCGAATGGTCAATTGAAATATAAAATAAAAACTGTTCATTTAAAGGGATAGGTCACCCAAAAATGAAAATTCTGTCATTAATGACATGTCGTTCCAAACCCGTAACACAAATTAAGCAATTTTTGATGAAATCCGAGAGCTTTCTGACCCTCTATAGAGAGCAATGTAACTGAAATGTTTCCAGACCCAGAAACATAGTAAGGACATCATTAAAATAGTCCATGTGACATTACAAAAGAGAAGAATTGTTGAATAAAGACATTATTTTAGTTTTCTTTGCGCACAAAAAATATTCTCATAGCTTCGGAAAATTATGGTTAAACCACTGGTGTCACAAGGACTGTTTTCACGATGTCTTTACTACATTACCAAATTATTAAACCAGCAAGGCGTTACTTTTAGTCTACTTTACATGCCATTTACTTTTCTAATATGGAGTGTCGATATGATACAGGCTCTATTTTACTATATGTAGTACTGATTATTCTTGATAATTCTATTGGTTTTCAAAACCAGGCTGCTGCTAACTCCACCACCCTGCAGAACTACAGTAAAGGTGTGCAGATGGGCTGCTGGGGGCTTGTGATCTATGCGGCTACTGCTGCGCTCTGCTCAGGTGTGTGTTATGTTTATGTGTTGTATTTGGATAGAACATGGCTAATGATGAGGAATACATTTTTGTTTCGTCCAGTGGTGTGATCAGGTTTCAGTTCTGTATTTAGACGCTCGCATGACCACATTATGGAACAAGCAGATTTTTTAGGGTGTGATCGTTCTAAACATTTGTTTTATATCTATCATTTCCTTCAGAATGTTGTTTTCTTATTATATTTACCTGCAATTTCAAGATTAAAATTGTTGTAATTCTTTTCAATTTAAAATGTTTTAATTTGTTACACATTTTATGTAACATTTTATTTTATGTGAACCTTTTTGTATACAATTTCTATGTCAGTGTCCATTTTGAGTATTATTCAAACCAACTTTTTTTCACAGATGTGCTCCAAAGGATCTTAAACAACTACGACCTAAGCATTAAAATCATCTATATGTTAGGGACTCTAGGCTACGCTGTGGGCACAGCCATCATGTTCATCTTTCCAAATGTATATGTAGCTATGGTGATGATAAGCACCATGGGAATCATCTCTATGAGCATGTCATACTGCCCTTATGCTCTGCTGGGACAGTACCATGAAATCAAAGAGGTCTGTATCATTTTATTAACTTGTGTAACCAAATGTATGATGTTACCAATAATTCAAACTACCATTCAAAAGTTCAGAATTATTACAGTTTAATTATTAATGATTTTTAGTCACTTATACTCACCGAGGCAGCAACTGTTTGATCAAAAGTACAGTAATATAGTGAAATAATGCATGTAATTTTAATGTAATTTATTCTTTTGATCAATTTAAAGTGTCCTTCCTAAATTTAAGTATTAAAAAATCTCCCTGACCTTTTGAATGGTAGTGTGTATGATAGAGATCTGTAATATAAGCTCTTCCAGAATTCATCTTCACTGCCAGTAGCACTTGATTTGTGACACAGCAGCAGTGCTCTCAATCAGCTTCTTTCATCTTTCTTTTACATTGTCATAGTACATTCATCACAGCCCTGGAAACTCACGGCGAGGCTTTGGCATCGACTGCGCCATCCTGACGTGTCAGGTGTACATCTCTCAGATCTTGGTGGCATCGGCGCTCGGCGCAGTCGTAGACGCGGTTGGTACGGTTAGAGTGATCCCCATGGTAGCGGCGGGAGGTTCCTTTCTTGGTTTTCTTGCTGCGGCTTTCCTCGTCATCTACCCTGATACACTTGATGATGATGAAGATGATGACGACGATGAAGATGAGCCAGGCCCAAGCTCTGTTAAATCAGAGGCTGCCTCCAGTAACAGCACGGAGAAAATCAAGCAAATACCAAGGAACAGTTCCAGCAAGCCAGAGGCTAAATCCTCAGTTTGAGTGTTAGAACGTAAAATACTTGAGCTATTTAAGTACAAATCCCAGAATGCACAAGCAAGTTAAGACGAAAGAACAAGAGGGACATTGTCTACCATTCATACACTTTCACATATGCGGAAAGTAAATCTGTGGATATGGTACAGAGACAAACCTATTTGAGTCAAATATGTGATTTCTGAGATTATTTCTCAAGCTATTTATTATTTGTTCCCAAAATTTCCATTGTCTACACAGAAGTGTTTCAGTTTTTAGTTAAATTTTTTTTTTATATAACCAGGTTTACGTCACTATATTTGAAAACCTTTCACATTCTAATAATTTTTTCCACACATTATCATTTCACTTTACAAATCAACATTTAAATACTAGATGCAAGTTTGCATTTTTTAGACCGATATTTTATCAGTGTTAAAGTGTGTCTGATTATCATTGTATTCCCCTCCTCAGCCTTATATCATAAGAAACACTCAGGGGAAAGCTGAACGGCTGCTGCTTCTGAGCACAAAACGCTCACTTCTGTTTAGACTTTAACTATGCACAATGCCAAATAATTCTAGATTTTGAGCAAGACATTGTTTTTGAGAGTTGCCTTTAGTTCATAAACTTGATTTTCTTAGGTACACTATTTTGAGGTATGAAGAACACGGAGAATTGAGACACTGAGTGAGGAAATGGCTTTGCTGTACAGCAGTGATTGGTGTGTGAAATGAAGTTTGTTTAGCTGTCATGGCAATTTTTTCTTGGTTTCAGCCTCCATCTTAAGTGATGACACTCCAATATAATTTTTTTCAGTATTTTTCACACTAAAATTCATAATACTGTTCCAGTACTGTTGTGTAGTTTATATACACACGTTTTTGAGCTCGTTTCTTTTTCAAGAAGAAAAATGTCCTTTACTAGTTAGTCACAGAACCCCACTGATTAATGGCTAAGTGGACTAACTAAGCTATGGCTTCTTATGCTCATAAATGTAGATTATAAACATTGCTGGAAGCGTGACTTCTGTACAGAGGTCAGTAGGCTGGCTTTGTATCCTATTTTATCAAACAGGATGTTTTTCTTTGTGTGTGCTTTTCATAAACAAGATGAACACTTTTTTTTTTATCATTTTTTGTGTATGTGGTACTGTGACTTTTTTAGTGTTTGAACCAAATTGAAAGTTTATAATGGTTCCAGGTGTTTATTTTGAATTTGTGTTCAGTTTCGATAAAAAGAAAGTTTTACACTTTTCCCCGTGTGAATGCTTGTTTGTTTTGGACTGTAGCACAATGTGGTTGAATCTGAAATGAATTGTATTATGGTTGTTGACTATCCGTACGCACACAATGTGGTGACCATCTAGTGGCCACTAGATGGCGCGAGTACATAATGAGATACTGGGTGATACATAAATAGATGCACGAACAGTATTTAAAGAAAAATTATCTTAAAAACACTTAATTATTACCGTGAAGTTACATTGAACGATTTCTGCAATGTTTCACAGAAGAATTTCCATGGGAAATCAGTTGTACAGAGTGAATTCTTACAAAATGTAGGCCTATTTGGTACTTTTCAAGAATAGGGTAAAAATTGATTACTATTATTTCAGCAATTAATCAGTGAAAAGAGATGCTTAACCTTCATAAAATGCTGTTCAGGGCGCCAAACGTTTTTTTTCTTCTTCTTTACGAGATGGTTTTGTGGGATGCTGGCACTAAATATATTATGGACATCTGATGTGTTTAAAGCTATTTTTCTTGCTAGCTTTATTTTATGTTAGATAATAGTTTGTCAAATAAAATCTAATATTTCTCACAACGAAACATAGGATTTATGCTCATTTTACATTTACATGTATTCATTTAGAGTAGACGCTTTTGTAAATAGGCTATATTAAGCAGGATACGGTTAAAGGGATAGTTCGAAAATTAAAATTCTGCCATCATTTTGTTTCTAATCTGTAGCCTATGAGTTTCTTTCATCTGTTGTAACTTAGCCTACACCAGAAGATATTTTGAAGAATGTTGGCAACAGTTCACGGTATCCACTGATTTCCATAGTATGGAAAAAATACAACTTGAACAACTTGAGGGTGAGTAAATGGTGAGAGGTTGCTTGTAGTCGTACCCCATTTTAATAACTGAAGATATCTGAATAAACAACGGTGAAATTGGAGTGGCCGAAGGCTGATCACCGAAGCGATGTAAGCAGATCAGCATGCTTCCGAACTTTATAATATTGTTTAACGAAACACGAAATAAAAACAGGCCGTGCAATTGCCGACTGTTTATTGCATCCCCTAAGCATCTGCTGTGAGACACATGGATACTGCACACCTGCCCATTTTATTTTATGAATACAGCCCTTACCGGAGAGTTCACCCAAAAAATGAAATTTGATTTGATTTGAATGTTGATTGCTTGACCCCCAGGGCATCCAAGATGTAGGTGACTTTGTTTCTTCAGTAGAACACAAATTATGATTTTTAATGCCTTGCATTTTTAAATCCTCACCGAATGCCGTGCACGTGCTCAAGGAAGTTGGACATAGTGTTGTATTAAAGGTAAAAAATTATATAAATATTGTTCGGTTTCTCGCACAAACCGATCGTTTCGTGTCTTAGGACATCAATGTGTCGTCACGAGCCGCAGGGTTAATTTGGATTTGTCTGTGCATTTTTTTACTCTCATAGATTTTGTTACCAATGCCATGCATTATAATGACTGATAGACTGCAACGGCTGGACTTAAAAATCATAATTTGTGTTCTACTGAAGAAACAAAGTCACCTACATCTTGGATGCCCTGGGGGTAAGCGGATAAACCATCACATTTTCATTTTTGGGTGAACTATCCCTTTAAACATGATGAGCAATAGTAATTAACATTTTATTCTCATTTACATTTATAGAAAGTGTTAGCTCAGTTACTCTGAACCAAAGTGTGTTGAGTTCATTATAAATATTGTCATCAAGATTAACACAAGACACTCTACCTTTTTAAAATACCCTTTCAATAAGTCTTAAAGATCAATTTGTATATTCATCATTCATTGATGTATGATAAAGCAGACAGAGCCAGGCTGTAACGGAAATCACAGAGTTGCTCTAATATGACTGAGACTCTGAGAAAAACACCCAAAACCAGAGCTACTGTATATAATCGTGAAAAAGCTCTGGATAAAAAGCCTCTGTCAAATGTGCTGTAGTCCAGTGGTTAAAGATCTGAGCTGGAAACTGGATGGCTGTTCAATGCCACCAAGAGCTGATCCTTGAGCTAACACTATTGTGCCGTTAACTTAATGGCAGTTTGAAGTGTGATGTAATCTTCTTCATCTTTTGGCTAACATCTCAATCATCATTGGTCCTTCAGTCCTCGTGTCTGGAAAAGAAGATATAGAAGCCTATGAATATTGTTCATCTTGCATTAACACACAATTCCCTGTTTTAGATGATCAGTTGAGTTTAAAGATCATTTTCTAATGACAAATCATTATATCAGGAAATTTGTTCACAAACCCTAATTTCTTCACGCTCCTCAAAATAGGTCAGTCTGGCTGGACCGTGTTGTGTTCTGATGGAAGTACACATCGGACTGAACTGTAAACTGTTGGCAGTGTAGCAGAGTCAGGCACAATCACAGTAATTTGTACAATCACACTAGGTCTGTTTCTGTCATAAAACCAAACGTCGTCCTGCTGGCGAGCTACTCTTTGCTAAAGAACCAAGACAGAGATTAGAACCAATATGGCACATTTGTTTCACATGATCCATGTGAACACATTTCATCCTTTCAGCTTGCTGAGATGGAAATGTTTTTAACCTCTGGATAAATCGTTTCTGATGATCTGCAGCAGTCACAAAATCTATAGTTGGCGGTCGAAGCGACAATTGCAGAGAGGATGCAGATCAGAATATCACAGGCCACAAGGGCCATCGCAGCCCAGAGAGGCTGAAGAAATTGTCAGAATATGCACATGGTTAATATAAACATAATGAAGGACAGTTTAGTTTTGAATAGCATAATTAGGTGAAACCAACTGCAAGTTGACCATACTGACGTTATGCAACATGAATACAAATTTTAAAGCATGAAATCGCTATATAACTGACCTTGCGTTCAGCAGTATGAATGAAAATAGAAATAGAGTTCAGTATGGCATTGAAAAAGTTCAGTATTTGTGAGGTTCTGACCTAAAATAAGAAAAATCTGCTTTGAAGAAAGTTTCCCCCACATAAATGGTTTATGCGGTTTATGTATTTTACTCTATTACTGTTATTCAAATAGACAAAATGAAAAAAAAATTGACTAAGATGACTGACCAGACACATGATTGATATACGTTCAGTTAAGATGGTTACTGCTCCAGTTAAAACTGACTAAAGGGAATGAAAATAATATTTTTCAGTATTTCAGAATCACCACACAGTGTTTTCCTGATGAGAAAAGGAAGAAATACTTACAAAGCACAAGACAAGATAAAACAAGCCACCCCACAATGATAAAAAGATCCCCAATAAACTTATTGATATTTCCAGACCCTGTCAGAGAAAAGGATAAGTTGTCTTTGTTTATATATTCACCCAGATAATATCAATATTGAAAACTTAGAGAAGTCCTCAAGGTGGAACATTTTTGTATTACCCCCAAACACTTTGGCCTGACCTCCAGAAATTCAGACTTCCCTTTTAGGTGACATCCAGCCATCTTTAAACACTGTGATAGATATGTGAAAATACAATCTGTTAATGCAATGCATTTTTTACATTCTCATTCCTGTCAGACGAAGGTTTGCTGGGAACCAAGTGTCGCTGTTTACTTTCATTCTTAGGTGATGCGAGAAAGCAATGAAGCATTGTGGACTAAATAAATTGTTAATTTATTTGGTTGTAATTTTTAATACAATTCCCAGAACAGGCTAGAATTAAGGCTTTAGTTTGGGTGCAATGATGACATTAGATTTGCAAAACAATAAGCACGATCATGTGATACTGCTAAATTAATTTTATATTCCACAAAATATATAGTAATCTTCAACTCAACTTCCAGTCTATTCAGATTAGCAGCAGATCTGTTCTACAATCTGAGGAAAATAATCACTGTATTAATTGATTGCTTTACCTCGATGCCTGCTCATTTTGTCTTCTCTTTCTGTTACCTGTACAGTAGGCAAAATATATATCTTTGTTTTTAATGTTCTTTGCAGTTGCTCTTGATAAAATGTCATGAAATACCAAACATTTAAATGAGCTGGCAGAGACCATTTTGATAATGTTTTATGTAAAAAAAAGAGAAGAAGACCACCAGAGCATGACAGACCATCAATAAAATGCGAGTCACACCCTGGGTGAATATTAGAGGTAGGAGGATTATGAACTAAACACATTTTTGCATTAGTTTGAATTATTTGTATTGAAGAAATTGTGATAAATTTCACATAGTTGATATAAACAGTATAAAGGAGAGATTAATATTAAGTGTAACTGAGTAATTGGATACTGATGCATTTAATACCTACCAACGTAAATGCAAATGAACTTTTGGAGTAAGTGATTTTTGCAGATCTCGTATTTCAAGCAGGAAGTCTATACTTACATCATTAGCAAACCCATGAAATGGGATGGAGAAAGTATTATGGCATTGAGGTAGTTTAGAGATTGTGAGGCTCTGATCTGAAATGATCAGATTTTTGAGCAAATCAAAAATATATATATTTTATTCTGATATTATTACTCTTCATTTAAATATAATAAAATTTAAAACACTTAAAAAGATTCAGGCAAACCCATCGTATGGTATACGTTTGTGTCCAGCTAACACTGTCAAAGATCCCATTAAAACTGACTGCAGTGAGGAAAATATATTATTCAATATTTGCTTAATACACAATATTGCTCTGATACTGAAATAAAAGACTTACAATGATAGGCTAGATGCCCAGAATGTAAAATAATCCTTTCCAGATTAAGGTGAACACTGCTATGCCTAATAATATTTCCAAACCCTGTAAAATATAAAACAAGATGGTGAACGTTTCCACATTACCCCAAAATGAATATTGTACAGGAAACAAATCATCAAAGTGGGACAGTTTGCATTACCCCCAGGACCTCTGGCCTGATCTTCAGGAATTTAGACACCACATACTGGTCAAATGGTGATGCTGGCTGCTGGTCCATGATCATGTTTAGACATTTTTAAATGCACTAAGAGAAATATGTGTTGAAATGAGAATTAAGTTAGATTTCAGTTACATAACAAGTACATTATGGGAATGATGTTCATTTTGGTCTTCAGAATCTGCACAACAAAACACTGCAAATCTTGTCATCATAATGTTTTCTTTATATAAAATGTATTAAAAGTATTGATTTTATTGAGTACAGAAATGACTGCATATTATTTTATTGAGTACAGAATTGACTGCATGTTCATGTTCAGTCGACTGTTAAATTGTTTGCTAAGTGAACAATGTATGTGTTGTTAATTGAACATATACACATTAGGCCAAATGTCATTTATAAATCTTATAGTTAGTACTTGCCTCTGCTGCATGTCACCACGAAAGCTTATCATTTGCACTTGTTTTTAAGCCTTGCCAATTTAAACATTCGAGAGATTTTAAAGCATTTAAAGGCACAATATGTAAGATTTTTTTATTAAAATATCCAAAAACCACTAGAACAGTGCTATATATTTTGCTGACTTGTGTACTTACATTATCCCAAATGTTTCGAAGAATGTTTAAATCCAGAGAAATAAACCATTTTAACTACTGACACGGACCGTGTCCATAGTGTCATTGTGTCGCCTGTGTCGCCTGCCAATGACGTCATAACCCCTCGATTGTAGAAAACATGGAAACACCAAAGATGCTTTAATATGTTATGCGTTTTATTAGACAGGTGACGACTGCACAGAGTAGCATTATAACAGAACTTTCAAATGTATCTAGTATGTTAAAACAGCACTGCTATTTTTTCCCACATCCGCACGACCGGAAGGAGCGGAAGCGGTCGACTGTGGCATAATAAAAGCTCCGCTGCTTTCGAGCCGTGTGTTGCGCTCGTTCAGCGGCCTCGTTCACTTTGACGGCTGTCAGCCTCACCCTGCTTCATTCTACTACATTAATAAATCATTAGCTCATCCATGAACATGATTTCTGCCCGGGTCCCATCGGATTGCATCGGCTGTGGGCAACTCCCATGATTCCACACTCAGTCATGCTGTCATCAAACTATGCCTTTGTCTTTTTGTTTATTTTGAATACGCTCCCTCTAGCGGCAAAAAAATCCATATTGTGCCTTTAAGAACAAGATGTAAAAGAACTCAACTGAGTAGCCTACTTCACACTGTGCGCACACAGAGAGCCGCACCTCAGAAAGCGTGCAAACACCGAATTGAGTTCTCTTTCGCGTCTTCTTGGCCTTGAACGAACAAATACACCTCGCCAATTTAAACATTCAAGCACAAAATTACATTAATGAGTCCCATTCATCAGAACCCAAGCACTGTGTTCTGTGCGCACGGCGTGCACGCAAAGAGCCGCGTCTCACAGACTGTCAACACTGAATTGAGTTTTGCCTCTTCTTGCACTTGAACGGACAAATACATACAAAAGTATGTCAAAATACCCATCTTGGCAAGTATCCTTGAAAAACTGTGATGTCTTAAGTGAACGTAAACAGTTGAGAAAGAAATCGGATGTGTATCATTATATTGGACCCATGTGTCTTAAAGTGACCGTGCCTAATTTGCTAGCTGCTGTTGGTGTCCTTAATGTTAATCCAAGAAAATAAAAGAGAGAAAAATCACTCACTGCTCTTGACTGAATTACTTTGTAGTTTTAACAAGAATTAATCTGTATTTAATTTATACAGTGAACACTATGCAGTGTCATTTTACATTTGATTATTCAATTTCTGGACCTGAATACTACAATTTGAAAAAACTTAGACCATGTTATAATTTTATTTATGTATGTATTTATTTATTTAGTTTTTATTTTTTTTGTGCTATTTACCACAAAACAATTTTAAACAGGGCCCACGGGTACAACCTGCACCGGGGCCCCACAAACCCCAGCTACAGCCCTGCTTACTAAATCAAAAATTCTGTCAAGCTAACATAGGATGTGTTTTTGTGTGAAGTGAACAGTTTTTTTTATGTCATTTTGATATTTGTATACACTCTACACTAAACTTTTGTGTCATGGATGAGTGTATAGCGGTGAATGGGAGACTAATTTTATGTATGTATTTATTTATTTTTATTAAATATAATAGAGATTGGATTACAGAGTCCAATTTATAATCCTCTGCTAATAATAAACAGTCCAAAATATCTTAATACAAATACAAATATCTTAATACATTTTCTTAACATTATACTTATTATTCTATTATTATACTATTAATACACTTAATAAACTTACAAAAATTACAATTACACATTCCTTATAAATATCTTAATACAAGTACAAATATCGTAATACTTAACACAATTATCTAGAACAAATTATAAATACAAATAATGCCAGACGCAAAGCCGACCAAAGACAGAAAACAACAGAGTAGCCAAGACAGGGAGTTGCTTTTTGTTTCTTTCCATGTCTTACTCCACGACCTGAAACAACAACATAAATCAGTGTTATTTATCTAAATACATTATGTTTAGAGCTAATTTGACTGATTATATGGAAAAAAAAAACATTTAGCAAATCATAGACTTTATTCTTAGTACCATAAACCAGTCATGGAGCTCCATCTCCTCCAGGAGAAGTCTCCGCTGAGGATCAGGCTGCAGACAGTCGTGGATCATCTGGCAGCATTCTGTTCAAAAAGATGAGAGAGGTATCTGATGGCGCTTTTCCACTGCATGGTACGGCACGGTACGGCACGGTACGGCTCACTTTTGGGGGGTTTTCCACTGGGTACAGTACCTGGTACTTTTTGGTAGTAGAGGCGGCGCAAGTATAACGACGTGAATAATCCCGCCCACTCTAAAGCGGTACTGAACTGCAGTGGAAATGCGAGCCAAGCCGTACCGAGCCGAGTCGTACCACGCAGTGGAAAAGCGCCATTATAGGCTATGTTAAACCATTTATATTTAGATTTCAAATTGTACACTTTCATATTTAGAATTCAAATTGTCCAACTTGTTCTTTGATGAAGATCTCACCTTGTGACAGGTCAGGGTCAGTCCAGTCGTTCTTACTGATCCTGTGCAGGTCTTTCATGTCTGGATAATACCCACACACCATCACGAATAGCAGGATCCCCAGTGACCAAACTGTCGCTGGCTTTGCGTCGTACTTGCCGTCAACATCAAACTCCGGTGGACAGAATATTTCTGTGCCTAAAGGGAAGAGATTTAGATATTTAATGCATATCTACAGCAGGATGTGTTTCGGTGAGTTAAACAACCCGCTAGCAATCATCAAACATACCACTGAAGGCTGCGTAGGTGGAGTCCTTCATGAGCGTGCCGCACTCGAAGTTGATCAACTTGACCTCAAACGTGTCACGGTGGAAGACGCCACGCTCACAGCAAATGTTAGCGGCATGAATGACCTGCCACATAACATGTCTTGCCATCTTCTCATCGAGCTTTCGTCTGAGCTTCACAAAATTAAACATGCTCATGCTGGGCATGGGCCTCTCCGAGACCATGACGTAGTAGTCCGGGTCGTCCTGCCAGTCCAGGAGTCTGATTATCTGCAGTACGCTGGGGCCCTTATTGGCCATGAGTGTCACGCCAATCTCTATGGAGAGGTGTTTTGGATGACCAGGCTAAAAGAAAGAAGATATGATGCTTGGATGGAGGTGCTATCTCAGATTAACATGTTAGAAACGGGAAACAGTGATAATATATAGAGCGCAGTTTACTTACAACTCTGGAGATATATGGCATATTTGGTGTCTTGTCAACAATTTTCACAGCCACCTGATCAACAAAACAAAGAATTAACAATTAGCATGTGCACAGAGATCATTCCAGTCATGAATACAAAACAGGTATTGAACGTTTTGTATGTAAAAAAAAAAAAAAGAAACCTTTAGGCCATCCTTGCATTGAGTTCCTGCATGTACACAGCCATAGCCTCCTTCAGCCAGCTTGTGGCCGAATTCATATTGCCAGAAAATGTGTCCTATTGAAGGATAAACAAATGTTGAGCATGGATTTTTATGCATTTTATAATTTGTAATTACATTTTACTTACTAATTCTCATATATGTATTATTCTTACTGTTGTCTGGCTCCTCTGCTTCATCATCTTCAGTGGAGCAAACTGGATTTTGGACATCAGAGACTGGAGCTTTTCTAAGATCATGAATCTCTACAAAATGCTGTAGAGAAGTCTGATCTGAAGAGGGAAATACCAATAACATGAATCAAGTCAGATACAAAGTTGGAATGAAATATTGCATATTTAAATTAGAGTGGTTCTTTATTTAGGTGGACTTTTGAAAAAACTGGGAATGTGAGAATGTGTGTATTGTTTTAGATTATGACGGTATCTTACCCTTGTCCAGCTCTTCCACTTTGTCAACTATAGAGGAACTAACTGAAGCTTGGAAGTCCTGCTCCAGCTGTTCATCTACAGCAGGGAGGATGTCAGAGGCTGGAGCTTCATGAAGATCATGGATCTCTACAATAGGGAGGTGTTGTAGAGAAGTCTGATCTAAAGTGGGGAATACCAATGATATGAATAAAATATTGCATACTCACATTTCTGTAGTTTTTCATTGAAGGGCACTTTTGAAAAAAACATCTCCAAACAATGTAAATCAATTTGATTTAATTATTTTTTTTATTCAAATTTGTACTGACTTGGTAATGACACCTGATAAATCTATCCACTGGGAAAGTGAGAAATGGATTATGGCAGTAAATTGACCCTTGTCCAGCTCTTCCACTTTGTCCTCTTCAGTCAAACTAACTGAAGCATGGACGTCCTGAGGCTGAAGGATGTCCTGCTCCAGGTGTTCTTCTACAACGGAGGACTTCAAAAATTATATAAAAAATAATGATTTTTTAAAAAATTTCTTTAGACAATGAAATCTATTTCTGACTACTGACTTCTAACTCTGTTTTGGTAATGACACCTAAAGCTATCTTAAGAATCAGTGTAATTTTATTATCATTGAGATACTATTAGGCTTAATTATTTTAGGCTTCATTTTAATTTTAAGGTTTTATTAATGCCGTTGTGTGTTTTTGTCATTTTTTGTTAGCTATTGTTTTGTTTGCATAATATTCATTTTTATATCAGATTTATTTTGAGTTATTTTAGTATAGGTATAGTATAAACTTGATGAAAATAAGAAATGTTGCTTTGACAACTAGTTGCAATGATTTTACTGTTTTTAAATATTTGATTTAATTTCAGCAGACATTTATATTATTTAAAGTAACACATTTTATTTTATGGTTTTAGTTAACTGTAATAGGCTAAAAATCTTAGCCTCATTTGTGATCTTTAAACTGTCACTCTAAAATGTTTGGTGTGGTCAGCAGTACCGGCCAGTGATTGTTTTGTTGTACACGAGAACAACAGAAGTTAACCTATACTAACTTATAGAATTTCCCTTTAATCAAAACGTTTATCATTAGGCTATATATGTGATTTTACCACTCAGTAAGTCACAAAATCGATTCCGCCTCACTCTGGTTCCCTTTCTCTGCCTTAGCCACGTTGTATGTTCCTCTTCGGCTAAAATAGTGATGAAGGCCACATCTCCAAAACCTCTTCTTCTTTCTCCCTTCATCTATCCCATCAGCACCAGCAGGTGTCTCGTCGAGCCGATGAGGAGGGTTTCCTGCCATAATGGGCAGGTATTTGAGCGGGACACACTATTGGGGTTCGTGCACGCTCCACTTTAAACGCTTTCTTTAGTCATGAAAACAGTCCCATGATAACACAGTTTTTTCACTCTGAAAACAGACTACTCCGAAACTTCAACCAACAAAATGAGCTAGTGCGTTCCAAGCTGGTTCCAAGCCTTTAAATAGCCTACTAACACGTGACACGTTCTAATTGTGTCGTGACGTCACTTCTGAATAATAACGTTAATATCTAGTCAACAACGCGTGTGTACAATTGTGTAATAACTAAATTATTAAATATTTTTAAATAAATCATTTTAAAATAATTGTAATGTCTGATGAATTACCTTTGTTAATTTATTATTATTATTATTCATTAGATTAGTTTAGTTTAGCAAATAATTGTTGGTTCAATTAAATATTTAAAATTGGCATAGCAATCTCTTCTCTTTTTACCTCATCAAATAAATAAATAATTCGGAAAGCAGACTCAACTGTTTATTTAAAACAGTAATACATTAAACACAATAAAAAACACTGAGTTGGCATTTTATCTCATCATTTTATTTAGGCTATCTTATTTTAAGATAAAAACTCTGAATACGCATTAGGCTTCGTTAACTCCAAACATCAGCAACGTGATAACATTTAAAAAATGAGTTCGCGTAATATATGGGATGTGGTTTTGAGTTTAGTTAATACTTTCTCTCGTTTTTGACCCATTTCGGGTAACACTCTAAATGTGTCAGGCATGGAGTAGGATTTTACAGTTATGTGTCTTTCACACAAATTCTACAGCAATTGAGGGATGAGTACATTTGAATGTTTTAGTAAGATTTTTGGTTACTTTTGCAGAACAAAAAGTTTTAATGGGTTGATAGGTATACACTCTAAAAAATGCTGGGTTGTTTCAACCCAACCTTGGGTCAAATATGGACTAACTCAACCGTTGGGTTACATTTTTTAATTAACATTTTAACCCAACGTTTGGGTTAGTCCAAATTTGACCCAAAGTTGGGTTGAAATAACCCAGCGTTTTTTAGTGTGTATGAATGCTTCTAGTTTAAGAATGGTTATTGAAATAGAGACAAAGATGTCTGCCTGCTGCTGCTACCGCCTCCAATGAAACCAAGCAGATCATTCCAGACTCTGGGCATCTTTCATAAACAGTCGGAGAAGGAGTGACCTTCATCCCGGAGGAATTCCTCTTCTCATCTAATCCCAGAACCTCTGGCAGTCTCATCTCTTCTCAGTTTGTTAGACACACAGCACACAGGCGACGCCTGAGAGCACTTGTCCTGTAAAAACACTGCTCGTCAGTCATGTTAACTGGCATGGAGACAGGGCCGGAGTGGGACTCATTTTCAGCCCTGGAGTTTCATGCCTTAGACCGGCCCACTTTTTCGTTTTTTTAATCTATTATTCGCTCGCATATCTCCTACAACTGAGGGGGGGGTTTTTTAGCAAGGTGCCACTCTCAGGGGAGTCAAAAGATAATTACATCATCAAGGTTGCCAATTAACTTCAGAAATGGAAAAAGGGTAGTGTGATTTCTTATCTTTATCTTAAATACCGAAAATACTCGTTTTGGTGGTACTTGAGAAATTTAAGGTTTTATTCTTTAGAAATAAGGGACAGAATAAGGGCACTCCAATATTGTACTGTACCATAAGTAAGCCTCATCGCTAAAGTTAAGACGTTCAGAAAGATCACATTGTTTGCTGAATCATTAGGTACAACTTATTTAAACAAGAAGATTCATGCATTCAAAAATTGCCAGCGGGCGTGAAGTAAGTTACATAAAGAATTGGATTACAAGGGTAGTAATTTAGATGGTGACAATTACTGTGGAATACAAAGGGCATGGAATTTGGAAGCATAAAAGGAAGGTCTCTGACACCCAGTCAATAAAGCATGTTTTAAACAATGGCACTAAAGTTTTGAACTAAAAGTATTCAACATAGGCTGATAGCGTGAATGAATAAAAACCTTCATTAGGTTGCTTCGGTGCGTGGAGTGTACTTAATCTAAGAGGTCAACTAAGAAAGCCTCACTAGTTTTTCTCCCCCAATTTATTTTTTGGTAACACTTTACAATAAGGGTCATTTGTTAACCTTCGTTCACACTTAACAGAAAAAACAGACAGGAGAAAGATAAGAAAGGGTGTGGGGGATGGGTGTTCAATGTACTAATGCATTCTTAAAATCAAAAGTTGTGCTTGTTAACATTGTGAAGGCGCTGTGAATTAACATACGGTATTCATTAACTAACATAACACGATTAATAAAAACTGTAAAAATGTATTGTTATGTTGTCATTAGTAATACATTAACTAACCATAACTAATGGAACTTATTGTAACGTGTTACCCTTTTTTTTCTCTCTCTATTTAACGCTTAATACCAATGAATAGTCTTCGCTAGGAGAGACGAATGTTTCTGCCTGATAACTGTTGGGCTCTCATGATCACACTGTCTTCCGCCCAAAATGATTTGAAACTCAAAACGCGGACAGTGACGGGTGCAGTTAGCTCGAGTCGCGTAAAGCCTTCCCCAAGCCTACGTCACAAAAACAATGATTTCGTAAGAGAGACATGATTAATTCGCAATTGAGAATGTGTTATTATTCGGTCGGCATGAGAAAATAATAAATAAAAGAGTAGGGCTGCTGTGAATGCAGGCAGCATATTTCAACCCAGTAGCATGACAACACACCGGCCCTCGCGGCCAAAAAACAGACCGGTCCACCGGGAATCCTCGGTGCTCCCGATTAGCCAATCCGGGCCGCATGGACAGATGTAGTGCGGGGACTGTGGAGCGCCAGGCGAGATCCTCTGACTCCACGGGAGCGGTGGAGTATCCTGTTCGTTTGCTTCCACTGTACCGAGCGAATTTCACTTCATAATTACCGGTGATCGACAAAGGTGCCGTGCATTCCTTTATTTCCAGAAATGATTGGGCAGTAAAGGGGTTAGATATAAACTTTAATAAAAACTTACAATGTTCTCGCCTTATATAACAACTGGAAAAATATTTACTGTTCATAGAGAACGCCAGCAAATCGTCGATTGTTTTTTGCAGTATCCTATTAGGGTAAAATACTTTAAATTATTAAGTTACCGTGCGTGAATATAGCAAATTTTTTATAATTAGACAAAAGAATAGCGATGTGATAAATCTGAAGTGAATGCAATTGTAGGCATGTTTATGCTGACTTACAGTAAAATATTAAAGTTTATTGTTCTATCCATTACAAATCCTTGTTACAGTTTTTTTTTATATATATATTTAGTTTGACTTGCACATAATTATATATTTAAAATATGTTGTATGTTTCAATTGTGGATTGAATATGTTTAAAATAGTGCTTCCCACTTCAGTTAATTAAATATTCTAGCCTGAGCTGTTTTTTTTTTTTTTAACGAAATTTTACTCTTGCAACACACACACACACACACACACACACACACACACACATGAGTCAAATGTAACCCTGGAACTTCCCAGAGCAGGAAAATTAGATTATAGTGACACACATCTCTTTTATCTGTGGTTTCCGGGGTGCCTGTGTATCTTTTTTTTTGTTTCTTTGTTCCCACAACCATGCCATTGTGTTGCTGTCGTGTTACCCCTGACTTGATGTACATATAACTTAATATTGCATCTTTAAAGTTTATCACACAAAATATACAATGTTAAGCAAAAATGTTTTACTTCTTTCAGATTTCAGTTTGCAACCCAGGAACTAGAAATAAGAGATTTCTACATGAATATGAATATGTGCATTTTCTTCAATGATCTCTCTGTTCACAGATCTTATGAGAGCTGTGGGTTCACAATCCTGTTTATTCCCAATGGCAGACGGTCTGCCTTCAGGATTACTGGATGCATGTATCGTTGTTGGACCTGCAAATGATAAACTGAAAGAGCTGTCCCAGGTAAAATAATTTCCTTCTGCGAGTCTTTGTTAAACTGTTATGTGGGGTAAGGCACCGCCTTAACAACAGCAGAGCTCTTTATTTAAAAACATCATGTGCATCAAACATGATGGGACAGGCCCAGAGCTATAGACTATGTGAAGGAATTCCTGATTTGGCTGCATTTTGTTTTCATTTTCAAGTTAACCCAGAATTAAAACAAAGTAATCGTATTTATAGAACTATTATATTATTATAATAATAATTAGAATTAAATATTTTAATTTTTGAAAAAAGTAACAAAAATTAATAAAGTTCCTAGGAGCAGTTTGTGAAAGGTGCCAAGGTACACACACATTTTTTTTGCACCTAAAAAGGAATTTTGCTTTTAAAAAAGGGCCCCCTTAAAATATATTAAATGTTACAATAGGTCGCAAGTCATATCAGTGGTCTTGAAAATGCATTGTGTCCAGTCTTTGCCGCAGGTGAATGGAAGTCCTCTACCGCTGCTGGATCCTGAGGTCCTACAGGTCCATGCACCTCCATTTGTGTCTAAAGAGAGTCTCAGTGAACCAGCTGAGAGAAACTTCAGCCAGACCCAGCAACAGCGCTTCTTCATTAAGAAGAAAAATGATAGGCCTGGTATTAAGGCTGGAAACCCCAAAGAAGAAACCACAGAGAATGTTAGTGTTCCCAAAGACCTGGATCTGGTGGCTCTGCCACAACTCTGCTTTCCAGGTGAAACAAATTCTAATGCAAAATCTTGAATAGTTGTTGAATCATGTCAGTGCATCTGCTGCAACACTGTTTCATGCAGATCTTCATACATTACACAATATAATACTTGAGAAACAGTTTAAAATCTCTGTAGAAAATGGCAAAGGCCAGCTCACAGCAGTATGAAGAGTATAAAAATAAAGGTAACTAAAGAGCAATTCATACTATAAATGTGAAATAGTTCACAGTAGCTGCAACGTTTAGAATGATTAGATTAGACTAACATTAATTTCTTTCTTTTCAATCAGGTGGGCTTCAAATAACTAAGGAGCAAAAGGATGAACAATTTCACTTCCTAGTCTTTACTGACATGTTTGGAAACCAGTCTCATGGAGTAGTTCTCCAGTACTATAGAGCAATTCAGGTCAGATTCTTTTTTATTATTATTACCTAGCCTCTCCTTATGGTTGTGTATTGACAGATCAACTGTGCTGAATTTTATCTGCTGTTTATGAGTGTGTCCTAAATAACTGTGATAACTGGAATTTGCTCTAGTTTTTCTTAAAGTTTATTGTACAACCCCAATTCCAGAGTAGTTGGGACATTTTGTAAAATTCAATAAAATCACGAATCTGTGATTTGTAACTTTTATTTAATTGACAAAAGTACAAAGAAAAGTTTTCCAAAGTTTTCACTGACCAACATAAATGTATTTTGTAAATATGAGCAAATTTCGTTTTTGACGGCTGCAACACATTCCAAAAAAGTTGGGACAGAGGCAAAATAAAAGTGAAAAGGATATAGAATATCCACATTAAACTGTTTTGAAACAGTTCACCGTAAGCAGGTGAATTGGTAGGTCAAGGTATTGTAAGGGTGATTTCCCTACAGTGGTTCAGGCTGTAGGATTGCCGGATGCCTAAATGACTAAAGAAACTTTAGAAAGAAAGAAAGTGACATGTGGCCAAGTATGGTGACCTGTACTCGTAATTTGTGTTCTGCATTTAACCCATCCAAGTGCACATTCACAGCAGTGAACACACACCCGGAGCGGTGGGCAGCCATTTTTTGCTGCGGCGCAAGGGGAGCATTTGGGGGTTTGGTGCATTGCTCAAGGGCACCTCAGTCGTGGTACTGAAGGTGGAAGAGAGTGCTGGTCATTCATTCCCCCCACCTACAATCCCTGCCTGTACGAGACTCGAACCCACAAGCTTGCACGACTTTAGCTGCATGATGGTATGCAACTGTACATTTCTTGTCTATTACCACCCACTGCCACTTATACCAACGACGGAAATAAGCACAGTTAGTGTCGCCTGTCAATGACCTCATACACCCTTGATTTCAATTTGGTTTGTAGAAAACATGGAAACACCAAGACGCTTTAATATGTTGTGGTTAATGAGGAACAGGTGACGATGCACGAGTTAGCATTTAACAGAACTTTCAAAACAGGCTAGTAGCATAAAACAGCGCGAGTTACCACATACATACAACCAGAAGGAGAGGAACGCTAAAGTGTGGCATAATAAAGCTCCCTGCTTTCGAGCCATGTGTCACTCTAGTCTCTCATAGCAATTGATTCAGCAGCATCAGTTCGACTTCGGAGGCTTTCCGCCTCACTTGCTCAACTACATGTTACAAATCTGTAATACAGTAGATCAGCCCATGACAGATCTGCCTGGGTCCCGTCAGATTGTGTCAGCTGTGGGGATGAACATGACAACTCCCATGATTCCCCACTCAGTCACGGCGTCATCAAACTATACGCCTTTGTTTCTTTGAATACGCGCCCTCTAGCGTGCAAACTTACATAATGACCTTTAATAGCGATTAACACTAGCTAGGTGTTGCTAGCATGTTTTAGCATGTTTCTAGCGTGTTGCCAGCCTATTTAACACTTGCTGATGCTTTTTAATATGTTGCTAGTAGTCCATAACAGTGTTAAACATGTGACAACCTGTTTCCAGCAGGTGATGCTATGACTATAACCGAATTCGGCCATGTAGATGTGTTCAGGACAGGACTCTTATCAAACTTGTTAAATTTGGGGCAGATTGGACACTGCATTCCTGAGTAACAGCAACTTCCTGTTTCACTGCATTAATAGCATGCTTTAGCACTTAGCTAAGTGTTGCTAGCAGGTTTTAGTATGTTTCTAGCAAGTTGCAAGCCTATGAAACAGTTGCTGACGAATTTTAATATGTTCCTAGGAGACCATAACAGTGCTAAACATGTAACTCTGTTGCCAGGAGGTGGCACTATGACTATAACTGAATATGGGCATGGGTATGTGTTCAGAACAGAACACCTATCAAAGGTGTGAGTGGTGGCGTATGGGCCATTGCTTGCCTAAGTTACCGCAACTTCCTGTTTCATAGCGAAACATTAAACTTTGTCAGGCGCACAGGACCCGCCCTTCGACAAAAACTCAAGATTCCTTCGCCAAATGTTAAACATCACCAAAGGCATTATGATACCCCACAAATTTGGATGATTGGATAAGATGATCCAATTAAAACTGTAGGAGGAGTTTGTCAAAGTACGATGCCTGGAAATGGCAAAAACGGCAGGAAACAGGAAATTCAAAATAACATTCTTCCTGTTGGGTTTTGTATTTTGTACCAAGATACTTTTTTGGAGGTAATGGTGTGTAACTTGTCTGTACCGATTTTCGTACATGTAAACGTAGCTCGAGACGCACTCCATTGAATGTGTACAGGTGGCGCTATCGAGCCATTTTGCCACACCCACTTCTGAAACCCATATCAGTTCTGACACATGTGCAAAGTGAATTTTTTGTGTGAGTTTTCGAGCATGTTTAGGCCCTCAAAAATGCGATTCACTTTGGAGAAGAAGGAGAAATGGAGCAATTCCAATAGGGTCCTCCTCACACCATTGGTGCTCGGGCCCTAAATATGCCCTATTTGGTTATTCAAAGTAAGACATAGGTCATATTAGGACAATGGACATATAGGACAAAGTAGGACATCAGACATGCATGGATCAAGAATTCCGTCACATTATAGAATATAGCTCTGTCTGTTTATATAGAATATAAACCATGTTTCATACATATTTAGGATACACACACGCACACACACACTCACAAACACACATATGAATATAATTTGTTTTAAGGTCCCAAAAGAAAACTAATATCATTGATTAATGTAATTGAAATAGCGATTTGGAATACTTTCCAGACTATATGGTGGTGTTCTGATGATGCAGCTTTGATTAAGGCACTGACATATTCAAACGTTTTGTTTTAAACACTGTTATACAGGAAGGGATGCAGAATGGACATCAGTCCTTGTACAAGTCTCCGCAACTCTACATTGCTTATGCAATATGTGTTATATCAAAACACCCATATTACAATGCACTCAAAGACTGTCTGTCTAGGTAAGATTCAAGAAATGTATTTAGATTTATTGAAAAACAATAAAATATTTGGGAGACCGAGGAGAATATATAACAAGAGGTTTATCAGCAGTACTAGATTCTGCTATACTGTCTTCATAAACTACTCAGTTTGTCCATCCTATAAGAAACACATTTATTTGCATTAGTTGAATTAAAGCAGGAAACTACAAACAAAAGAGCTTGTTTTGATATCACTGCAGAGCTACAGTATTCACACTTTTCAGAGAATTCAACCTACAATTGCCTGCTGTCGTAGTTGTATATTACAGTAAACTGATATAGGAGAAAGCTGTTTAATACCTAAAATGACACACAGCACCTTATCTTCCATTTCCTGAGTTTTCACTTTCCCATCCGCAGCCTCTTATTTCAGCTCAAAATCTGTCAAATGATTGATATGGAAGAGCAAGTGAGGGAGTTCTCTACTAAACTGGCTCTAGTCCCAGTTCCTCCTCCCGGTCAACTGTATGTGGTGGGTTCTTTTAGGCATCTAAAGTTTAGCAAAATTAGAGAAGTGAAATGAAATTGTAACAACATGGAAAAAGTCTATGATATGTTATAATGTAAAGACAAAATACTTAATACGTGTGAAGTATATTTACATTTTTTTTCATGTCAGATGTTCACCCTACGACCTCTGACGATTGTCCTTCCATCCAGAGAAGATAAATATCATCCTGTTATCGACCTGGACTTACATCTTCCACTACTCTGCTTCAAGTCCAGAGAGCTGCTGCAGGTCAAATATAAATGCTGATGACTTAATATGAAAACAACAAAAACTGAGGAGTTTTCTTTGTTAGCAGTTTGAGTGAACACAGACGGTCTAAAAATCCCATAAAAAAGAAAATCAGCACTTTAGAGACAAAAAAAAAAAAAAGTAAAACTTTTTGGTTAAACAAAAATGTTACTGAAAGTTTTGGTCTACATCACATTGGAAAAATGTTTTATGTTTCTGTTCCCCTGCAGATCATAGCCAGTATACTCACAGAGCAGTGTATGGTGTTCTTTTCCTCGGACTGGGCCAAACTGACCCTGATCGTAGAGTGTCTCATGCTGTATATTTGGCCCCTGCACTGGCAGCACCCACTGGTGCCTATACTGTCTCAACATATGCTTGACTTTGTTATGGCACCGACTGCCTTCCTCATGGGATGCCACATCAGCCATTATGAGGACGTTGCCAAGGTAAAGCCTAAATAATGGTCCCTATTATCTCATAAGGCTGTTCTTTAGTTCTGGGTTTTTCAAATTGGGGTCCACATGCAATGGGGTGATAGAGGGTCTGGGGAAAATCTGAGTGGACAAAAAGCTTTTAATGGTTTCTATTGATGACATTTTTATTATGTATTAAAATGTAACTTAATGCAAAACATCATATTTGATCATTTCTTTTAGCTTTAGTACAATACCCCTAAACCATTAATATTAATTTAATTAATTAATTTGAGAATAGTTAATCTAAATAAAGATTTTTTTTCTTATTTTACTGATTAAATTCACATAGAAAGTGTATTTAAAGATGCCTTTATGTTGGTTCCCTTTAGGAACATCATTTCAAACCTGAAATTTGAAAACCCCTGCTTAAGTTCATATAAAATGTATACAATCTTTATTTATTTATTTAGTTATTATTTATATCTATATCAATTAAACCGTCACAGTAATAATATTGACCTGGACACAACCAGCTGAGGGTCATTTTTTTAACTGAGATTACACATAATTGAAGCTGAATAAAAAAGTTTCATTGATGTAAGGATAGGAAATATTGGCCGAGATAAAACTATTTGAATGATCTGGAATTGAGGGTTGAAAAAAAAATCAAAATTGGAGAAAAATGCTTAAAGGGGTCATATGAGTCGCTAAAAAAGAACCTATTTTGTGTATTTGGTTTAAGAAAAGTTTATGCTGTTTAAAGTTCAAAAAACATTATTTTCTGTACATTATTGTTTCTCCTCTATTGCCCGCCTTTCTGAAACGCATACATTTTTACAAAGCTCACGGTCTGAAAAGCGAGGTGTGCTGTGATTGGCCAGCAATTCAGTGCGTTGTGATTGGCCGAATACCTAAAGCGTGTGACGGAAATGTTTCGCCCCTTACCATATGTGATGATGCCCTGTCAGTCCGGAGCGACAAGACAAAAACATTAAAACCCAATATAATGAGGCATTCGTTGCATCCTGTGGGGACATAATTATGGATTATAATTGACTTATACTGTCTTTTTACGCAGCGTTAAAACCGGTTTAAACATGTTCTGCATTTGTGTGATCGGAGAACGACAAACAAACAAGCCCCTACTCTACACTGCCAAAACTCGCCGTTTTGAATCAATCAGTGGCAAATCTTTAAAATACAAAATACTTGATTCTGTGGTCAGAACAAGCCGATTGTAGTCTACTCTACCAGGATCAGGAAAAAAGTCCTCCATAAAATGTGCTGCAAACATCTGAATATATGGGTTGAACTGTTCCGGTAACAGTGTTGTAAATAAAACTTAACCACTGATTTCTGGTTGTGTCCTTTTTTGGAAGGCCAAACAAGTAGTTTCACTTTCACAACAAAACAAACGGCGGGCTAGAGTGAGCAGAGGTGGCGGACTTGAGAATGGCGCGGCCAGCGGATTCAACGAAGGAGCGTCCGGAGGGCTTGCGGCAACAACATGTGACAACCCCGGGTTGGACTTGGGTGTGTACCACGGTGAAAGCCGATCCGGTGATCAACAACGCGAAGTTGATGTATGTCCTCAGCGACCAGCACAGATCAGCTAAAGGCATGACGAAGCGGATATCGTCCTCATTTGGAAGGCCAAACAAAGTAGTTTCGTTTTCACAACGAAACACAGCGTCTCCAAGACATGGCGGCGGCGATAACAATACTAAAGCGAGAATCAAAGTTGTGCCTTCTTTCTTTGCGTGAACATTTGGGCGGCGTTATGAAAATCTTCCCACATAGTGAGGTAGACATGTGGGGCATGTTAGAACAAGCCGTTTTAGGTAGGTGTGGTGACTCTTAACGTTTATAAAGAATATCTCTTTGGATTTGAGACGTTTTAATATTGTTCTTTATGCACCAAGAGCTTATAACACTCCAAAGAGAAAGGAAAATTTTAAATAGCATCATATGACCCCTTTAAATCTGTCCAAATGAAGTTCTTAGCAATGCATATTACTAATCAAAAATTAAGTTTTGATATACTGACAGTAGGAAATTTGCAAAATATCTTCATGGAACATGTTCTTTACTTAATTTCCTGATTAATTTTGGCATAAAAGAAAAATTGATAATTTTGACCCATACAATGTTTTGTTGGCTATTGCTACAAATACACCCGTGCTACTTAAGACCAGGGTCACACATGTTGAGACACATGACACACACGTGATTTTTACTTAAATCAACAGCCTGTTGACTTCAGTGATTTCTGATCTTTGAAATCATTGTCTGTTTATCAGTTAACTGATGACCTGATTCTGATCGATATTGACGAGGGAACTGTGTCCTGCTCTGGCTGTCATCACATTGACGTCCCTGACACCCCACAGGCAGCTGCTCAGCGTTTCAAGTGTCGGTAAGAAACATTTAACCATTAAATGCAGTCTTGCTAACTCTAAGAATCTTAATTGGAATAATCAAAATATACAAGATATTAATAAACTCACATTATTTGACCCAGCTGGTGAAACCACGGGCATGTACCATGATGGTAGTTGAACAAACGCAGGCTTACAGGATTAGTTTCAAGCTGACAAATCCAAAAAATTCAATCAGACTTTTTTGGTACCATGATGCTGATCGTCAAATTTCTTTGATCTTTCAACGGCTCAAAGTTTTTGTAAGATTTTTTGTATCTTCATGTAGAAGGAAAGGTCTTCAATTACACTATGACCTGGAAGTGGTTCATCAGAGAATCTGTAGCAATCTTAATGAGCTGCGGATGCAGAGAAAGCGCTGGCAACAAAGGCTCAACTTGGAAATACAAAACATCACCCTGGAGCTCATCGTTAACATGTTTAGGTCAGTAATAAGAGCCTGTGCAGAAAACTAGAACTGACTTTGAATCTTCTACGCATGTATAATTAAAATAATGCTTCTTTTTCAAGAGATGTCAGTGATTACCTTAATATCGAACACAGAGTTTTTAACACTGATGAGTTTCTGAAGACCAGGGAGCCAGGCGACCAGCCATTTTATAAAAAGGTGACTTTATATTTAAAAATATGTCTGGTCTTCAACCTTTAGAAATAGAACTGTATGACTGATGGCTTTTTATTCATGACAGGTCTTGGAAACACACATTTTCCACTCATTCTTGAAAGAACGTTTGAATGGAAAAATAGATCAATTTACCCAAATGGAGCTTAGTTCTCAGACAGAAGACCAAAAGTAAGTTGTTTTGTGAACTAATACTTTTATTCAGCAACAAGGATCCATTAAATGAATCAGTGACAGTAAAGATATATATTTCAAATATATGTTGTTCTGCTTAATATTTTTTTGTTGTCAATTTCTGTAGATTGAGTAGATCGATGGATTACTCGCGCAGACCCACTATAAAGGAAATAGTTTTGCGAAATGGTTCTTTAGACAGCGGTTTGAGTGAACGCTTGGGCTCAAGTCTCCCTGACCTGGACAACAAGAAACACCTGAGTGTCCTCAAACAGATGTCTCCAACTAAGATCATTCCTGATAAGCGTAAGAGAAATGCAGTATGCTGTAATGCATTGGCACAGCTGTTTTGTGTTTAGATTGTCGTGATATATTTATGTTATCAATCATCCTATGAATATACCAGTCAGGCCAGTCAAGATCTTCCAGCTTCCAGAATTCCCTTCTCCATTGAACCACCCCAACATACTCCATTACTTTGGAGATCTTATCCTCCAGCTGAACAAAGTCATATCAGCCGCACCACCTCAGGATTCCTCCCTGCTAGCAAGATACTTGTACCTGCACGGCCTCATCAACATGCTGAGTTCTAAGCGCTTGGATGCCCTCAGCGACTTCCAGAACCTCTACAAAACAGATATTGAGATTTTTCCTGGAGAGCTGGTGAAGACACTGGTGGACTCTCTGCAGAACGAGGAGAAAGTCCAGGCAGAGAAGAGATCTGAGCTCAAACGGCTCATCTGTCAGGTGAAGAACAATGAAAAGAGCGAGCATGAGGAATCGGACTATCACGTGAAGAAGTTCGAGCTGCCCAAGAGCCCCATGCAGCTGGAGGAGTTTGTGAAGTGCACTCAGCAGTCTGGTATTGTGCGGGACATGGCCACTTCACAGAGACTGTTTGAAGCTCTCACTGTCGGTAAGTTTGAGCTGTAGTGTGTCATTGTATAAAACCATTAGAGATGCAAAATATTACCATATAAGTTGGTCAGTGTTTAGCATACACTGCTGTTTGAAATGTTGGGATCAGTAAGATTTTTAATGTTTAAAAAAAAAAAAGTTTCTTATGCTCATCAAGGCTGTATCTATTTGATCAAAAATACAGAAAAAACATTGTGCTGCTTAATACTTTTTTGGCATCTGTGATACGTTTTTTCAGGATTCTTTGATAAATTAAAAGTTAAAAAGAGAAATTTAGTGTTACAATATACACTACTATTCAAAAGTTTGAGGTCAGGACATTTTTTCCTTCTTTTTTTTTAAGAATTTTTTCCATGATTCATTTTCAAAAATGGTGTTCTTTTTACTTGGTTATGCATCAAAGATTAAAGATCACAGATCAAGGAAAAAAGTTATCACATGTCCAAAAAAAATATTAAGCAGCCACAGTTTCAACACTGAATATTTATACTCGTAATATTTATCAAATATTATTTTGACAAATACAACAGCCTTGAGTGCATAAGAGACTCCCTTAAAAATAGTAAAATCTATGATCCAACTTGAACAGCAGTGTATATCGGTCAATTTAAAATGGCCTGTTCTGTCTATAAAGCTGTCTTCTGTAGATTTTTAAAAATTTATATTTAGATGTTTAGAAAACCTAAAATTAATATTAATTCAAAAATTCTAATACAGTTTTCATAAAATTAAATTCTCACATTAAAAAAAATGGATAATAATCAACTAGAATTATAATTTCGCTTGCTAGTATTTATTTTTTAATGGTATTACGTAGACAAAAAGTAATAATAAAATAAATAAAATATAAAATAACATTAATTAAAGGGGTCATATGATGCTGCTAAAAGAAACATTATTTTGTGTATTTGATGTAAAGAAATGTGTTTATGCGGTTTAAAGTAAAAAAAAAAAACACATAACACATACTTTATATTGTTTCTCCTCTTGCCAGCCTTCTGAAAACGCGTCGTTTGTACAATAGCTCACTCGTTCTAAAAAGCGAGGGTGCTGTGTGGCAAGCTACCCGTTGCGTTGTATGGCAAGTACCTCAAGCTGTGGACGAAATGTTCCCGCCCCTTACAATCTTGTGATGATGCCTGTCCCGGGGCGGAGCGACGATTCAAAAAACATTAAAACCCATATAAAGAGGCCTTCGTTGCACCGTGGGTAATAATAGGATTATAATGACGATAATACTGTCTTTTACGCGTGGGTTGCATGCGCCGCGGTAAAACATAACAACCTGTCTGCATTGTGTATCGGAGAATGACAAAAACAAGCCTATTACCACTGCCACCAAAAAACTCGCTTTAAAGTATATAAAACTAATAAATAACTCTTTAAATAAAGAAACCGGCTTACAGTCTTTGAGTCAGAACAAACTGGCAGTGTAGTCTACTCCCCATGGGATCAGAAACCTACCTCAATACACCAGGGATGATTCGACGGATTTGCGAAAGGATGCGCGAGCGGCTGCGGCAACCACATGTGATCGAACCGGGCTGGACTCCGCTTCGTCCACGGTGAAAAGCGATCCACAGCGCAAAGTTGTTGTATTTCCTCAGCAACCAGCACGGATCAGCTCCAGGCATGACGAAGCAGATATCGTCCTCTTTTGGAAGGCCAAACAAAGTAGTTTCGCTTTCACAACGAATCACACAGTGCCTTCACAACATGGCGGAGGCGAAAACAATACTACAGCGAGAATAAAAGTGACGCCTTCTTTCTTTGAGTGAACATTTGGACGGCGTTATGCAATTTTCCCATATAGTGATGTAGACATGTGGGGGCGTTTTAGAACGAGACGTTTTAGGTAGGCGTTGTTGACTCTTAACTTTTATAAAGAATATCTCTTTGGATTTGAGACTTTAGTCTTTGCAACTTTACAGATCTTCTTTATGCACCAAGAGCTTGTAACACTCCAAAGAGAAAGGAAAAATTGAAATCGCATCATATGACCCCTTTAAAGCAGCACTATGTAACTTTTGGCGCTCTAGCGGTTAATAAACAGAACTGCACACATCCCGCGGAAGAACATTCCAACCGGAGCTACTTCTCTAAGTTTATGTCTATGGCGATTCACGCAGGTATGTGTTACTCCGCAGCGGTGACGACCCGACCAGGCTACAATAGTCCAAATATAAGTACTTATTATAAGTGTACCGTAGTGATTCGGAATAAGACTTCATGGAATACATGAATTCATGATGTACTCGCTCATTATATACATTTGGCAAATTTTGAACACAGAAAAAGTTACATAGTGCTGCTTTAAAAATATGAAAAATAAAATAAAAATATTCTGCTATTTACTGTGATATTATGTAAAATTATTTGTTACAATAGATTTGTTCTTCTCAGGTGGTCCGAAGCATATTCATCCAGAGATGTTCAGAGTGTTTTATAACTTCTGGAAACAGGCCGAGGCAGAAGCACAGGACATTGACCTGCCTGCTGAGGTGCTGGAACGTCTAGACAGCAGTGAGTGTGTGTACAAGCTGTCCAGCTCTGTGAAGACTAGTTATGGCGTTGGTAAAATCGCCATGACTCAGAAAAGGCTCTTTCTGCTGACCACAGGCAGATGTGAATACGTTGAGATTACCAAGTTTAGGGACATTGAGGTTTGTGAGTCTTGCAATATTACTTTTAAAATGACAAGGTAGTGTTTGGGGTAACCGTATGAATCCTGTGAACCCAGGAAGTAAAGATCTCCACTGCTTCATTCCCGCTTTTGAGGATCCCATCTCTAAAGATCAAGAACAGCCGAAGGAGAGAGATATTTGAGGCTAATTTAAAATCTGAGTGTGAACTGTGGAACCTGATGGTCAAGGAGATGTGGGCTGGGAGAATGATGGCAGACAACCATAAGGTAAAGTTCACCTGTAAAGCTGGAATCAAAACATGAAATATAAAATCAACCATTTCTTACCAGTTTAATAATAGAATAAAATATACACAACGTTCAAATGATGGGATACTGTTTTCAAAAGAATGTTCACAAAGGCTTTATACACCGTATTTGTTTGATCAAAATACGGTAAAAATAGCAATACTGTCAAAAACAATTGTTTTATATTTTAATACATTTTAAAATGTAATTTATTCCTGTTATGGCAAAGCTGAATTTTCAGTACTCCGGTTTAGGGCCACCGTGATCTATCAGAAAAAATTCTGATATGCCGATTTGTCGCTGAAGAAAATACTTAATGTTATCAATGTTCAAAACAGATTTGCTGCTTAATTTTCTGGATACATTTTTTCAGGATTCTTGTAGAACTCTAAGTTCAGAAAACGATTATGAAATAGCATGAAAGTCTATCACTTTTGATCAATTGAATGTGTCCTTGTTGAATAAAAGTATTAATTAATTTAACAAAACATCTTACTGACCCCATATTTTTAACTGGTAAGGTATTAGAGATTCAAATAATTAAAATGATCTTTTGACAACTTGATGAACAAGGAAATTATACTTTAAAAAGATAAGAAATTAATTTATATTGGTTCATAAATATGTCCTGCAGCAAATAGAAAACTGTTACCAAAGGAATTTGCAGTTGTTTCTAACAGTAGCAGGGTGTGTTTAGGTTGCCTACTGACAGCTGACAAAAGAATGCAAGTTTTCACAATCACATACATGCGTTGATATGCCCTACTAGTTCATTCCTATTTCCTGCTATTAGATAAACACACACTTCACTAGATGTACATTGTTCAATGTGTGTTTTTTATTAAGTTTTCAAGTTTCTGTTTCTCTTTCTTTGTTTGAGGAGATGACTGTTATTCCTTTTCTAGATCACTGCATGTTTCAGCCACAAATGCACAAAGTACTTTAGTTTGTGATGATTGAACTCTTCTGTTTATCAGGACCCCCAGTATGTGCAGCAGGGACTGACCAATGTCCTGCTTATGGATGCAGTGGTGGCCTGCTTACAGACACAGAAGGCTGTTTGTGCTGCCTCCAAATTGGCCTATTATGAAAAGCAACGGCAACAAGGTGTGTCTCATAACTCCTGATGAGTTGAAACATAGACCGTTGTATAAAGTCTGCTCATTCCCACAGTGCCCATGATCATCCCCAGACCCACAGCAGAGGCTCTGAAACACAAGATCAATCCGTCCCAGAACATGACGAACCCTCAGTCTGTCGATGTCTTGCTCTACACTCCAGGGTCGCAGGAGGAGTGATTTGGGAGAACAGTTAAAGGATGTCACCCAAAAAACAATTCGTAATGCATACATATACCGTTAGTGTAGCTAAATTAGTAGGACTCCTAACCCATTTTGCTGTCTGGTGTTCTGTTGTCGGTGTTCTTTGTGATTTGTGGCTTATAATGCTGTGTGGTCAGCGTGGTATATGGGGCATTAACGAGTAAAGTACAGGTCGCATCAGTAGCGGCCCGATCCGATACCAGTATCGGTATCGGTGCATCCCTATTAATTACTCAACCTCATGTCATTCCAAATCATTTTTGGATGAACTATCCCTTTAAGATACATTAATTGTCTGGATTCGTCCTGTCTAATCTGTCACCATGAGATTTTGTCAGATAATGATATGCATTATTTCAGTTTAAAAATTCATCATTATACACATTAAAAGTTAATCATACTGGACAAAGCTACATACTATTTTGAATTGAGCATGTGCATGTTATCAAAATGAAAGTTTTCCAGTGGCATGTGAATGTGTACAATTCTTGGTTTGTTTGTTAAGGCAATGTCACATGACATGTGGAATTGTCCAATTAGCATTTGTGGAACTGCTGAGCAGGAACAAGGGGAGCAGTGAGGAGATTTGACCTAAATGCTTCTCCACATGCTCCCCACTTGAAAGTCTTCAGATAACCCATATTTAAGCCTCGACTTGGGAGTATGTAACAAATTAAATTGAATTATGTAGTCAAGGATTGCTATAATGCCTGTGTGCTTAGATCCCAAGCAGAATAGCAATACATTTGTTTATCAGTTTAAATTATTATTGTAATTATTTTAGAAACGAAAGGACTGGTTTGGATTTACATTTTGAAAAACACCTAAATGGGAATTTGGAGCTTTTTTTAAAGTTATATATAAACTGTGTTTGTGTAAGGTTTAATGATAAATAACTCTTTTTAACTTCTTCCAGGCCAGTTAACTTTCCCAGACAGAGATGTGGATGGAAACCCTAAGCTCTGGTGTGCTCTCAGCTGTGGGAAAGTGGTTGTGTTTGATGCTGTCAGTTGGTCCCTTAAGCAAAACTGCATTCATTTAGGAGAATCTCGACTGGTAAGATGCTGCTATTTGATTTTAAGATTATGTCAATTGATTTAATATATGTGACCCTGGACCACAAAACCAGTCTTAAGTTGCGGGGGTATATTTGTAGAAATAGACAAAAATATGTTGTATGGGTAAAAATTATTGAAAAATGTATCTCAATTTCGAAAAAATTATCCTTATGGCTGGTTTTGTGGTCCAGGGTCACATATTAAAGATGATACAAAAGTTCAGCAAATCTGATGTTTTCTGTATGTAGTGACACACTGCAGTCAGCAAGAATTTGTTTTTCAAGTAACAGACCCCTTCATCTTTTTCTTTTTGCCACAGTAAATGGGGTGATGCCACCTTGTGGATTGGAATCTTGTTGCAGCTTTGTTTTCCAGTGTCTTATACTTCTGGCTGTAGTTTTTGGATCTGTGGAAGAGTGAAAATTAAAGTGTAATTCTGTCAGATTCAAACAGCAGTCTTTTTTTTTTTTTTGTGCCCAGAACTGCTTGATGGGATTGGACCAGGAGCAGGTGTGGATTGGTTCTCAGGACTCTGTCATTTACATAATCAACACTTGCAGTATGCTGTGCCATAAACAGCTGACTGAGCACCGTGGAGAGGTCACAGACTTCGCCCTGGAGAAAATGAACCCTGAGAACAGATCAAGGTGAGTATTGGACAGTAGCAACATATCCTGGCTGCGGTTGGATCAGACCAAGTGCATTGTGATAATTCTTTATCTAAAGTTATATATATATATAAGCTATATATAACATATATACACACATTTTAATGATATATTTTATTATTTATTTGTACATTTTGTTTATTATAGATGGATCAAAAATAAAGATAAATATTAGTTACTCCAAAAATACAATTAACCGTGTCACCAGCAGGTGGCAGCATTGTTTGTGATATTTTCTGTATATTTGGCAGCTGAGATTGAGAATAGAGATCACAATATGAAGAAATATAATTTTGATGTGTTCTCCAAGCCAAGCGCAGGTGTATTCCTGTAGTGCAGATGGCACTGTGATCATTTGGGACGTCCCTTCTCTGAAGGTGAAGAGGCAGTTTCATCTGTCCTGTGACAGACTGCAGTTCATTCAAGTTTACAATGATGCCTTATGGTGTGGTAAGTTTGTCATCAGCCTGGCAAAACTGTCCAAAACTGTTGTTAATTAGAAGCTCTAATTCATAGTATAGAGTTTTTACATAAATTTTACAAAAGTGTTCAGATGGCCATTTTTTCAGAGGAATTTTTTTTTCTTTTTTTGGCAATGGATAGCTTGACATTATTGAGGTTAATCAGGATATATATTATTTAATTTAAATGTAGCATGTGTTTGTTGTTTGTGAAGGTGCTAGGGATTGTGTCATGAAGCTGAGTCCCAGTGGAGCTCTGCTTTGTAAGATTTCCCTCCCAGGTGAAGTGAAAACCACATCCTTCAGCAGGGTCGCACTGCTTATGGAGGTTTGTATCATCTTTACTGTCTTCTCACAGTATCAGCTGTAACCAAATATGACCCCTAAATATGATGATCCCCCTTCTTAAAATGCACACACACACACACAAACCTATATATTATATATTGTAATTCCATATACTGTATAAATGGGTCTTTATACATAAATACAAAAGGCATGTTTTAAATTATAAGTCTTTATTTATTATTATAATAAGTGAGTATGGTATCTCTGTGAATGTGATTTGTTGCAACTTTATGTTGTTTTTTAGTGTGTAGTTTTTCCTTGCTATTTGCACAAACACAATTGACACCCAGACAGTCAGAGAGGTCAGCCATGCCACTAAATGGTATAAATTGCATAAATTATAATGTGCTCGGATATAATCAACGATCTCAGGCTCTTGTATGTGTGTTTATAGAAAAGACAGATGGACAAGTTCACAGACAGTCAGAGCGTGTGTATGGGACCCAGGACCCCGTAAAACCCACCCTAAATGGGTATACCTCCAACGAGTGGGTCACTGATGATCGAGTGAAAGATCAGGTCGATGTGACCTACATGACATTAATAGTACATATTATGTATATAGATATATCTATTAAGATAATACGGTATATATATATATATATATAATATATAATAACCAACACACACACACAAGACAGGTCTCCTCTTTCTCTTTCTTTAGGTCTGGATTGGTTGTAGTGGTGGGTCAGGCCTCAGTAAGGTTGTGGGGAAGATCTTTGTGATGAACTCTGAGAGCCTGATGGTTGAGAAGGAGCTTGAGGCCCATGAAGACACTGTTCAAACTCTCTTCTCAGCAGAGGACCGATACATACTCAGCGGCTCTGCAAAACGTGATGGCAAAATCGCCATCTGGAGAGTAGATTAAACAAGCTGACACAACTTGATTGTAAGTTTTATCAGCTTCATAAACAGGTGCATCTGTATATGTGACATGCAAGTTGTTCCTTAGAAACAGTGCTAAACTTAGGGGAAGAGATGTATATGCAGTTTCCCTTAAAAAGTGTCATGTAATCCCATTAGGCTTTGGTGAGAAGAGCTGTTTATACGGGTTTTGATTGGAGTTAGCCAATGATGGCACTATGACAACCAACTAGAGTATCCTGAAGGTTGCAAAAACGTATCATAAGAGAGTGAAACAACTACTTACTACAAGGCTTTTTTCCCCTACAAATAGTCCTATGTTAAGAATGCTAAGATCTCAACGGTCGCTGTGGAAATATATTTTTGTATTGCCTGAGTATAAGCAAAGCTGTAAAATATAAATAAGTTTATTATATCTTTTGGAATTAATTTGAAAGCTTTCAGTCTTTTGAGAGCTGTTCTTATTCCAAGAAAGCTGAATATAGAATCGGGTGAGGTTTGTGGAGCTGCCATGTACGCAATTTCCTGAAAAGCTCTGGATCAAAGGGAATTGAGGTCCAAACACCAGCACTGCCTGAGGATGGACTGCAGCCATAATGAATAGATTGTGTAACAGTGTGCCAGTCCTTGTGGTGTCTCTGGAGTGGCTTGTAAGATTGTATGAAACCCTCTTTGATAGACACTACTGTCTCGGTTTTTGTTATTGTAGATCTGTATTTATTTTATATCTGAAATGTTTTGGGGGAATCTCACACAGAAATTGCATGAGTTGGGTGAAATATCGTTTTTGCTTCTTCTTTTTATAATTGCATTAAAGGGTTAGTTCACCCAAAAATGAAAATTTGGCTGTGTTTTACTCACCCTCAAAGCATCTTCGGGTCATGTGCTTTATTCTTCCGCGAATCCAATCGGAGTTATATTAAAAATTGTCCTGGCCCCTCCAAGCCTTTCAATGGGGGTAAGCAGGTGTTGGTTGTCAACATCCATAATAAAACGTCCCTCACACGGCTCCGGGGGTGAATAAAGGCCTCCTGTAGTGAATTCATGCATTTTTGTAAGAAAAATATCCATATTTAAAGTGTTATAAATACTTTTTTTTCTCACTTCCGCTGACTGTCGTACGCGTAGGTCGAGCAGGTGGATGACGTAAGACATATGCTAGTGTGCGCGCCTCTGTGAAATGCAGGAGCAAAGGAAACAAAGTTTCCTTACTTTAGCAAAGGAAAACCAGTCTCCTCTTGGCTTATATCGAAATCCTCCAACATTTTTCTTTACAAATCCTCGTTTTGTGCTTCTAATTCGTCAATGGCATTTTGTTTTGTTTTGTTTTGTCTCCGCATTCGTCACTTATCACGCAACGTCGACGTCTTACGTCATCCGCCGGAACTGCTTCGGTCGACAGTCAGCGGAAGTTAGAAAAAAGTATTTATTACGTTTTAAATAATATTTTGTTTATTTCTGCACCCTCAGATTTCAGATTTTTCAAATATTGTCCTATCCTAACAAACAATACATCAATGGAAAGCTTATTTATTCTTTCAGATTATTTATTTATTCTTTCAGATAATGTATAAATCTCCATTTCAAAGAATTGTCCCTATGATGGTTGTTGTGCCCGAGGTCAATATTTATGGCAAGTTAAGCATGTTTCCCTAAAATTCTCATCACTGCATGCAAAAAATAGCATTTCTGTAGTAATGTAATTATAGCGTCCTATCTATCATACTGTTTTTGTGCGAAAATAAGAATAAATTCAGTACAACATCAGTAATAATGCCCTTGATTTTAATATATTTTATCCATTACAATAATGAGATAAAATATTTAATAAAACAGGCTTCTTTTCTTACAAATTATAATTTCTCACAAAAAAAAATATATTTTCTTCTTCTGATTTTATATATGAACCAATAGGACAAAAATGTGCTTTACAAGTGTCATTAGATTCATTTCACTTTGTACCAGAATCTCCTCCTATATCAGCCTTTTTTCCCCCATTGAAAACAGATTATTGAATGTCATACCTTAAAATAGCAGTACTGATGTGGAGTCTGTGTTTGTCTTTAATATTTAAATAAATATGACTTAATAAACATGGAGCTGGGCTCATGGAGCTGTTCTGCAACAGCCCCTCCCGCTCTGGAGGTGTTTGCAGAAGGGGCCCTTGGCTGGATTTCTGCCGCCCATGCAGAGGACAGTGATTGGCTGATGTGTAACTTTCTGATCCTGGGGTCAGCCATCTAACTGTCAGACGTCATTGGAAGGAATTTTGGGGATGTGTCTGGAAGACAAAGCCAGCACACATCCATCCCGTCCCTAAGTCCCTGGAGTGTGTGTGTAGGCGTGCATTATATATCAGCGCTTTCAGAGCTGCTGTGCATGGCATAAGAATGAATTTGTATAATTGAGAAGCAAAATAACAGACCAGTGATTCATGGAACGTCTTAGTTTTGATGTCAAAGAAACATTTTGTGAGTACATTCTTGGATAAAGTTGACAAGTACACCATGGTGTCATACTGATGTAGTCAAGTGGGTGTGATGCAATAAGGTATTTTTCTTTCCTGTTGGTGGCAACATTTCCAAATGAATCGCAATCAACACCACATTCAGTCCCCTGTACCAGTAAATATGCCTAGCTTTTTTTTCTCTTCCTAAATTAAATTATCTTCACTTAATATTTTTATGAATGCTGGGCAGCCTGAGGTCGAGTCAGCCATATTGGTGCGAGCAATTCGGATCTGCAGCAGCCAGCGTTGGAAAGTACGATTCATTCAGCAAATCGGCTCGCTTGACCCGTCGCTTCAATGAATCGATTCACTGATTCTTTTCATCATTCCAAAGAGTTCCCAGAAGTTTTTTTTGAGGAAGTAACACATATAGCCTACAGTAGTAAACATTTGAAGTGGATCAAAACAGTTCATCAAAGTTGTCCTAAAACAAGAACGCATTTTGGGTTTAGGATTTAGGACCAGTACCGCCGCTCCCTATACGCAGAGGATACGCAGTTTGCGTAGGGCACCAACTCACAGGGGGGCACCATCGCAGTTGCTCAAAAAAATAAAAAAACATTCGTTCTATATTAATATTAACATATACATAAAATCTAATCATGAACATATATGTTTTATATATATATATATAATTATAAAAAATGCATTTATGATGAACGTAAAGCACAGTATAAGCACACATGACGCGCCATTCCCACATCTGCGCCCGCGCTCCGACGCTACGCTCTCAAAAAGTTTGCGGCGGAATACAAAGTCCACATTATGATTATTATGCCCTTATGCATGTCATACTCATTAATGGACAATAGGCGACATATCAGGGAAAAGACAGCAGCGCGTCCGGGCGCAGAGAAAACGAAAACGAAAAAGCCCAAGATGAAGCCGTGCACACTTTAAGGAACAACGTCATATCCTGGTGAAACTTTTTTGATGTTACGTGAGAACGTGTTTAAGTCGGTAATAATTCCCATCACCAACCCAACGATTGGATTAAATTTTATAGTTCCATGACTTAAAAGTATTATATAAAAACTCGGAGGCAGGATATGGTTAATCTGGTTTCATGGAATAAACACTGTTAAAAATACAGTAATACAAATAAACAATTTGCATATTACAAAATGCCTGCAAACGGCACCAACGGCGATTAAGCGTTGTACCACTTATACTGATCAAAGCCTGTTAATATGACCTAAACATTATTCATAGACAGACCTTTTGCGATAGAAAGGGCTAACAGGCCGCTTGATTTCTTCAACAAAAACATGTGGACATCACAACCCTTACCAAAATTAACCATCGTAGTAAAACGATTTTGTGTGTATCATTCGTATTCTTTGAGTGGGGATTTCTAAATGCTTGAGACCATAAAATCAATCAGACAACCATAGGTAACTGTCTAGAGCTACAATTGCAATTGATAAATAATACAATTAAATTACAATTTATTTATTTACTTTTATATTTGATTAATGTTCTAGTTTGACCCGTATAATAGGTGTTTTTAGGGCACCCATTTGGCCAGCAGCGGCCCTGTTTAGGACAACTTGATGAAAGGTTTCAATTTTCAATGTCTTCAAATGTTGTCTAGTGTATATTGAAATTCCTTTTATCGCTATCTTTTATCAAGTTAAATGTGTTTGTTGTATTTATAAATTTATGAATCTATAGATTTAGAAGCCTAGCTAGAAATGTTAAAGATGTGTTGCATTTGATGTTTCGCTGGAATTAAGGCCATGAGTTTTGTTTTTTTCACAGATAAATGTTGCTACCTGTCACTTATGTGCCGTTGTTCATAGTTATCATCATGCCATTCACATTCGCTTTGCGAATCGGTTCTACAGAATGATTCAAAAGAATCGGTTCAACACAATGATTCACTCGCGAATCGGTCATCACTAGCAGCAGCGAGAGTGCGAGCAAGAGGGAGGATTCCGGCTTCAGATCCACTACAGACCCCACGGAGCCTGGACGGACCCACAAACAGTGCTAGCACGGGATACAAACCAAAGCCAAACACTGCGGATTATAAGGTGTTTATTAAGAAGGCGCGTTTTTGGAGACATCCGATGAAAATAATACGGTAAATATTGCTCCTTGTTAAGAATGCATATTTTATATTTGCTGTAATAATTGCAATAACTGTGTTAGCTTGGTAGCATAGCGTGAGGGGCTCGTATTTGCACTTGGACCTGGAGAGTGGGCTTTCCTGGGCCAGCCTGACATGTTGTGTTGCCTTAGATTGTGAATGCGAGGCGTGTTATTGTATTGCAGCGTGCTTAGGATTCCCGTATCATTATGAAATTGCTGATAAAAGTCAGCGGTGCACGCTTTTGCAGGACTAATGCTCCTGGCAATGCGAAAGAGACCATACCCAGTCATTTCAAGCCATTCCCAATGTTTTCTTCCTCACTGAAAAAGCGTCGTGCCATATTTAAAACCCATATGCATGTTTAATAACCCGGTATAAATATGTCTTGCTCGCTGCTGGATTGTTATTTTGAGTGAAGTGTTGTTGTGTTAGAGGCTGCGTATTGTTGTCAGACTGTTTCTATTCACATGGTGAACTGAAAACAATAACAAAAGACAAACAATGCCACCAGTTTAGTGAGCAGGCAAGATTTATTATAGCAGCATTTGTATATGATGCTCTCTACCAGTATTATGTGTAAAGTGCATGTATTTTAACTTAATGAAAACTAGTGCTGGCTATACAAGCAGTTTATTACAGTAGGCTATAGCCTGATATTTCGAATACATGGAGGTGGTGTTTAATATTAATTGGGATGGTTGACATTTTGACTGGTTGAAGTTTTTTCATTAATTGGTTTGATTTCACAAAATGAAAAAAAAAAAGAACAACTCATACTGGAATATAAAAAATTAGCAAGTGACCAAGATGTAAACAACCGTGTCACATTATTGATCTGTTATCAGGATTTTATTCTTTGTTCTGCTGCTTTTTTTGTGTTGGACATTTCTGAATGAATCGTTCTTTTGAGGCGTTTCTTTCTACTGAATCTGTTGAACCGCCTTCCACAACTTGTCTTACGATATCACAAATCAGATTATTTATAAACCCACATACGAAACCGAGTTTGTTTTAAAATATAATTTTATAAAAACATGTGAAATCTAAATAACATAAATAACCTTGATGACGTAAGGATGACTTACCGCTGATTGGAACGAAATGTTCGAGAGAACTGATTCACGGAAATGAGTCATTCGTTGTGACTAGTGAGTGTTTGCGGTTCACCTGCTTTTCATGGATGTTGACCAATCAGAGCAGCGTTGTATGGTGGGCGGGGCTTCTCTAGCCGTGTGCATGTGTGGGCTTCAGGAACCTCTGCAGGTATTCTGTAACGTTACGTCATTAGCACAGGTAAGGAGCGCTGAGGAAAGAGTCTGGGAAGGTACATGGAAATACACCATGCAGTTCTGGAGTTTTCTAAGCTGTGCCAGTGCAGGTACGTGGGTCTTTGTTATAGTGCTGACATTAATCATGGACCATTGTGTAATGGTAATCATTCATTATTTAGAAGCTGCTCCAAGACAGGAAGAGAGTATCTGACAGGCATTTTAGGGTTGGGAGAGCTCATGTCACATGCATATACTGTATAAAATCCCATCCAGGTGAAGCATCTCATTTGAAAACATTACGTTGTGTACTCGCATAAAGGGCATTTTTTTATGCTTCAGGGTGGAGTAGGGCCACGTAAAGCCATATTTCATATTTCCATTGCAAATGTGATCGGAAGAACTCCAGGAGGCTTGGCTTGGTGCAGAGGTGCGCTTGAGGCTGTGTTTTTATATGGTGTATTTTCAGTCAGCCTTAAAAATCTGTCCTTAAACACTGAATAAAAGAGCTGTGTTTGTGTGCATAGCCATTTTAAACGTAATTTCTTAAGTGTTTTAAAGAATGTTTTGGTTTGTTTAGGTTTAGGAAATTATATTATGATTGTGTCTTTAGCTTGTTGTGCTCTTTTACGTGGTGTTTTGATGCTGTTTATCTGCGTATGTTATTAGGTTTTGTTTTTAAATGTTGTTCGCTATATGTAGGTTATGTGTAATGCATTGCAACATTTGTTTAGGACAAATTCCTGTGTATTTGACAAGTCTCAACATAGCTTTGGTCCGCTGCAGGTATTGGAATGATCTACCATGCAGGCAGGCACAGCGAATGTTGCTTATATATTAAACAGCATTGATGTACGTTTTTAATGAAAACTGTACTGTTGATGATTTGAGAGTTCAGTAACACCAACTCGCTTTGAAGAATAAAGACGCCATTAAAGGGAGATTACAGAATCAAAACAAGTTTAGCGCAGTTGACAACATTTGATTACTACAAAAATGATTTTGATACTCTATTTTTCTAAAGAGCAAAAACAAGGTTACATTGAGGCACTTACAATGGAAGTGAATGTGGCCGATTTCTGGAGGTTTTAAAGCAGATTATGTATTGTTTGAGCTGTAGGCTGTTTAAATCATAATTATTGTAATAGTCATTTTAGGGTGTTGTTGTGATGTCATGGCAATAAATTTGTAAAATTTAATGTAATTTCACAGAGAAAAGGTTAATAATCAGGGGCCTGATTCACAAAACATTCTTAAGAAGAAATTCCTTCTTAACTGCCATTTTCTTCTTATTTTTTAACTTAAGAAAAAAATGAAGAATATTTTGTATTCCCAAAAATGAATCTTAAGAATATTCTTATCTTTTTTCTTAAGATTGTTCTTAAGACAAAACTTAAGAAGAATTAAAATTCTTGAAAAAAATCTTCTTAAAAATCATCATAAATGACTTCTTAAAGTTAGAGCCCCAGACTTTCTTAATCCCAAACATAAGAAGGATTTAAATAATTTATTGGGTTCTTTCAAATTAATTGTTATATTTAAGCATTACAACAACACTAGCTACATATAATGCATAGTAAGACTATTAATAGGGATGTGCACGAGTTTTCTGAAGTGACAGCGATGACTAATAATGTAAACAATGATCGGTCATAATTAGCCTATGTGTGACGCTACTTTTTGCTGACTTCAAAACTCAGTAGCAACTCTAAAACGAGTCAGTTAGGGAGCTTTAATTGAACGCTTTTAATTTTAGCTTATAAATACGATATAATCTTTGACAGTATTCAGCGCACATTGCTGTAGCAGCGCGGACACATTACCGGAAGCGTTCACTCAGATGAGAGTGCAAAAACACAGCACAAAAATGAATGAAACGTATAGCTGCAGCTTGAGACCGGCTATTTTAAAAGTAACTGTTCAAAAACACGCCGCATTAAAAACGTGAAGCTGAGCGCCAGTCAAAGTCAAGTGCTTATTATGATTATTAGTCTGCAGAAAGTGCAAAAAGACAATAAAGTGTGAGTTTAGTTCAGTGCGTCTGTATTAAATGTATTAACTCAGATAAAGACCGTTATTTTCTTCTGTTCTAATGTTCTTAAGAATATATTTGAGAACTTAAGAATTTTTCAAGAATTGCACTTAAGAACATTCTTACGAACTTCGTGGAATTTATCTTAAAACATTTCTTAACTTATTTCTTAAGAAGATTTTCGTGAATCCGGCCCCAGTTTTTTTTTAACACTAAAGTCATGTTCCATGCATGTTTTTTACATCTTGTGGCTATAAGACTGTTTAACAAATGTGCCCCTTTCATTCTGTTGTAAGGGCTACAGAGAAACCTATATGTTTTTGCCTTTTTAAAGAAAACAAGACACAAGTGGAAATTTATTTTAATCAACATTAGGCCACAAAAGCTGTCAAGTGTGTTTTTTGTACTGAACCTGGAACAGTTATTGTAGTGTTGGGGTCAGTAGTAATATTTTTTTTAAATAATTAAATTTTACGGTTTACACAAAAATATTAAGCAACAAAATTGTTTTCAACACTGATGATTATAAAATATGTTTTTTGAGCACCAGATCAGCATATTAGAATGGTTTCTGAAGAATCATGTGAAACTGAAGATTGTAGTAATGGCTGCTGAAAACTCATATACCATCACAGGAATAATTACGTTTTAAAAATGTATTAAAGCAGAAAACAGAATGTTACTGTTTTTACAGTTTTTTTAAAATCAAATAAATCCAGCATTAAAAGACTTTAAAAAACATTAAAAAAGTCTTGACCCCAAGCTTTTGATGTTAGTGTAGTCATGGAATACTTGTTTATTCGGTAACTTAACTAGCTTTTTACCACCTATGCTTTATCCAACATTGTAGATGTGTATTTATACATTCCTTTGATTTGATATTGAATCATATGTATTGTTCATCTCTATTGTATCGCCTTTACTAAAATCTGAATCTTTGTTCCGTTGTCAGTCTTGTAATCTGATATTGATAGATGAGTACTGACCGTGATGGCTTGTGTAGATGAATGTTTTGCCTGCATGGGTGAATATTTGTATGTTACCATGACTCTGTCAAGAATTGCATTAAGAAAATTTGGTAAAGAAGATCCAGTTTCTCTTACCTGAAGAGCAGTCCAACCAGAGCACTGGAATAGTCAGGTGTATATTATTAAGCCTGGACATGATGAGTGGAATGGGGATTTATTCAGCTCAGCTCAGCCAGGCCTCAGGCTCTGTCTCCTCTGGGCTATTCATTAGAGGAATTATCCTGGACCGATTTTAGGCCGTAGTGTGACATGGTGACATTTTTCCCTGTTATTATTACTATTGATTGGCAGAGGCCTGCGCTCCTAACTGCTTTAGAACAGCTGAGGATTTCATTCTGTTATAGTACAGAGTGACAGGGGTCAACACATATAGCAGCAATGAGACATTGCTGTCTGACTGATTTCTTTTTAATGGTGATTTTTACTTTTTGGGAGATACCGTTCTTACAGATATCATGTCATCCAAGGTAACACAGGAGCAGTGTTATTTTAGTATAATTGATGTACTTAGTTTTAAGTAATTTAATTTTTTTTTTTTTTTTTAAATTAGATTTTATTTTTATATTTTGTTTTCACTTTAATATTAGTTATAGGATTTAGTAATCGTGTCCTTTTTATTCGTTTTTTTTTACTTCAATAATATCTATATTTTTGTTTATTAGTTTGTTTACTTTTTTATTGTTTTAACTAAACTTTAACTTTATAGTAAAAATGAAAAGTTTTTTCTTTATGTAATTTTACTTCAGTAAAAAAAAATTCACGTATGGTTCTATATTTTAATTAACGATAATAACCCTGCACTTTTTTGAGTCCAAATAATCAGTCAATGGGATCAAATTAATAGTAATACAGATAAAACATTCCTCAAAGTATCTTTTTTGTTTTCCACAGACGAAAGAAACTCATACAGGTTTGGAACAACATGAGGGTGAATAAAATTATGGCAGAATTATACTTTTTTGAGCGAACTGCCCCTTGAAGTCACCAACTGTAAAACTGTGTCATCTTGCATTGATTTAAAGTCCTCTTACCCGAATCTTAAAACTGGTCTCAGTTCAGCATCTGTCAGTCAGCAGCAGCATCAGGGGTCTTTATGGCAGTGTCTCAGGCTCAGCGTGTGACTGCTGAGAGGAGAGATAAGAGGTTAAGAAACGGGCAAATTTGTGCGCTGTAAGCAGAGGGGGGCTTTGAGAAGGGTTTGAACTGATGGATGTCTTTTGTAGATGCTTTCGGGAGGGGTCAATCCTCTCCTCTCTGTCTCTCACTCTTACTCTTCCTTCTCCCCTGTGGCTTACAAGCCCTCCTCTGCTCTGCCCTGAGTTAAACACACACATCTGTCTCTGTTGTGCGCTGTTTTTGACTCTGCTTGCTTTCAAGCAAACAGAAAGGATGCAGGATAAATCCTGACTGGTATTTTATTTTTAAATTTTACGACTGACAACCAATAAATGGCTTGGTAGATATAAAAATTTACTAATTTGTCTAAATAAGTTACAACTAAAAGAAATAATTTTAAGTGCTACATTCTAGGGTTGGGCCGATAGACCTGCAATCGATGACCAACATCCGTGAATCCCCCTCCCATTCCCCCCATACCCCCCGCAATCCGCCGTATCTCAATACCATGTTCAGAAAGAAAATGACGTGTATACGGAACCCCTAAAGGGAATAAATACGAGATGGGAGGAAAATACATATTTTAATAATTTCTCTCGCAGTTATATCATTGGGTAATTATACTGTATATAAATTGCGGGCATCAGGTGAGCCGCTATTAGAACACTTGCTGGGTTATTTTGACCCAGCTGGTTGGGTTAAACGTTTTTTACCCACCATGCTGGGTTGTTTAATTTAGGTCATCTATTGTTTAAAAAGTATTATATTTGCTGGCTTAAAATGGACTGGAAATTAAAAACACACACATAGAATTACTAGAGGCAACAGTAATAATCAAAAGGTGAACATTCATTTATAAGCAAGAACACATTGACAAATTGAATTTATTTGGGTGAATGCAGCAGTATTCACCTATTCAGTAGTGCTAATTCTCGTGCCAGTGTGTCGCAGAAATCTGAGCCGGTGAAGGGCTGCTCTTCGCTGGGGGAACTGCGAACTTCAGTCTGCGGCCTCGCGTTTCACTCGTAACGATTGCTGAAAGATGCCGTGACTGACTCCATAACCTGCCCAAGTGCCCATAAACAAACAGTACTGAGATTAGAGAACATATTTTAACATTCAATTAAACTCAGTATTATAACGAATAAAATCAAGTAAAATTATAACAAATAAAAACGAATGTTATGCAAGGTAAAAGGTGTTTCCATCGTGCAAAACGACTGCTGCTGACGCATCTGACTGACATCTCGTTCTTATGTTGCACTGCGTAAAATAATAAAATTTACAGAAATCTTGAATCAGAAATTTTGAATATCAGATGATAACTGATTTGGTGCTGATGTCCCTCAAAAATCATGTAGATAGATCTTCCAATGCAGCTTCCTGTTTGCTTTAATCCTGAATGGCAAGTACTGGAAAAGATTTGATTGAAGATGTTAACATTTAGAAAGATATTTTCCAAACAGATGAATTGCTATTTGTCGCAATGAGCATAACATTTAGCAAGTTTCTAATCTTAGTTTTCACTTTATTTCCTAGATTTATTCTTTGTATAAAATGCTTTGGGTGTTACAATAACTTGGCACCAGCGTTTCATAATAACAACTGATGTTCTCAGAAAACTTGTGCAAGATCATTTGGCTGTTATTCAATAAGCAATAAAGGCATCATTGAGATATTTGGGTGTCATTCTTCTTTAGCCTGCATAGTCTTACTTTAAAGATTTGTTTTTATGTTGGAAAATCCAGTTAAACCCCGATTCTGATTGTAGTTATTTGCATAGTTTCTAGTTTTGTCTTATGTTTATTTACCGAGACATTTCTGTCCTGTTGACTGGCAGTTTTTGGAATTGTACACTGTCTCGAGTTGGTGTGATGAATCAATCAGGAGATTATGTGAACGATAACATCGATAACCTCTTCTCCTGCTCTCACATTGACAAATACCAGTATCAGTCTGGAGCTACAGCACAGCCTATCACAATAGACGAATGCTCGCTGCTTGTGCTCATTTGTGACATTTTAGCTATCTTCTCTGTTCTCAATGAATGATGGCTTCAGTGTTTGTTTCTCAGAACTGTCTCTTGTTCACAGTTACTGTCTGTTTTTCTTCTATTTTTTCAGTTGTGCTGTGTGAGGTTTAGGTAGATTGCCAGTTTGATAGCTGCCTGTGTTTATGAGGAGATCTCACTGGTGTTAACTCTAAAGCTGAACATAGTTCATAGAGTGAAACTTGGTAGCTGGCAGAGAAAAATAATCCAGACTTTGTGGTTTTATAGGTTTTGTAGAATACCGCAATGACCTTTGAATTAAATGCAGTCTTAGTTATGCCACCATTTTGCTGCAATCCATCACAGAATTACAAAGTCTGGCCAGCTTTTGTTTGTTCACCTTTTCAGAGGAATGCAGTGTGAGATTCTAATGCTTCGAATAGCTGAAATCCACTGCGTTCCAATTAGAGCACAGTCATATTCAGCATCTACAGTGAAAAGATTATCCAGTGTTCCCTGTTTAATAAGACAGACTTTTCAGCAGCTCTGATTGTCGCTCAGCTCTCTGGTTGACCTGCTGATAGAGTCTGAGTAAGCATAGGGCTCAAGAATGACCTCATTCTGAGCTTTTTGCATACATAGCACTGTCCTTTCTGTGTGCCATAGTTTCATGATAATGGTCTCTGGATATAATTCTATTCTGTTGTGTGTGTTCTGCTCTATACTATTCCAGACACAAACATTTAGTTCAGGTTTATTTTCTAACAATCCCTGGACAGAATAGTATTCTATTCTATTCCAGGCACAAACTTTTTTTCATTTATATTAAATAGCTAGTATGGTCTATTCCAGACACAAAATGATTTTATGTTTAGTTTTAAGTTACTGACCCTTTCACAATGTTCTATTCTATTCTATTCTAAACAAAAACAATTCGAGTTAAGTTTTATGTTAATAATCCCTTTACAGAATAGTGTTAGCCTATATTCTATTCTATTACAGACACAAAAAGGATTTTGTGCTAATGAAGTCTGGACTGCATTCTATTCTATTCTATTCTATTCCAGACACAAAAAGGTTTTGTTTAGTTTTAAGTTATTGACCCCTTCACAAAATTCTATTCTATTCCAAAACAAAAAATGGGAACCTTAAAATTACTCCTGAGATTACTTTGAGTGCAGTTTTGTTTTTTGTTTTTTGTGTTTTGTGAAGTGAAGTGAAGTGAAGTGAAGTGACAGTGGCCAAGTATGGTGACCCATACTCGGAATTAGTGCTCTGCATTTACCCATCCAAATGCACACACACAGTAGTGAACACACACAGTAGTGAACACACACCCCGAGCAGTGGGCAGCCATTTATGCTTCGGCGCCCGGGGAGCAGTTGGGGTTCGGTGCCGTGCTCAAGGGCACCTCAGTCATGGTAATGAAGGTGGGAGAGGGCACTGTACATTCACTCCCCCCACCCACAATACCTGCCGGTACGAGACTCGAACCCACAACCTTTGGGTTATGAGTCCGACTCTCTAACCATTAGACCACGACGTTTTTGTGTGATATATTTACTATTTTAGTAAGGAAGTTTAGTTACATCATAGTCATGAACCATGATTTCCTGCTGGATAGTTAAGAGTAGTTTCGCAAGCATATAGATGAAAAACAAAGACATGGACTAAAAGCCACAAATTTCTTAAGAAAGCTCTTTTAGGAGGAAAGTTCAAGTCATTCAAGTCACCTTTATTTATATAGCGCTTTTAACCATACAGATTGTGACAAAGCAACTGAACATCATTAATTAGGAAAATAGTGTGTCAATAATGCATAGTGACAATAGTAAACACTCATTTTTTAGTTAAAGGTAGTTCATCATTGAATTCAGTGATTTCAACATCCAGCTCAGTTTAAATAATACCTTTGCAATCATGTCAACGATAACGCTGGAAATGAAGTGTCCCCAACTAAGCAAGCTAAAGGCGACAGTGGCAAGGAACCAAACTCCATCGGTGACAGAATGGAGAAAAAACCTTGGGAGAAACCAGGCTCAGTCGGGGTGCCAGTTCTCCTCTGACCAGACGAACCAGCAGAACGGAAAATCAATATAAGACGTAATAAAACAGACGATGAACACTATTAACAGCAATTTTATTATATGATGCAATCAAACTTATTGCAGAATTTGGTAGTTTATGTTGTTTCAGGTTGGCATCATCTGAGGTCCTCTGAGGAGTGCATCATCTCTTCTCAGGTGTTCTGGATCCAGAACGAAGCTTGTGTAAATCCTAGTGTCCACGGGATGTTAATCCGCGTGGCAAAAGGACAGAGAACAATTACAAACATAATTAGCGTAGCTGCTGTTCCAACCAAGATAAATTGATTTGTTTAACCCAAACTAATATAATAATAATGTGCATTTGATTAGATAACTGCAGTAAAAGATTATGACTGCAGTAAAATATTATGAGATGCATTATTTTAATGCTTGGCCAAAGAGATGAGTCTTTAATATAGTTTTAAACAGAGAGAGTGTGTCTGAACACCGACGTTATCAGGAAGGCTATTCCAGGGTTTGGGAGCCAAATGCGAAAAGCTCTACCTCCTTTAGTGGCCTTTGATATCCTAGGTACTACCAAAAATCCAGAATTTTGCGACCTTAGGGAGCGTGATGGATTGTAGCGTGTTAGAAGACTAGTTAGGTACGCAGGAGCTTAACCATTAAGGGCCTTATAGGCAAGTAATAAGATTTTGTAACTGATACGGAACTTAACAGGAAGCCAGTGCAGAGACTGTAAAATTGGGGTATATGATCATATTTTCTTGACCTGGTGAGAACTCTAGCCGCTGCATTTTGGACTATCTGTAGCTTGTTTATTGAAGATGCAGGACAACCACCTAGCAGTGCATTACAATAGTCCAGTCTAGAGGTCATGAATGCATGAACTAGCTTTTCTGCATCAGAAACAGGAAACATGTTTTGTAGCTTGGCAATGTTTATAAGATGAAAGAATGCTGTTTTTGTAACATGGGAAATAAGTTTTTTAAAAGACAAATTGCTATCTAATATAACACCAAGATTTTTGACTGCAGAGGAAGTAACCGTGCATCCGTCTAGTTGCAAATTGTAATCCACTAGATTCTGCGTACTGTCTTTTGGTCCAATAAGTAATATCTCTTTCTTATCCGAATTTAATAGGAGAAAATTATTGGTCATCCATTCTTTTACATTTTTAACACACTCCGTTAGCTTAGATAATTTAAAAGTTTCATCTGATCTTTTTGAGATATATAGTTGAGTATCATCAACATAACAATGGAAACTAATGCATTATGTTTTTTGTTTCCCCCCCTTTCCAAAATAATATTACCATGGGGCAACATGTATATTGAAAATAGAAGAGGATTTAGGACAGATCCTTGTGGCACTCCATTATTTACTGGTGATAATTGAGATGACTCCCCATTTAAATGACAAAGTGGTAGCGATCGGACAGGTAGGATCTAAACCATCTTAAAGCCTGCCCTTGGATACCTGTATAGTTTTGTAATCGATCTATGAGTATGTCATGATCTATAGTATCGAATGCAGCACTAAGATCAAGTAAAACTAGCAATGAGACACAGCCTTGGTCTGACGCAAGAAGCAAGTCATTTGTAATTTTAACAAGTGCAGTTTCTGTGCTATGGTGGGGCCTAAAACCTGACTGAAATTCTTCATAGAGATAATTTTTTTGCAGGAAGGAGCACAATTGAGCAGACACAACTTTTTCTAAATTTTAGACATAAAAGGAAGATTTGAGATGGGTCTGTAATTAGCCAGTTCTCTAGGATCTAGTTGTGGTTTCTTAATAAGAGGCTTAATGACCGCCAGCTTGAATGTTTTTGGGACGTGACCTAAAGACAACGACGAGTTAATAATATTGAGAAGTGGTTCTTCTGCTACAGGTAACAACTCTTTCAGTAATTTAGTGGGTACAGGATCTAACAAGCATGTTGCTGGTTTAGGTGCAGTGATAAGTTTATTTAGCTCTTCCTGTCCTATAGCTGTAAAGCACTGCAGTTTATCTAATGACTAGATCAAGGTGGGCACACTTTGCCCTTCCATGCCAATTTCCTTCAGAGTTTTAGCCCACCATAATCAACACACATGACACTAGCTAATCATTGTCTTCAGACTACTATAAGCCTCAGGTGTGTTTGATTAGGGTTAGAGTTAAACTCTGAAGGAAATTGGCTTGGAAGGGCCAAGTTTGCCCATCACTGAACTAGATAGTCTAGAACCTTTTTGGCGCAGTTTAGGTTAAGTTGGGTCTAGTGTTGTCAAAATACCGGTACTTCGGTACCAAGTCGGTACTAAAAAAATGAAAACGTTACGGTACCAGGTTTTTTTTTAAGTACTGGTGGTACCGAGTATCTTGTCAAACCGGTTCTTGATGCGCTATCCAAAAGGTGCTCAGATGCGCTCTCTTCATAAAAGCACTGAGACGTGGCGACATCAAAAGGAGGAAACACACCAAACTAAAAAAAAAACACTTTAAAGACACCCAGATCAAAAGAAAGAGTTCAAGCAGGTAAGTTTCATTTTAATTTTTAGTATTTGTGTTTCCCATACATTGATTTATTTGTGGCGGCCCGCCACAATATCAAAACTGATCGCCACAAATAGATTTTCCAAAAGGCGTTGACTTCGTTGAATAAACATGAGCAATGCACGTTTCAAAATTGAAACCCGGTGCGGGTGTTTTCATCACTGTATTTCTGAAGGAAACTGACTGTCTTCAGAAAATTATGGTTGTCATTTTCATTTCATCTTGCCTGTAATGCCTGAGCAGCGTTTGTGAGCTGAGCGCTGCTTTGTGTAAAGCGTACCGGTATCTGATCTCTCCTGCTCTACACGTTGCCTCCTGCTGGCAGAGAATGAATTTGCATATATATGCCGCCACAAATTTGAATGTTCTGGGGGAAACACTGCATATTATTCAATATTTTAATTTGAATGTCTGATTGAAATGAATGCTGTTATTAGAGTAGTTAATCGTTAGCATAAACGCGGCTAAAGCTAATATAATGAGTATTAGAATTAAGTTTCTTTATTAACTTTTTAATGCTCCTATATCTTTTATTAGGGTAAAAAAACAGGAGGACATGATGATATTTACTATTTTTTACACACCAGAGGCTTTTAAATGAATTGTGAATCTAAGATATGCGTGTTAGAGAATGTACAAATGGTTAGCATTGTTTGTGTCATATCATTCAGAAAAGCAGTTCTGGGCTTTTTAAATGTTTTTTTTAGCTAACTTAGTTGTTATTCTTGGCTGAATAGCTCTAGGTTTTCAAAAGCCCTTTAAAATTAAATATGTACACATTTTGGATTAAATGAAAGTAGTCACATTTTTTAATTAGCATGGTTTTGTGTTTTGCTTTGGTACCGAAATTGGTACAGAGAACCGTGAATTTTCACTGGTATTGGTACCGAATACTGAAATGTTGGTACCCAGAAAAGGGGACACCTATTTGGGTTCTGTATTTTAGTTCTGGTATTTCTAGTGTCAGTCTTTTATCAGGATTAGGATCTTGCTTACCTGTAATTTTCTGCTTTTCTGTTTATTTTTTCGGGGGGTTTTTTTCTCTGTGTCAGTGGTTATTTCAGATGCGTTTATCACCAAATGCCCATAAACATCTCTCTTCTATTGATTTTATTGTAGTTGAATAATGTAGAATACCAGAGTAGTTGACAGCTAGAGGGCCCTCTAAACACACACTGGTACACATGCACACACAAACAGTACTTTAACATACCAGTTTCAATTCTTTTGTAGAATCAAGATCATTTCTAAAACTATAAACTCTAACATGATTCTGTTTTTTTTTTGTTTTTTTGCAGATATTTCAAGGATATCATATTATGCTGGTAAGACAACCTCCTATACTCTCTCTCTCTTACTCTCTGAAATGGATTTCAAATTGATCAGGGGAAATGTCAACCTAACCTTTATCCACCATTTACTGAATGTGAATTGGGTAGAGCATGTTCTCCTGTATAAAGCAGATCAGTACACTCTGTTCCAAAGCCTGTCAGCCTTCTTTGGGCTGCCCATATGACAATGGAGCTGAATTTTAATACCTCCCATAACCAGCTTTTCTCATTTGATGTATTATTCATTTATGTAAAAAAGCTTTTTAATGCTGTAAGAGTTTGAGTTTGGGTTATAGCTGTAATTTTAGGTGATTTTTCTTCTCAGTTTAGTGGTGTTGTGGACGTTGTTCAAATCTATATGTGTAGTTTACTGGTGCATCCTCAATTCATTCAGCGTTTTCTGAGGAACTGCAACATTGTCCAATCACATTCACAATGCCCAACCAATCAGCTGATGTTTCATATTTTTAACCTTGATTTTTTTCCCATAGCCAAGGGCATTACTGTTGGAGGGAAGGAGGGCATGTTTAGACAGTAGGGTTCCTGTGTGTCTGTATGGCATCTATGGAGACCATTATTAAGCACAAAATGGGGCCTATTAGCTGATATTTGAGAATGCGGTTAGTATATCAGGAAGTGACCTGTTTGCCCTCTCTATAGGGAATGAGTGCTTGGAATGGTAATGAATATCTCTGGCAAACATGGCAAGGTGAAACTGTTAAATAACAGCAAATCATTTTATGCATTATGCTTTGCAATCAGAAGTAAGTTATGACTCAGATTAAGCACAAAATAATGCACTAATCTGCTGGTATTGAGAACTGTGAGAACAGTTCTTGTATTAAGTTTGTTGACCTTTTTGTTGTGTATCACTGTACTTATCCAAAAAAAGAAAGAAAAGAAAGCGAAAGAAAGACATTTATTGAATTATATAATTAAAACGTTGTAAACCAATTATTAGGCAATGGAATGAAACAAAACTGAAGAAAGACGAAAAAGAGAAGCTGCTGTCTTTTTTAATTGTATTTTAATGCAAAATTGACTGATTATTATTTTTTTAAAGTATCATTTTAAATATTATGAACCATTAAACCATTTTTTAAACAGTGTAGCGAATCAGCTCATGGGGAAATATGAATAATTAATCATAACTAGTTATAATTAATTATAAATATTTAGATCCGCTGTAGATATTTAGCTGACCTCTCAGGGTCAACTGTCTTGTCAATTCTAAGAACGTTAATTTCCTGGTTAAAGGAAATAACTTTCTTACTGTACAACTCTACACAGAGCTTGTAGCATAAATCGGCATGATTAAGTGACTCCAGTTATGAGCAAACAATGGACAACGTCAAGTGTGATACAAGTAAGACTTTATTAACTACATAAACACTTAAACTAGTCTAACATACTACATAAACACTTAAACTAGTCTAACTACTACATAAACACTTAAACTGGTCCAACATACTACATAAACACTTAACTGGTCTAACATCCTACATACACAAACACACACACATACAGTTGGTATAGGAAAGGGTTAAAGCTTAAGCAGTAAAGAGGAAATAAGGAATGAAGTTATGGAACCATTTGCATATTCAGCAGATCTACACCTGAGGGAAACATCAGATTCTTAGTTCAAACACACCTTTGTAAAAAGGTGCAAATGATACCTAATGTATCAATTATTAAGACTAAGTTTGAATACTTGCACGTTTCGTCTGTCTGAAAGAAATGCTTGATGCAATCTGAAGGCTCATGTTGATCTTTGCTGATGTTGGTTGATGAAAAGAACCAGTTTGAGTCAGAATCTTGGTGAATGGAAAAGTCAAGGCCGAAGCCTGGCACGTACTTAGGGGGTTGCAGAAGCGTTCTAGCTCATGTCTTCATCTTAGAATCTAACCGAACCACCGACTCTGGGCGGGTCACTGAATGTGAGGCCTTTATGCTGTAGAAGATTCCCGCCTCTCAAAATGGGCTTGTCCAATGAGCAAAATGGAATTTCTGAGTGGGAGGTGGCAATTGCTGGAAGGTTTACGACCCTTTGTCTCTAAGCATGGTAATTTGCTAATGGACTTGAGTCGAAATTACTAAGGATTCTCAGGACACTAATATATATTGTCTATGTACCAACATATAATATACACGCTTGTTTCGATCATCAGAAGGCGAATTCATAGATACTAAACAAGGTAGGATTACATATAGGCAGGATGACAGGAATGGGTTCCATCATAAGCATGCATAAAATAGTCTAAAAATATCAAAGAAAACATACACCATGACCTGAAGGATTACACCTTTGTTCATTCAAATAAAGGGTTTCCACCATATGAGTAATTAGTAGAAAGTCCATTCTACTGTGGCTCTGTGGATTTCCTATGGAACATGTAGTGATTTTCCCTGCTTCGCATTCCATTAGGTCGTAAATGTATCTGGTGTCCGGGTTGCTATGGTAACCAGGGGGGGCCTGGTGTTGTTGCCGACATCCTGGCATCCAGTTTATTGGGTGAGGGGACTGTGACGATTTGTTAATCTAATGAATAACTGACTTGTTAAATCAAATAAAAAATTGTGTGTTTGATTGGTCCAGATGCTACAATTCTTTATAAATGAAACATTTTTGTAGTACCTGCTCTCTTCAATTTCTAATTGATTCTAATTGATACTACTCTATTTCTGCTTTATATTTTTAAACCTTTTTTTTTTTAACTTTAATATATACAAATTGAAATGTCATTACAGACAGAATTATAGTAAATATCTAATGTAATTTCCCATAAATGTAGTAAACCAGACAGAACAAGGACTTAACTGTAGTTATTAAGCTGGAATGGCATGTTTGGGATTAAAAATGCTGAAATATTTCTTCAGTGCATTGCCAAAGTACCTTATAGATCATGGATTTCTTCATGTTCATCAGCATAAAGAAGTATGCAGATTATACAAATCGCAAAGGCTGCACTCATTTGCTAAATAAACTGTTGCTTCATTTGCAGTGATGTTTCATCATTTATTTATGTGCATCTCTGCAAGTATGGGCTGTTGTCAAAAACAGGAAACCGACTTCCTTCCTTGAGCCTTTGTCAGGTAGCTGACGGACATTCCTTCAGTCCCTCTCCACATGAATCTCCACGAGTAGCCCACAGCTGTCCACAGATATCCTCTTTCTACCATCATTCATAAGGTGATTAGGGGTTTTTAGAAATGATAATGCTTTGTATTTAAATATGAAACACAATCCCGAGAATGTAAACAGAATCCGGTCCGCCCAACTGAATAATTCTGGTCAAACACACACCCAGAAAAACCTGATCGGCCTCTTCTTTTGGCTCTGTGGTCTGTGTTTTGTAAACACGAGCTGGTCAGCCAATAGCAGTTGGATTCACAGAACTCAATTAGCATATTTAAAGAGGCCCCTCCTCTTATTTCAGTTGGCCTGATTCTTTCTCTCTTTCACATCCCTCCTTCGTACGCACACTTTCTCTCCTGACACACTCTGCCGGATTGTGAAAATTACGCAGGCCGTCACCGCAGCGTCTCTCTTAATCTGGATGAACTTCAGAAAGGCAGCTAAAAGGAAGCGTTTTAGCATGTGAGGATTATTCTTGTCGACATTTCTGCTTTTGTTTCAGCTTCGCCTGCTGCATCCATTCTTTGGATTACGCCAGACAGCTGTGGGATTTCTCTGTCACTTCTGGATCTTTTTCCACTGCTCTTGCTGGTGGTTTTCAAAAGGCGCTTCTGAGGGAAACGAGACCGGCACACCTCGCGTTTTCGCATATCTATCTGCCATCCTCATTCCTGTAACCACACATCCTTCATGTTTTCACACTCCTGGATTAGAGCTTCGGTCAGCTGACCAGTCACCTTCCTGCAACCTCACACCACGCCTCGTCCCAGGCCTCTGAGGGCCATCCCAGGTGGCCTGGTCACAGTGCGTTGCGGTGGGCCGGGGTCACCCCCTGCTCCCTATGACTGTGCCAGGGAGTCGGAGAGCCGCTGGGCCTGGGAGAGAGACGAAAGCGGAGGCCAGCGGATGGAGAGCAGCGGCTGCAGTCCCTTCCCACTGTGCTGGGCACGAGGAGCCTGCATCTACTCCTACCCTCCCCCTCTGCCAAGTATGTCACCCAGATACAGCACTGAAGCAACCCGCTTCCAGAAAATCTCCACGATACTGTTTCACACTCTCTCTGTCTTACAGGATGTGGTGTATTGATTTAAAGGTGGTTTAGGAGAAATGAAAGGTGCTCCGATAGGAGCTCTGATATGACTTCTCAGTGGTTTTCGTCTCTAGTTTCCGGTACAGTCCTTTATGGTGGTATTGAATCGAGTGTTAGTTTAATATCTCGGAAGATGACTGCTAGCACATTATCTATATTACTAGGGCTGTGGTGTTACAATGCTACGTTCTTCACAATATTGCATCAGTACCTCAGGTCTTTCTATCAGAAGTTGTTTTTTTTAAAAACTTCTGATTTTTAAACCCCCTGATTTTTGACCTGATTATTAATTTATATTTTAATCACCGTGCTGTATCATACCACCATATAGAAAATATTAATATACCATATAAATTATACTACCATTTAAAATTTTTGGGGTCAGTGAATATTATTTGTAAATTTTGTTTGTTTATTTATTTATAATTATAAAATATATATTTCTTATATCCATGAGGCTGCCTTTAGATGATCAAAAAAATGCAGTCAAAACAGTAATATGTGAAGTATTACCATTTACATTTTTTCTATATTAATATATTATAAAATGTAATTTATTCCACATAAACTGATTGTCCAGCAGTCATTATTCCAGTGTTGTGTTTCACATGATCCTTCAGAAATCATTCTAATAGGGTGATTTGGTGCTCCAGAAACGTTTTTTATTGTTATTATTAAAGTTGTGCTGTGTAATATTTTTGTGGAAACCATGGTACATTTTTTGATGAATAGAAAGTTCAAAAGAACAGCATTTATTTTAAATAAATCTTTTGTAACATTATACATGTATTTTCTGTCATTTTGATCAATTTAATTCATCCTTGCGAATAATATATTAATTAAAAAACATGTATTTTACTTACCCCAAACTTTTGAATGGGAGTGTACAGTACCAACCCGTTACGCTGCATGTCTACATAATGATTTTATTCCTGATTTTGTATGTTGCCTACATATCGCATGCATTGAGTTATAGACAAAAAAAAAGAATACAAGTCGCAGCAGATTTTTTTTTTTAATAGTCTTAGATTTAAATGACACATCAATCTGATTTGAGTCATGTTTTATTCACTCACCAAAGACTGTTTTTACTTGCATTTGCCTGTGGATGAGTGGTCTGTGTGCTTATGTTTATCCTTCTTCATTCCAAAACTGTTCCTGTGTGCAATTCTGGCCAAAGTTATTCAAATTGGCTTTCAAATTTCATTAAATTATTAATTATTTTTAATATGGATGGTTTCAATGAAAAACATCCCCACCAAAGGATCTCTTCTGTAATATAGGGATGAGAATTCAACTCTCTGTCTAAAAGAGCTTCAGCTCATTAGGCTGAATTTAATGAACAATCAGAGAGCGGCTGTCAGCCTGATTATCTGTCGGCTGACATCAGTGCAAGAGCAGTCATGTAGGTGGAGTGTAGCTTCATTACTGAGGGGGTGAATTCCCATCGGTGCTCAGCTGTTTGTGTGTGTGTGTGTGTTGTGCGCATGCAGCTTGGCACATACTGAATACAAAATATACTGATAATTATTGTCAGTGAGACTTATCTGTGAATTTCATTGAGGGGATGATGAATGATACTGATACAGTATTTTATTTTATCTTAATTGTTTTCAATTTTATTTAATCAGATAAATGTTGATCATTTAAAAATGCTATTAGGGATTCTGATATTAGCTTTCCTATGCAGACTCATCTGAGATTGCTGGACAAGCTACTTTCGGTGCTTTTCTCACATTTTTGCCTTGACAGTTTCACCCTATTTCACACAGTGATTCCAATTTACAGTGCTTTTTTTTTTTAGAATAAAAATAGTCGTTTTACCGTGTTATCATTATCACAGTGTGTGTTATAATCTCATTCCTACCCCATGTGAGCATCCTTTTATTTCTTCTCTAACCATCCAGGCCAAATAGATGAAATCAGATTTCCTGCATGGCTTGCTTGTCTCCACCACAATCAGACTGCTTTGTTTCCGTGAACCTTTTAATGGTTTTATTGCCATTAAAAGATGAGAATTAATAGTGTGTCTGGAGGGAGAATGACAGCTACAGTAGCCATATATGCATAAAAAGATTGGAAAACTGACATTCTCTATAAGCCAAGAACAAAGAAATGAGGACACGGAGAGCAATGACAAAGCAAAAGTCTTGTCCAAGGTTTTAGATCTAGTAGGCCAAAGAAATGTCAGACTCTGCTTTTCTTTTTTTAAATTCTTTTCAACACCTGTCTGTTGAGAAATTGAGTGTGGAATCAGAATAAACTGTTCCAGAGGCACAGAAGCATCCAGTTTTTACTCTGAGGCCTATACATTTGCTGCAAAGAATCTGTATGCCTGCTTGGGGCTGTTGGTGTCTTCTTGTGAGAGACTGAATGTGTCTGTGCAGTATTACCCTGTGAAAAGAGCCCCTCCACTCATCTTCTCCGTTTAACCTATAGCTGTGGAGGAGGCAAAGAAAGAGACGTTAAGTGAGAAAGAGACATTGAGAGAGACCACTCTCACTATCAGATGTCTCGGCTTACATTTCTTGGGCTCAGATACAGGAGCTTTATGTGTGGTGTCCAGTCTCCCTGCTGGCGAGTGAGCTCTTTGAAAAGACCATTGACTGCTGGGCGAAAGATAAGGTGAAGGCAGCACTGCCAGATAAAATGAATACGACACTGATATGTTTAAGCAGTGTTATCACTTTCATCTGAATGATGGTTTTTAACAATAGTTTTTAGAATGTTTGTGTTCTTGTTTTGTGTGCGTTTTGTTTTCTTTGCTTTGATTTGTCTTTTGTTTTCTTTTGCTTTGCTTTGGCAAGAATGTTTGCTTTTGTTTTGTTTGTTTTGTTTTTTGCTTTTGTTTTGTTTCTGTTTTTGTGTGATTTGCTTTTTTGTTGCTTTTTTCGCTTTTCTTTCTTTTGGGCTTTTTTCTTGTTTTATCTTGTTCATTATGTTTTTTTTTCTTCTTTGATTTGCTTTGGCTTCAGCTTATAGCATAGATTGTTAAGTTGTGATCAGAGTAGAGGTCTACACAGGTCCAAAAATTCGGACCCGTCTATTATTTTGAAAGTTGGACCCGGGTCCGTGCAGAACCGAGAAATGTCAAAAATGTACTACCGGAACCGACACGGACCGTCAATTATTTGAAAGATGAACCCGAACCCGACTGGGAAGACACAGACCCGACTGGACTTTTTGAAAATTTAACTTTTTGTCTTACCTAATGTAAGAAGCCTTCTCCCTTGTTACCTGACTGTGATGCACACAATCCTCCTTGCCAAGAAAGTTCCATCCGTGTTATTCCTCTCTTGCCAATTGAAATGCGTAATCCACTCATTATTCCAGTTTCAAAAGTCCACTTGCTGTCACGGTGACGGATGACAAATGCAACTTTGCAGTTTTGCTTTTTTTGTATCTCAAGTCAACTTAATAATTTGCCCATTTGATAACGATTGCTCGTCCAGTGCCATGGCTGCTGACGTTAGCTTTACTTATTTGCTATCATCTCTGTGCTCTCTGAGCCGAGTCTGAGCAAAAAATTTTTAGATATAACAAGACGGTTCATTCATAATATTATTAAAAAAATAATCAATAATAACTCGCATCACTCATGAAGGTATCCATTATCACCGTGCGTGTGCATTAACTCCGCCCACCCTGCTTCTGATGACGTCGCTCGTGTTTTTTTTTTCTTTTTTCCACCTTATTTCAAATTACCGACTCACACTTTTCTCATCCTAATTTTACAAGTTGAAAGTTACAAAGCAACACACGCACAGCGCTGACTGACTGTGTGTTCTCCGAGTCCGATCGACTCGGGTATTACACACAATGTTAAACAGACCCGGGACCCAAAGTAATAGATTGGGACCCGACCCGGACCCGGCTGACCATTTCAAATATAGCCCCGAACCCATACGGATCCCGGGTCTGGTCCCGGGTCCTCGGGTCTCGGGTCCTCCGTGTAGACCTCTAGATCAGAGTACCTGTGTTCCATCTCAGCAATGATCTTTTGAGCCTCTATACGTCAGTTCAATAAAAGGAAACAAAGGATTTGTGGGGTACACATTATAACCATTCACACTTTGGCAGAGATTTTGGAAAATCCTACCAAAGGCAATGAGTACAGAAACAAAGCTTCTCTCTCTTGCCTCTGGTTCAGTCAAGGACATTCATGTGAATAATTTTATGCACAGTGAATGAAAGATCATTCAGTCATTTAAAAAAAAAAGTCATTCATTGTAATGTCACTGGACCCATTTCCTCTATGGAAATAACACCGCTAAATATAATACTCTCAGGTGTTACTGTGCAAGCCATATTTAGTGTCAGGATTCATAATGTTTAGGATCAAGCAAAAGATCTGAGCTGAGTGTGCAGCTGGCTTACGAAACCCCCCATTGTCCAAGACAATATTAAAAGCCTTATGCATACTAAGATATTTCCTCTTGTATATGAATGAATGATTCATTTATATAGCCTTTGTGTATTGGTTGTACCACCCAAGCGTCTTTACAATCATGGTGGGGGGTGATTCTCGCCCCTTGGATGGTGGCGACGGCAGCCACAGGACACGGCGCCAGTGCTAAACCACACCCCAGTACCGTGGAGAGGAGAGAGAGTCATAGAGCCATCCAGTGGTTGGGGATTATTGGGAGGCCATGATTGACAAAGGCCAAGGGGGCAATTTGGCCAGACCAGGGTACCCCCCTACTCTTTACGAGAGTGCCATGGTTAGAGGACTATATATATATATATATATATATATATATATATATATTAAAATAAATAATTAACAAAAAAAAAAAATTTCAAACAGAATTTTCACACACTCGGACTGCATGTAATAAATGATTCGAAGTCTGCATGAAACGGAAGTTGTAGTGGTCTTGTCTTCTCTATTGTGACGTACAAGTGAAAATGCTTCTTTAATGAGAAAAAATGTAGGATGGGATGTAATTAGGTCTATCAGGAATTGATTGGATCGTTGGATCATTGTCGCTTGCTATTGCTGCAATCTCATGTGAGTGACAGATTTTACCGCTCTTGCGCCAGTGTCAGCGGAGAAGAGAAAGATATGTCACATGAAGGAGGGGAAGTTGTTTTAATTAAAGATTACCAGGGCACATGAAATTTCAAAGATTAATGGTGTGCACAGATAAATCATTTACAGTATATTAAACACTGCAATATTTAAAAAAAGGCAATTTTTCATAGTGACTAACTGAAATATATTTGGTGATTCTGTGATTCAAGAGCTGCTTGTTCTTCAGTAAAACAACAGTTGAGTTAAAATTTAAATATGATACTAGTTTGAATACATCTTGATTTTCAGTATTTTAGCATTTTATGCCATATTTTTTTTCTCTGCTTAAAATAAAAATGATCTTAAAGGCATAACCTGGCTATCTTATAATGTATACATAGACATCGTAAATATGAGATGTGTATTTGTTGTGTATCTTGTGTGGATAATTGTAGTATTAAGAATTTTGAGTTTTATTTATATCAGAATATATTAGATATATATAGATCCAACATTCAGTTGCTGTATGCTAGAATTTGATTGTATTGTAAATGCTAAGCTCCAGTGTTTTCAGTCAGATATGTGTGGGTGTGAACTCCTCCTCCTGGCCAAGGTCCCATTTAACCACGTGTTTACACTTGTGGGTGAGTTCAGCCGCGTGTGTGTGTATGTAGTCCGGTGCGAGTGCTTGCGGTCTATCAGCTGGTTTAACCCAAGTGTTGTGATTTTAGGGCCGTTGAATCCAGGTCTTTGACTCATGACCGTCTTGTGAGGACGTATTGTGTATTCTCCTGGTCTCCTCAGGACAAGCGGACAGGAACTGGATCTCTGGTTACATGAAGCATGGGCCAGTCTGCTGGACACATTATGATAAGCAGGATATGATGTCACACAGAGGAAGCTACTTAAATGAATTGTCTGTTTGAATATGTGTGAGAGGGCATTTATATTTGAAATGTGAACCAAAAGACTGACCGTAGTGACAACATGGAGTTTACGTTTTGTTGACGTCCTTCGGACCCACCAGAGTGCATGTGTGCTTTGGACTTAAGTTGCTTCGCAGGCTCATTGTTCGTGTTTTTAGAGGGCCGTTTAAGCCCTGAGCTATTGAGATCCACGCTGGCGTGTACCTGCTGGCCCTTTTTCAGAAAAGGTAGGAGAGGGGCTCAAAATGAACTGAAACTATCTAAAACTTCATTAAATGTGTCCTATATGCTTACCGGTTGTTTCACGCTGATTTCATTTCCTGTTTGCTGAGTTTGTGTATGTGACCCTCATTTTGTTTGTCATTGTACTTTTTTGTGTCATTTATAGATGTAAATTTATTTGAGTGATTGTAATGGCAAATATTTATTACATTACTGTTTATTCCAATTTTCTCTTTTGAGTTCTTAATTCTGATTGGTCAGTAATGATCAATGTCCAGTGCAACCGACCACTCATCTGCTTCGTTCTTGGTTTATTTTATTATGTTGACCATGTAGGCTTATCGTCACCTTTACGCTTAGCTGTTCATCTAACCAGAGCTGTAGACACATCGTGGGAATGTTTCGGGCTGATTTAGCTGACATGAAACAGTCAGCCATTGTTGTGTTGACCTTGCAGCTCTGGAATGCTATAGTTTGCCATCATGGATTGTTGTACTTGAAGCTCTTCTGCCAGAATATCTGACACTATCATAGTCCCCAAGGCCACTTGTCTGGCATGCTTGCAGGAGACATCTGTCTGTCTGAAGTGTTGGTGTCTGGACCTTTTCCTTTATTTCCTCCCAGGAGTCCAACCTCCTGTTAGTGTCTGCAGCATCCTGCTGTAAATTTTGCTCTGACAGTTGAATATCAAGCTGATCGGACAGTCTTCTCTATCAGTGTCGATCCAAAGCCTTGGGATTGCTTTGCTGCCATTCATTGTGTTCAGGTGACACCTCTAAACTGACTTGACCGAGAGCTTTCATTGTCTTGTCAGTGTGTTTTGTGAATGTTTGTGCTCTGATAAATGGGTTTTTCTTTTTATTCTGAACAAGAATATTCCATTATGCAGTGATCTGATTAGTATTATTATTAGGGATGCACCGATACCACTTTTTCCAGTACTCGCCCGATACTGGTACTTTTATTTTTGTTACTTGCCGATACCGAGTACCAATACCGATATTTTTATTGCATTTGTAACTTTTTTTAAATATTGGGTACAGAAACCAAAAGGGTATGTATAATGTTAGTTGGTTAACTTCATTTATCAAATAGATAGTCAAACCAAAATTTATTCAGACATCTTCAACATTTCTCACATTATATTCGCTATAGTTTAGAAAATTGTAATAAAATATGACAAGAACTCAGAGTTACACTGTGTCAGAACAAATTCATCTTGATAATGTTAGATCATTTTGATAGAAAGGTATGTAATGGATTATAATCAACCAAAATAATTCAGACAGCTGTTAGTATGACAGTATTTACACAACTATCAATACTTAGTCGGGCAACCCTTAGCCTCAATGACAGCATGTAGTCTCCTGGGCATGCTGTTATCCAGCTTCATGCAAACCTCAACTTCAGTTTTTTCCCAGACTCGGTCTGAATAATTTTTGGTCCCATATTTTTTATCAGTTTTACTTGTAGTCCACTGTATGAAGAATTTTTGGGTGTAATTTGTCACAATTTACTTTATTTTGCTATCCTCACTTACATAATGAACTATAGTGTCCTGCACTCACTAGTAAAAAAATATCAAAAATTATGTGGTCTCTGAATCATTTTTGGTTTCACTGTATATCCTTCGGTTATTTTCACACTTAATTATGCCCATTAAAATGTTTTTTACAAGTTTTTGTTACTTTCACTGTTTTTTTTTGCTCTGTTGTACATCATCTGTAATTTAATAGCTTAGATTGGCGACTTAGTACTGTATCACGCGCTTTGCTGTAATAATGCAGGGAACCACTCGCTTTAAATCTCCTAACTGTGATATTTTCATGAATAGAAGTCGCGTTTTTTTCATCTGAAACATGCACCGATTTATTTTCCAAAGCCACTCATATAATGCAGAAACACTCAAGCAAAACACGCGCAACGCGTGCACGTATTTGTACTGGTGCAGAATGAGAGGGACAAGTACACTACAGCCTAGCGCATTTCACACAGGCGGCTAGATTCACTTTCGCCAGAAAGTCGTGTATGCCTAAGGTTGAAAATAAATGATGTTTATAGTGAATGCCCCTATGAATGGTTTTATTTTTACGATTTCGTTTTAATCCAAATGATGCGTGTGCTAAGTGAGTGAACATCAAAGATCACACCACAAGAATTGCGCCGCTCTCTCTCTCTCTCTGTCCCCTACGCGTTAAGTAACTTGTTCATTGTTTTACTTACTTGTTTTTGACATATCCGACCGAACTTCAAACTTTCCAGTGATGTCTGTGAGAAAGGTATATTCACTCGACAAGCTCGCGCATCTGCGCCACTGTGCGCTCAATCCACTCAGCGCGCTTTGCTTATCAGCTCGCGAACATCAGCTATACAGGCGTATATTATAATAATTGCATATATATACTTCGTAGTAGACATCCTTAACTCCTTTCTGCTGTCTGTTTTTGGTGTTTCTTTGTCTGAATATGGCGCTTATCACATGCTGTGTGGTATCGGCGTTTGGTATCGGGGCATTTTAACGAGTACGAGTACAGGAGACCAGTATCGGTATCGGTGCATCCCTAATTATTATTATAAGACCAAACAGACTGAAGGCATTGCAAAGCTGATAGTTCATCCATTTACAATAGCTTTCCCATAATCTTTCAGATTGTATTTGTAGCACAAACAATGCATATATTTTTTATAGGCTTAGTAATTGTTGATTGTACTTCTTTAAGGCCTTTGCAGTGACGATTTTATGTTCTCTTCAGAATATGACAGACAGTTAGCACCCACCAAAGCCATGGCAGCGGCTTACCTGGACCCCAACCTGACCCATGCCCTGAACCAGGGGGTCAAACCTCGCTTCAGCGCAGGGATGGAGCGGACAGCTGGGACTCTGGAGCGCGTACTCAGAGTCTTCCACTACTTCGAAAGCAGTAGTGAACCCTGCACCTGGGCCAGCAACATCCGACACGGGGACTCAACCGATGTCAGGGTGAGTCTGCAGATCAGCTGGGTCACAATCCTAATGTTCTCCAGGATATAGAATACTATATCGGATCATATCGATTGCAGAGAAGAGAAATGCATTGTCATTGTTCTTATGTATTTTTGGCAAATATTGAGGCTATCAGATTTATTTATTTATTTTTTACTTGCTGTGTTTATATGGCAGGTATCAATATTTGCTATTGTAATGTTTTAATATGCATGCAGGATTCTTTTTAAGAGCTTTTTAATTATTATTATCTTTCAAAAACCTTAATTAATAACAAACTAACAATAGATTTATTACACTGTCATATTGCTACATAGATTTTTTTCATTCATTATTAAAAGCAAACAGACATCATCATATGAGCATTCGTTTTTGATAAAACATAATTATTGGCTAATATCTGAAGTTTTATAAATTGCTTCATTATTGTTAATAGGACAATTTTAAGTGACTTTTTAAGTTCTAAATTGTGTATTTGTGTAGGGCCCTATGAAATCAGTTTTTTTTTTCTCCCAAATTCCATTAAATTTTTTTCCAATTTCCGTTTTTTTCTTTTTAAATTTAAATGTTTTCAATAAAAATTTTCTAGACACTCTTTTAATGGTTAAATTCAATTTAATTAATCATAAAGCATGTTTGATTTATTGAAATCATGAAACTTATACAATTTAACAGCAATTTATTAAAAGTTTAACAAACATTTAATTAAGGCCCTATAAAATGTTTTTTTTCTCTCTCAAATTCAGTTCTATTTTCACCTAATTCTGTGTTTTCCATAAATGTTCTGGTTTCCATTTCAATGGTTTCATTCAACTATAACAACCAAAAGCATCTAATTAATGGATTTTATAAAATATTTTGATTATTATTTTATTTAATAGTTTTTCAGAAATACTGTTATGTATTTACCTTTTCCTGCTAAATAAATTCTGGTAAATATTTTTTCTGATAAATATTCCTTTAAAAATATAATTAATAAGACTAATAATATATTACTGATTGTTATTTAGTAGTAATACTATCATTACATTAGGTAATATATTTCTGTCACAGTTTCTTCAAGTTAAACCGGACTTTTATTTTGACAGGTTTGCTGTGAAGACCTTTAAGTTTCTGTTTGTATATGACATGATGACAGGACAATAGTTTTCTCAAAAGAAACTGTAAAATGCTCATGAAGTGACTCTCAAGCAGTTATAGACATTGTTCATGTGTTCATGTATTCATATTGGCTGGAAACATCATCAGCGTCATGTATGTGTGTGGTAAAGAAACCGCGCGTCTGCGCCATTCATACACACTCGCATAAGAACATGTAGGATTCATATTGACATACTATTTTTGTGGCTTAATATTCACAGACACTAGTCCATCTCGCATTTTGATTTAAGTGTACTGACCTACTTTTCATTTATCCATCCAAAATTTTACAAATTCTGTGACATTCCGCCTTATACTGTAAAGTCCGTTTTTATGACTCCACTTTAGTACAACATTAGTCAGAGAGTTACACCACAAACATTCCTGTGCAGGACTAAAGAGGATATTTCCTCTGAGCTCCAGGCTTTTCAGCATTATTTAGAATACAGCTTGCAGTGGCCTAGAACACTCATGGTAAAACCCCTTCAGACAATGGCATGCTATGCTACTCTAAATTATTTAATGAGGTTGGTTTTTGAAGCCAAGTAGCCGTACGACTTCAAAGCGCATTGTCCCGCTTTCATCCTTCGTGTGGCTGCCATTGTCCCAGTTCTCTGCTGTTTTATGCAGGTTTACATCTGATGCTTATCAGTCTTATCAGGTCTGAACCTCATCCAAACCTGGCCCAAACTAAACAGACCACTGCCACAGAAACGTCACATTAACTCACAGTACTTCAATAAATGAAACAGATTGAATTGATGTCTAAGATGAAATTAATGCAGGTGGTTTTAGTGTGATAAAGCCCTAAATTAAGCCAGGGTTTCTCACCGGGTGTTTTTTTTTTTTTTTTTTTAATGTTATTTATTTTTTAGACGTGTTATATTAGTAGTCTATGATGTCTGTAAGGAGATAGAAAAGATCACGGCCATGACGTATTATTCATCACACACTAATGTGGCTTATCAGTTCTTGCCTGATGGCTCATGCATTTTGTAATTTGCATAATAAATTAAATAACAGTTTTTCCATCCTGTTAGACATCATATATTATGCCTCAGCAGACTCTTGCTCTCTCTTGGCCTCATCCATCTCCTCTCTCACCATCGCTGTCTTACATTGATTTGAACCACAGAACTTACTGACCCATAGCATGACACATTAATCAAAGAAAGATTAAACTGAAACTCTTCTGGCTTTGAGCCTATTTTCTTCAGAATATTCTCTGACATTTACTCATTTAGATGTGTCCTGCTTTATATATTTTATGAAGTTTATAGAGTGCTATGCTGTCACTAAATGCTTGTGTATGTGTTTTCAGGGCATTATACAGAAGATCGTGGACATCCATAAGGTGAGGTGTGTGTCGTGCTTTGGTCTGCGCCTGAGCCACCTGAGAACAGGTGAAGTTCATTGGCTCCACCCCGACATGGGCGTGTCTCACGTGAGGGAGAGGTACGAGCACAGCCATCCCCAGGACGACTGGAGGTAAGTCACTGTTTTAGTGCTCATATCATAAGCATAAAACCATTGTTAGGGTTAATAGTTCATTTATTTATTAACTGTTTATTTATCAGTTATATTATTATAAATAGCACAAGGTTGGTTTCTGTTTTTCAGCCAATAGCAAACAAGGAGATTGTTCAGAAAACCTATACTTTCATAAATTTTTTTTTATGTTTTTGAAGGAAATTACTTATGTTCAACAAGGCTGCATTTATTTGATCATTGCAGTAAAAACCATACTATTGTGAAATATTATTACTTTATATTTTAAAATTATACTTTTTTATTTTTTTTTTAAGTTATTTAATATATTTAAAATGTAATTTATTCCTGTGATCAAAGCTGAATTTTCAGCATCCTTACTGCGTTTTCAATGTTGCATGATCCTTTAGAAATAATTCTAATAAGCTGATTTAATAATCTTTACAACAACATATCCTGGCAGGTCGTGAGTCTCGATTCCATATTTGGTGATTTTGGCTTTTAGATAACGATAATTGACAGAGAAATCTAGACATTTGTTACAGAAAAATGCATTAAAAATGTAATAGAGTTTGGATGGCACCCGGTGGCTTTTTGTGGTATAACGCCCTAAATAAAATCTCACAGAAACCTCAAGTTTTTTCATATCAACTTCAAATTTGGAACAACTTATTTAGACATAAGGCTTTAATTTTATACCAATTTTAGGGTAAAACCTGTTATGTAAAATATTTATTATAAATAAAATAAAGTAAAATTAATATAGTGCATTTTATTTAAAGTAAATTTAAACTTCTATAACGTTTTGATACTTTAATATTTTGAAAAAAAATCCACGTTTGCAATAATCTGCTGATTTTCTTCTTTAAAAAGAGACCAACCGTAGGTCTGTATTCCAAAGTGTTAATAAATTACAATAATTTAAGTTCGGATAGTGCACTTTCATGCCTATTTTAAAAAATGGGGGGTGACAGTTAAGGGGTTAAGAAACATTGCTTATTACTATCAATGTTGAAAACAGTTGGGCTGCTTAATATTTTTGTGGAAACTGTAATACATTTTTCCTTGATGCATTACTTTGGTGCATTCTTTGATGAATAGATAGTTTAGAAATAGAAATCTTTTGTACCATTATAAATCTCTTCTCTGTCACTTTTGATGAATTTAATGCATCCTTGCTGAATAAATGTATTAATTTATTTCAAAAAGATCTGACTCCAAACTTTTGCAAGGTAGTGTATTTGAAAATAATGAATTCAATATGATTTCATAAATAGTAATAGTAATAGTAAAATTTCAAAAATAGTAATAGTAAAATAGTAGTAAAAGTTGTGTACATTTTTTAATTTCAGGAGTCTTGGAATTGTAAATGCTGTATGTCAACATTATATTGGCCACCTTACATTTTATATATCAATATCGACATTGGCCTTTGAAAAATGTGTAGTTAAATGTCTAGTTTACTTTGAATGTGTTCTCATCATATATGCATTTAAAAATAAAAGAAATCAGAACTGTGAGCTTTCTGTAGAGGAAAGCAACTATGCTTTATTCTGACATGTCTGTGTGGCCATACAGGGGCTTAGTAAAGATTGCCACCACTTATTTCTGTCATCGTTCCCCCTCCTGCTTGATGTTTCTGTCTGCAATACAATCAAAACACCTCTCACATCTCTGAAATAGCACATATTTGACATATGAGACCACTGTGGTGCTGTGGTACATTTTTATCTGTTATATTATTTTTTTATCTGGTGGTACCTATTGTCACTAGTGGTCTATTGAAAGAAATGATGGTAGTTCAAGCCGAAGACCATTCAGAAAAGTGTTCAATTATGCAAACTTTCCTTTGTTTAATTGCATAAAACAGGAGTCCTGTTCCAAAGTCTTTACATACAGTACGTGCCATGTTATATCTGGGTCATGCCTGTTTTATGAGGGTGACTCTGCACATCGTTCTGTTGTAAAGCATTATGAGAGTGAATGTGCTGTTCATCTTTAGAGGATAAAAGGATGATATAATGGCTTATGTTATGTATAATTCATACAGTGGGGGTGAATAATTCTGCATCACGATGAGGTTGACCCAGTGGGCGGAGCTTTAGAATGAATGTGGCTCATCGTAGTGAGTTTTATCTTAATGATGCTAAATAAAGCAGTGCGAACTTAATTGCTCTATTGTTTATATTCCATTCACGCAGCCGGGGGCTTGTTTCACCCATCTTCTTTCTTCAACTGTTCATTCTGAATGAATGGGCTTTTTATGCGTTTACGGGGAAGTCCGCAGTTCAAAGGATGAGCTTGAGTCTGTTTGCCCTCCAGCATGTCTTCATAATGAAAAACAGAACCCTCGTAATACATGCAGCATTTGTTTTAAAGAAAGACATTTTACCCTCTGCAAATGCAGATCAGCAGGTTAAATTCCTCCTCTTCAGTTTCTGCAGAAATGGAAAAGAAACGCATAGGATTTAACTGCAGGCGACCTCTTGTTTTTTATTGTCTATGATCATGTTTCCCACATGGGATAATGTTATTATTCAGCACAGCCTAAAGTACAGTGGGATAAACTGATTTAAACCAGAAATCTAAACTGGTTCTATTTTGAAAATGTTACTATGTATTGGTGGGAATTTGTGCTAGTATATGTAGAGCAATACTTGTTCATCAGTTTTACAGGTGATATTTTTATGGGCCTGATCATGGAGGGACAGCATTTCTACAGTTGTATGAATATTGAAGCTGAGGCAAATTTTTGCACTACTCAGATTTGTCAAGTCAAATGCTATAGAGTGAGCTAAGAACTGAAAGGAATAGTTGACCCACAAATGAAAACTTGCTTAAAATCCTCACCCTTAGGTCATCGAAGATGTAGATGAGTTTGTTACTTCAGAACAGATTTGGAGAAATGTAGCATTACATCACTTTCTCACCAATGGATCCTCTGTAGTGAATGGGTGCCATCAGAATGAGAGTTCAAACTGCTGATAAAAACAATACAGTAATCCACAAGCAATCCACACAACTCCCATTATTTAACACCTTGTGAAGTGGAAAGCTTTGTGTTTGTAAGAAACAAATTCATCAATTCGTTTTCATTTTAAATCATCGCTGCTGGTGAAAAAATACCTACTTTCACTTTTTCTAGTGAAAAAGTCACCCTTTGTTGTTTTCTCACATCAAAATCCACAGACATTTTGTTTTGAACTACTTTGTACTGTTTTTGCTTGTCAACAGTATTTGATCTGTGCATATTTTTCTCCTGATTCAGACAAGACTGCTTTTCGAGAAAGCAATATTACGGATAGAAGACCCATATTTTAGTTGGAAACAATAGTTTGAAGTTAAAAAATGTTTCCACAATGCATTTTAAAACTATCTGAAACTCAGTTTGTCTTCATGTTTTGTGCATTATGTTTGAGGCAGATGGCAGCAAGTTCCAGGTACATCATCCCTAGCCAATTTAGTGTGAGGCAGGTGCCGCAGCATTCTGACTTGTGCTCAGGTAGAGGGATGTGTAAAACTAATTTAGCGTAATTGAGAGCAGACAGTGAACCAGCTGTGAACGGGGTGTGATTTTTACCTCCCAGACAGACAGCTGCTGAGAGCAGCCACTAATACTGCCATAATTGTGTTGTCTGGCAGACTTTAAAAGATCTTGTCTCACCGGCATCTCTAATCAGTCACATATGAAAGGGAAGATGAGTAAACAGTGCCATAATCTGAACCATCATTGTTAAAGATTCAATACACACAGCGAAGGTGTTCAACCCGAGGGCTTCATTTTCTAAAGCGTCTGTTGTGATTGGTCAGGCTGTATGACAGTTGCCAATCATTGATGCTCCCTTTGATGATATGCCTGAGGGGGGGGGGGGGGGGGGGGGGGGGGGGGGGGGGTGGGGGGGGGGGGGGGGGGGGGTGATTATTTTGGTCGGTAGAAGCTGACAGTTTTGGAGTGTTTGTTCCCCCCCCCCCCCCTTTATAGATATTTATTTTTCCTCTCTCTTCTCTCTGCAGATATGAGCTACGGATTCGATACTTGCCTAAAGGATTTTTAAACCAGTTTACTGAGGACCAGCCAACACTCAACTACTTTTATCATCAGGTGATGGATAGTTTAATCTGGCAGCCTGTGTACTGCTGCCAAACCTTTTGCTACTGTCTCCCTGTATAGACACTTCCTCCCCTTTGTCTACACTCTGCACGGGTGAGTCACACGAAACCTGTCGAGAACACGCCTGGGGCGTATTTCACCCCAAAATCAAAAGAAGCTTTAAATTATATTTAGTTTTACTGTACCTTATTATATTTGGACAATGAAACCTAGTAGCACCAACACAATGTTTTGCAGTTTGATATCATTTCCATGACAATTAAGCATGTTCACTTTTTAGTTCCCAGTGCAAATTGTAAAGTCATGGTGGTCTTTGTTGTATTGCTTTAATTTTTGCAGATCCTAATGGCAAAAAGGTTTTCAGCAAAAATGAGCATCATAATAATGTCACAATGCAAAAAATGAAATAAAATAATGGTCCTACCATAGGTTTCTTTTTCTTCATGCAATATTGTGTACATTTTTTATTTTATATTGTGTATTTCATTTATTTTTGTGTTGTTGTTATTATTATTTTGGGGTGAAATATTACCCTTTTTGTGAGATTCACCCACACAGTGCATTAACAAAAGAAACAGAAAGGTGGTTCACCGTTCAAGGCTCAGGGTCTGTAACTGGTTTGATCCCTGCCAGGTAACAAAGATCAAACCATAAGCTCACAATCATCATTGTAAAACACTTAACCGACAGGTGGCTGTCCCTGTGATAAGTTCATGTCTCTGTTCTGTGTCGTCGTCACATGAAAGATAAGGAAATCAATTCCAACCGGTCCTTTTGTGGCAATCCATACAAAAGACAACAATAATGAATACGAATAACAAGAAAATTTGATTTAAATGGATTGTGAGGAAAGTACATTGGACTATATCAAACTTCATAATTTGTTTTCATGACTAGCAAATTAGCTCTGTATTATTGTATTATGAATGTTTTATTAATTCAACATGCAGTATCGGTCTGTTCCAGAGGAGGAGTGAAATGATCAATTCTGTCATTATCTACTCTGTATGGTCAGTATTGTGTTGTGCCTTTCTCCTTGCTTAGACTAATATACATCTCTTCTGTGCCCAGGTGAAAAGCGATTATATGATGGAGATTGCCGATCAAATTGACCAAGACATAGCACTTAATCTAGGCTGCCTTGAAATCAGGTAGGTGTGATACACAGTATACACTGTTCAAAGGTTTGGGGTCAGTAATTCATCAAATAATCTTGAAAAAACATATTGCTGTGTCTACAAAATTATTAAGTATCATAACTGTTTTCAACATTGATAATAAAAAATAAATGTTTCATGAGCATCATAACAGCGTAATAGAATGATTTCTGGAGGATCAAGTGACACTAAAGACTAGACAAGCCATCACACAAATACAATTATTTTTGATCAAATAAATAGTGTCGGTGAGAGATTTCTTTCAAAAAGATTAGAAAATCTTTCCCAGCCCAAACTTTTCAATGGTAGCATTAATGATTAAATGTAAGTGTTTTCCCATGTCTTTCCACACCTCCGCCCTGCCTCCGCCCCCTCCCTTTCCTCTTCTCCTTTACAGGCGGTTTTTCACGGACATGCGTGGAAACGCCCTGGATAAAAAATCTAATTATGAATTATTAGAGTAAGTAATGCTGTGTTTGGATCATTGGTGTCCAGTTCTCAAATTGTGTCCATATTTACATGAATTATAAAATATTTTTTCAGACAGCATCCTTTTTATTTAACTTGAGGGCTTGTAGTGCAATTAGTTTTGGTGTTTTTCACCTTAGAATAAAAAGAAATAGTTGTAAGAAAGTTAACTTTACATTGTTTTGTGAGAAAGTTGAAATTTGTGAAATGTAAAGTCAAAATTAAGAGCAATCAGGAGATATAAGGTTGCAGTTGTGAGAAATACAAGAGCAATAGAAATAGTCACAGTTGTGAGAAAGAGTTGTAAGTACCAAACATGGACTTCCATTGGGAAACCTGGCTTAACACGTCAAAAAATGTGTCCTCTCAATAACTATCATGACAGAAGGATTAACATTTTTGCATTGTGCCTGGACATTATGTTAGAAATTAAATTCTCATATTACTGCAGTGTTCACTTACGATGTAATGCTGTTAGTGTACTTCAGACCAAGCTCATTCTAGACTGAAAGAAGTACTGTAGTTCTTTGAACCGTTAGAGGATTTCTCTCCCTCTCTTTTTTTTTCAAATTGCGTGTATATGGGTCAGAATAACTAGTCCGTGTTGCATGGCCCTCTATTTTTAGTAGAGTATAATTGATCTTTGCGTATCTCCTGCAGTGGTGCAGGGTCTCCATTATTGTAGTGTTCCTTTACACTGGAAGAGACAATAATCTGTAATAATGGCTCAGCAACAAACAAGTTGCTGTCTCGTTTCTTGCGCTTTTACCCCAAAATCTTATGTTTTGTTCTCTTTTAAAGACTGAAGTCAGTTTCTTGCTGTTTTTTCTCCCTGCAGAAAGGACGTTGGTCTGCGAAGATTCTTTCCAAAGAGTTTATTAGACTCAGTGAAGGTAATAAGACATTTCTGAGCTCCTGTGATGACTTACTCAAAACGGTGGTTGTCTTGATTTATTGGATGTGAGAAAATGCTATTGCTCAGGCAAAACCAATGTTATTACCTGCCTGGCTTCCTCTGTGGTCTCACACCCCTGAGATGTTTTGGCCCAGTTCTGTTTTCCTTCTCTTTCTGAAAAAGCCACTAAAGGGAACCGTTCTAATGAAATGCGGTTTGTCAGAGAGCCTGTTTCCTTTTACACCTGACCTAACTAGTCCCTTTTAGTCTTTCAGTATGCTGTGGCATAATGTCTTCTGTTATTTTAGCTATTTGTAAGGCATTATCCTCTGTAAAATTTGGTATTTGTGAATATTTCTATACAGACAAATTGCCATGATTTTTACACCTTTAAAAGAAAATAATAGAAATAAATGTATGTTGATATTTATTTTTATATTAAAAAACAAAAACAGAAAAAATTTTAACATCCAAATATTATGCAGTTCACCTTTGCAATTTTGCAGTGATAAACTGCTAATTATTTTCTGCTCGTTGCATCATTAATTGTTCTAGTACATTCTAATTCTGTGCGCATTTGGGAATTGCGATTGAGAATGGAAATGGCGTTTGTGTATTTGCGTTCCCGAGGGATTTTCCTGTTCTTTATTAAAGGAGATTTCCTGCATATTTTGTGGCTTTCACTCTCTTCTGCTCTTCCTTTCTATATTTTAAATTCTACCCCCAAAGCAGCCCAAAATCACCTCCTTTTCATTGGTTGCCATGGAAACCCAAGCCCATGTCAAGAGCGAAGAGAGAATTACCGACCAGTTTTGTGGGTTTTAATTTGAGAATCTTTAGATTTACAAATATTCTAGATCTCTCAAGGTGAGGACCCCGATTCTGATTGGCTAATTATCATCTCTGAATAATGATTACTTATTGATAATGTTTACATAATTTGACAGGGCTTGTTTACACCATTAAAGATTTGAAAGCTATTAGAAACCTGTTTGTCATTTTATATTTAGATTTAGACCCCTTATTGAGAAAAATATTTTCTGCAAAGACAGTTTTATTCAAACCTTTAGTGATTTTTCTTTGCTACAGTCTTATTCTTGTGCCATCAAAAGGATTCACGGGCCTCAGTTCCTTCTCTCTGAAGAAATATTGATTTACTGAATTAATTTATAAATGCTTTTTCCTTTAAAAAGTTTCAAATGTCCTTGTTTGTTGCGTTAGGGTTCTTGTTGTCTACGCCTTAAAGGTAAAGTGTGTTAATTTTTGCACCAGGCAAGACCAAACAGGTAGTTCCTCCTCAGACGTGTGCCATTGATTGAGCAGTATTGAGGAAACAAAGCAGCATTTCACAGTGTTTACAATCTTTCTAAAGTCATCTTATGAATGGCATGTAGTTGTCACTAATCTCGGCTAGAAGAATGCGCTTTATCTCAAAAAATTCACACACTTCACCTTTAAGGGTTTATAACTAATATTATAATTTAATTACAAGTCACTGTGTTTTGTCTTTGCAGGCTAAATCCCTGCGGAAACTGATCCAGCAGACTTTTAAACAGTTCGCCAATCTGAACGACGAGCAGTGTATCCTCAAGTTCTTCGAGATCCTTTCACCTATATACAGATTTGATAAGGAGTGTTTTAAATGTGCTCTCGGGGTGAGTTGAGTTTAGATGTTAATTAATTCAATTAATTAAAATAAAGCCACAAGTCATTTACATGTAATAACTCTCCTGATTTATTATTTCTTGTCTTTATGTTGATAGACTACTTTAATGGTCTGCAGTGCCTTCTGTTGGCTGAAAGATGAATAACAATATAGTTTTGCCATTTTTTTCTTTCAAACGAGTACTCATAAGTAATCTTTCATCATTGTGAGAGGACATCAATTTGCATTGTCTCTATCAGTTTATGTGTGTTTCATAAAGTGTTTGAGTTGAATGTGTCTGCTGTTGTGTGTGATAGTCAAGCTGGGTGATATCAGTGGAGTTGGCCATCGGACCCGAGGAGGGCATCAGTTATTTGACGGACAAAGGATCAAATGTAAGTACTGTGCGGTTCGATGGGTGAGGGACTGAACTGATAGACAGTTGGACAGTGAATCTAATGGCTGTATCTGTTTCTTTGTAGCCAACACACCTCGCTAACTTCACACAAGTACAAAGTATTCAGTTCGAGGAGCGAGATCGGAAGGGAACGCTGCAGTTAGATGTAGCTGGAGCACCTGAGGTAACTTCCACACACTGTTTTCAGTGTATCATTTTGTCTTATATGTGGTTTTTATATGTTCTTGTTCATTTTCCAGCCTCTGACGGTAAAAACTACAACACTGAACACAGCAGAGAACATGGCTGATCTCATTGATGGTTACTGTAGACTTGTTAATAGAACTTCTTCATCGTTTATTGTCCGTGTACAGAAAGGTGAGAACACAGAAGCACTCAGGCAAATCATATTAAAATTGACAACAGCCTAATCTTAATAATGTTAATACAATTTCACAGTTTTACTGTTTGGTAGTTTTTTTTTTTAAATCAAATTTGTATTTCTCAATGTTTGTCAACAGAAGGAGAGAGAGCTCTTCCATCTATCCCAAAGGCTCCAAAGTAAGTTGCAAAACTCAGACCCTCAGGTACTATACCACTTTTTTCCCAATAGTTTTTCATTAGATAGATTCAGTTCGTCTTTTTCCTTTGGCCTCTTTGGCTCAGACGTGTGGAATCTCTCAGTGTACCTTCAACTAATGTGACCCGCAGCCCAGCTCCCATGAACGTGGCTGTGGTAGTGCCCATCTGTTATGTCACAACCCCCCTTCACACGCTAATGGAACAGACCCGCTCAGTGGCTTCAACACAGATCAGTGTGGAAAAGGTCATGCTGTGATTAAGTTTGATTGAAAATGTACACGATTCATCTTCTTCAACCTCTGTCACACAGATCAGCAAACCATGAGAAACGGTTGCAAGGAGTCCGGGCCAAAGCCATCTCCATTTCAGGTAAGACACATCCAAGAGGACGGAGATGTGACCTCACATTTTCATTGATAATGAACTTAATCCATAACTAATTCCAACCTGGTTGTGTAACCCTCTGATGTTTTCAATTCTTAATTCAGAGCAGTTCTAGTCAAAATGAATGTCTCTTGTCTTGTTTCTAAAATGCTGGTCCACATTGTAATTCTAAAATACTCTCAAACCCTGCTGTAGTTTACTGGGGCATGTTTTGCTTGTATTATGGGGACTGAATGTCCCCACAAGGATGGTTAAACCTGAAGTCACCTGAATAAAGAGGGTCAACGGTCCCCACAAGGAAAATGGCTTAATGAAATTACTAAAAAATTCAAAAATGCAAAAAGTTTTTTTGAGGTTTAGGTTATAAAAAACAAAGGGTGTAAAAAACATTAGCTCAATGTAGTAACAGTGCAAGTCACTGGAAAGTACCCACCTTGATGGTGCATGTGTTTTTAGTATAACCTACGGAATAAGAATGCTTTTTTTTAATCTATCTATTTATAATAATGGTTTGGGGCTTTGTTTTATTGCTTTGTGTAACAGCCATGAAATACTCTTTTGTTCTGTTGCCTCTCCTCAGTAATGTCTTTTGATGAAGACATTAATCTAATGCTTTCTCTTTCTTTCTTTCTTTCTGTCTCTCTTTTAAATCTTTTGCATGCTGATTGGATCCACAGATGATATTGGTGGGGATGGTAAAGTCCAGTTTTAATATGTCTTATTGCTGAGTTGAGCGGGGCGAGATATTTAATATTCACAATATACTGTACGATCTCGAATCATCTTGTGATTTTCAGCAGAGATTTTTTTTTGGTGATAAAATGCAACAATGTGAATATCCCAATGATTCTAATGCATTTAAGTTTCCTATAGGTACTAATTTTAGTTTTAGATTCCCTCTTTATCTTGTGACTTGATTATATAAATGTAATGATAAAATAACTTCAAATGATAAAAGATGTACACTATATCAATTTAAATTTCAGATTGCTTTAAAGTTTTTTGTCTGAATCAGTTCAAAACTGATTTAACTATTCATTTGCACCATCACTCAAAAAATGTTCACAAAAGTCTCCACATGGCATTTTTTTCTTATTATAAAATGTTGTAATAAATACATTTAAAGGTCGATATTGCAGTACATTATTTTTATGAAAATAATTGAAAAGTCTTACTGATATTTTCAAATTGAAAAGCAAGTAGGAAAACATGCCTTGATTTAACTTTTGAACTTTTGGCTGTTTTGCCAAAATAATTTTTATAGCATTAGATATTTTGAATATTGTCAAAAATGTTATTTTAATACATTTAAAACAATTTTTTATTTTTTATACTTACATATTACTACATATGGTTGTGATTATGATGTTGTTTTACCATTTTAAAGCAACATTGTATATGAATATATCAAACCTCAGAATATTTTAATTTTAAAAATTGTTATTATTCATTATATATATATATATATAGATATATATAATGTAACAACACCACACACACAACACACACCTATATATTTAGTGCTGTCAATTAAAAAAAAACAAATTAATCGCACATTTTTCTGAAATTAATCGTGATTAATCCCACCTAACTTTAAAGTTTTTAAATATACTTTTATATTTCAATAATTTCACATTCAGTCTTCAAATTAATGTAGAAACAACATAAAGACTGTATATTTTTTAATATTTGTTTAATGGCAACTTTTTTTATGACTGAAGGCCAGTATCAATGATACCAATACTGATGTCTCTATAAAAACTGCCCCCCCCCCCCAATATTTAACCACTGACAGCCATTCAACATACAGTATAATTGGGGGGGGGGGGGGGGAGCTATCAATTTTGAACATTTCCTTAGAACTTTTAAAAAAAAAAAAACTTATAATTTAAGTTGAAACTTAAAAACAATTTCTCATTAAACCAATTAATAATAAATGCATATTTAATTAATGCATAAAATTAAATATAGATGAATCTTTAAAGCTATAAAAGTTATTTTTTCTTTTATTTTGTTATTTGATGAACAGGCATCACAGCAGCTGGGTTGTTAGGTTATTTTGGCTGCTATTACTTTTAAGAGCTGCCGCTGCTGAATGTGACGCCGATCTGACACGCATCATATTTTCTCTAACTAACTCTTTTTACCTTTTCTGACCCACATCAGGCCTTCAAGTCTCTATTAATGAGCTGACGAGTTAAACCGGGTGTGTTAGATGAGTGAGACAGTACTGGGCTCCAGGACAGTTTTGAAAACCATCTCAGAGACATGTTCTTAAACGTGACTCATATAAAATATATTACATGCATGCACAGTTTTAAGACAGCTTTAATCACCCTTTTTAGTAACTTCATGACTTAACTATGACCACGACATTGCATGCACGTAGTTATTTCGTGCTTTGATGAAGAGACACGCTGCGAGCCCATTACTGTTTCCGTTTGACTCGCGGCCTGGTGCTGAATGTGAAGGGTGGGTGGTGGGGGTGGGTGGGGGCCAAAACCCCCAAAACAAAAACGTTGGATTGCAGCGGGCGCGTCTGAAAAACGTTCTCCATTCTCGTCATTCTGCGGGACTGAAAATAAATGCATCTGTCAAGAGGAAAAGGGGAAAAAAAGTGACAGGGGACGGCCCCTGCGTTACATGCAGTTTGGTTTTAAATATTTTTTATGGTTAAACGAAACAAAATGCATCGGCCGCGTTAACGTGCACATTTGACACCACTAATATCTATATATATAGATATATATATATATATATTATATATATATATATACAGTGGGGGAAAAAAAAAAAAAAAAAAAAATAAAAAAAAAGTATTAGTCAGCCACCAATTGTGCCAGTTCTCCCACTTAAAAAGATGAGAGAGGCCCGTAATTTTCATCATAGGTATACCTCAACTATGAGAGACAAAATGAGGGGGAAAAAAAATCCAGAAAATGACATTGTAGGAATTTTTTTTTTTTTAAAGAATTTATTGCAAATTATGGTGGAAAATAAGTATTTGTAAAATATAAAACAAAAAATTTCATCTCAATATTTGTTATATACCCTTTGTTGGCAATGACAGAGGTCAAACGTTTTCTGTAAGTCTTCACAGGTTTTCACACACTGTTGCTGGTATTTTGGCCCATTCCTCCATTCAGATCTCCTCTAGAGCAGTAATGTTTTTTGGGCTGTCGCTGGGCAACACGGATTTTCAACTCCTCCACAAGATTTTCTATGGGTTGAGATCTGGAGACTGGCTAGGACACTCCAGGACCTTGAAATGCTTCTTAACGAAGCCACTCCTTCGTTGCCCGGGAGGTGTGTTTGGGATCATTGTCATGCTAAAAGACCCAGCCACGTTTCATCTTCAATGCCCTTGCTGATGGAAGGAGGCTTTCACTCAAAATCTCACAATACATGACCCCATTCATTCTTTCGTTTACACGGATCAGTCGCCCTGGTCCCTTTGCAGAAAAACAGCCCAAAGCATGATGTTTCCACCCCCAATGCTTCACAGTAGGTATGGTGTTCTTTGGATGCAACTCAGAATTCTTTCTCCTCCAAACACGACAAGTTTGAGTTTTTACCAAAAAGTTCTATTTTTGGTTTCATCTGACCATATGACATTCTCCAATCCTCTTCTGGATCATCCAAATGCTCTCTAGCAAAACTTCAGACGGGCCTGGACATGTAATGGCTTAAGCAGGGGGACACGTCTGGAACTGCAGGATTTGAGTCCCTGGCGGCGCAAGTGTGTTACTGATGGTAGCCTTTGTTACTTGGTCCCAGCTCTCTGCAGGTCATTAACTAGGTCCCCCCGTGTGGTTCTGGGAATTTTGCTCACAGTTCTTGTGATCATTTTTACCCCACGGGGTGAGATCTTGCGTGGAGCCCCAGATCGAGGGAGATTAACAGTGGTCTTGTATGTCTTCCATTTTCTAATAATTAGTCCCACAGTTGATTTCTTCACACCAAGCTGCTTACTATTGCAGATTCAGTCTTCCCAGCCAGGTGCAGGTCTACAATTTTGTTTCTGATGTCCTTTGACAGCTCTTTGGTCTTGGCCATGGTGGGGGTTGGAGTGTGACTGTTTGAGGTTGTGGGACAAGTGTCTTTTATACTGATAACAAGTTCAAACAGATGCCATTAATACAGGTAACAAGTGAAGGACAGAGGAGCCTCTTAAAGAAGAAATTACAGGTCTGTGAGAGCCAGCAATCTTGCTTGTTTGTAGGGTTTTTACCAAAATACTTATTTTATGCAATAAAATGGAAATTAATTATTTTAAAAATCCTACAATGTGATTTTCTGGATTTTTTTTTTCTCATTTTGTCTCTTGATGAAAATTACAGGCCTCTCTCATCTTTTTAAGTGGGAGAACTTGCACAATTGGTGGCTGACTAAATACTTTTTTGCCCCACTATATATATATATATATATTAGTTAGATATTATATAAGATGTATTTTTAACATATTTATATTGAAAAAAGGACATAGACAATAACATGAAAATATCCAGAGAAAATACATGTTATACATCTATTTTAACTCTCCTATCCCTCGACCCCCACCCCCCGAAGCATCTAAAAATTCAATTACACAGGTAAAGAAGTTATTATACAAAGGCTAGGACAGACATATCCACATATTATTCCAATATTTGGTTATTTTCCAGAAACTGTATAAACAGATTCCAAATTTGTTGGTAGTCCTGTAGTTTGCCCTTTAATAAGATGTATTTTTTGTTTTAACCGAACTTCATGCAGTTGAATACTAACTCAACACAAGATTTATTTGCCAGAAATGAGTGCAAAAAGAATATTAAGCATAAATCAAAGTGAGCTGCAGTTGCTCCCTCTAGAATAACTATTTTCTGAAACCTGAACAGTTGCTTGCTTCAGTGTTTTTCTTTTTGATAGTGCGTTCAGTTCCCATGTTTCAGTCCTGTGAACTCAAGAAAAACAAAATACCTAGGTGTGTATTTGTGATCTCTCGCAGCAGTAGCTTACAATGGAATTTGATGTTTTGATCTGGTGAAACTAGTCAGCGGTGCCACGTTGGAGACTTTATCTGCTGAAAACACACATCCCTTTCTCTCACAGTAAGGGGAAAATGTTTGCTCACAGCACTCCACTCATGGGACTTCACTGACAGTCAATATGAGCTGTCAAAATCGGTTGACTTTTGCCGCATTGCTGCGTAGAGAACATTTAACAAAGCGTATTCCTTAAAACCAGACAGGACAGACACAATAGTTGTCAAATTACCCATGACTTCATCTGTTTTTCCCAGTGACACCAATGCTTTGGAAAGACAGTTCCCCCTCTCAGCCAGATGTACTCGCTCTTTAAACACACTCAGATATCACAGCTGTGAGGATGTGATCGAAGCCAGCTCAAACTCCTGCAGAATACATAGACACCGAAACACTTTTAAACTTAGCACTGTGGCGTTAATGGGGAAGAGACGACGTGTGTAATTGCCAAGGAGTGTGTGAGTCGTGCTGGAGATGAGAAGATGTGTTTCTGGTTTTGGAAGGGCTGTTTTTAGCTGGTCCTGGTATGTTTGGACTTAAAATACTGTTTTCCCTTTTGCAGAAACGGACGACTACGCTGAGATCATTGACGAAGAGGACACATACACCATGCCTTCCAGTGAGTATCACAGGTTCATACTGATCTCAGACCAGTGTTATGGTGCTCTGGTTTAAAATCACTGTAAAACTGATTGGGCGAGCAAAAAATAGATCATTTTGTGTGTGTTTTCCATGAATATTAACTTGAGAAAATCTAAATTGTATACTGTAAATATTTCAATATTTCAGTATGTCTTAAATGACTTGAAGTCTATAAATCTGGAAAAGTTCAGCTGTTTTAAAAGCATCCTCTAAAGCAAATATATCACTCTACACATTTTCCTAACCTACTTCCTATTATCTACCTGACCTTTGAACATGTTGTTTGGCATCACAGGCACAGAAGCTCCTGAGACGTTTATAGCTGCTTGAGTCGGTGTCGCTTTCTGCTTAGCTGTTCGTTTAGGTCTGAAACTGAACTCTAGACTAGCGTGTTCAGTTTTGTCTATTCCTTTCTGTGCGCTTGTGTCTCAAACGTCATTTGCTCAGTGTGGGCTTGAATAGAGGAAGCTGTATTGTAATAATAGAACTAATTCCATGTATTGACGGGCACTGGGCACATGGACGCTGTGCCATGTGCTTAAAGGACACATGAGAAAGGCACAGTGCAGTTGTGAGCAAGCACTGAAATGGATATGATTTTAAATGTCCATTTTATAAATGGAACAAACATTTAGCTTCGTCATATTGTTATTTGGGGTAAATTATTTAGTAGATTATTGAAAAGAAAGTCTTGTCGCAGTCAAGACTTGAACCTAAGCGTGTGCACTATTGTGCCAATAGTTTTGGAGAACATTTACCTTATTTAAAGCGGTCCTATTATGCTTTTTCACTTTTTCAACTTTAGTTAGTCTGTAATGATGCTGTTTGAACATAAAAAAGATCTGCAAAGTTACAAAGCTCAAAGTCCACTTCAAAAGGAGATCTTTTATTTAACAGAAATCACTTTTCAAAAACTACAACGAATGACTCGTTTGGACTACAACGCATATTTTCCGGGATTTGTGATATCACAAATATCGGCGAATGGGACGAGACATGGTTGAGCTGCACTAGAGAAGGCAACGAGTGTTATCACTATGTCGGAGACACGCTAGCTTTCCCAAGGCAGACTAACTTAGAGTGGTTACAATCATCCAGGTTTAAATCGCGCTCAAATTGATTTGATTTTGACGTAATATTTACACTGAAGCTGGCAGGCGGCTATGGTAAGGGGCATGACATTTCCAGACCAGGCGCCGAGTGCTGCCAATCACAACACACACTGGCCCAGCTAACCAATCACAGCACATTTCGTATTTCAGAAGGCGGGCCTTCATTTGATACAGGAACTATTCGAGCCGTTCATGCCAGACTGGGGAGAGAGGTGTTGTAATAATGTAAAATATGTGAAAAATAATGGGTTTTTTTTTTTTTTTTTTTCGAACACCCTTGTGGGAAGTCGTGGCCTAATGGTTAGAGAGTCGGACTCATAACCCAAAGGTTGTGGGGTCGAGTCTCGTACCAGCAGGGATTGTAAGTTGGGGGAGTGAATGTACAGCACTCTCCACCTTCAATACCACGACCGAGGTGCCCTTGAGCAAGGCACCGAACCCCCAAACTGCTCCCGGGCGCCGCAGCATAAAAATGGCTGCCCACTGATCCGGGTGTGTGTTCACGGTTTGTGTATGTTCACTGCTGTGTGTGTGCACTTAAAATGGGATAAATGCAGAGCACTAATTCCGAGTATGGGGTCCACATACTGGCCACTTCACTCATCACTTTAAAAACAAAATCAAGACTTGTAAAAGGAGGGACCTTTAACAAAACTAATCAAGTCGTGTATGGTTTGTAGTCCAAAATATCTTTTTACTTGAACATTTTTTTTTTATAGCAAACCAATTTTAGGGTTGAGTACATTGAAGTTCTTTTTAAAATTGTGCAATTTTATATATATATATATATATATATATATATATCTAGTTACTTCTGTATATATATAAATGTAATATATATATATATACATTTGTGTCTACCTGAAAAAGAATAATTGTTTCATATATTAAATATAACATTCTTCTTGTGGCATTTCATGTTATTGAAATAACATTAAGTTTTATTATTAAAAGTTTGGTTTGTATTTTAAATAATTTGTATTTCATTTGTCCTAAAACTTTTTAAATACATACATTTTTTAAAGCAAATTAACAAAGGTTTTTATGCCATAATACAGATTGCACTGCTACACAGGACATAATTTTTTATTTGCCTATTTGCTCCACAGGCGGTATTGTTTTTAAGGAAATTATGCAGTTTATTATTAAATAAGTTGCCCACAACTGTGAAATGAACACATAAGTGTTAAAATCACCGGGCCTTATTAACAAGACCTACTGTTTGTAAACATTGCTTTGATTAATTAAAATGTCTTTTTATAAAAGGAAATAATTATCAGTTAATGATGACAATGTTATTCAGTGTTATATTTGCCACTTTGTTTTCTCTCATTATTGGCACAACAGAATATTATGGACTAGATGAAGGTAAAGCTGTTTCTCCTGCTGTTTTAATTCCCTTTCTTCCATATGCTTGAGACTTCATGTGTGACGGTGGGGCCTGTGTGTTGCTTTTGCTTTGCCTGTTTGTGTTTCTTGTGGTTGAATCTTTATATATTTCTTTATTTACTAATGTTGTAAACAGAAAGAATTGGTTTTTTGGATTGATACACACATGCAGAATTTTAACTGACACCTTCGAGTTCCACTGAAGATGCTCCGAACTGGCTTTGACACTTTTACATATGGATGTTCAAAGGGCTTGTTAAGTGATTCTTGATTTGTTCTTCTTAAAGGGAAAGTTCACACAAAAATCACAATTCTGTCATTATTAACTCAAACTCAAGTTGTTCCAAAACTGTATACATTTCCTCATTCTGTTGAACAGAAAAGAAGATTTACTTTCATAGTATGGAAGAAAATACTATGGATATCATTGGGGACCAGAAACTGTTCGGTTTTCCCACAACTTGAGTGTGACTAAATGATGAAAGAATTTTCTTTTTTTGGTGAACTGTCCCTTTAATGAAGAACCATTAGTAAATTTTCTTTACTGAGTCTTGTATGTATTTTTTTTTATTGATTATTGGGTTGGTATGGCATGTATGGGATGGATTCCATATTGAAAAACATTCTGTATATGAACTGATTCAGATGGACTGAAGAAATGCATGGTGTTTTTTTCTTTTTCTGAGTACATAGTGGAAAGTGGCCTTTGATAATCATATATGAAGTGGTATTTTTAAGTGTTGACTGGGTATAATTGGTCTTTCAGCCAGGGACTATGAGATCCAAAGAGACAGAATTGAGCTGGGACGCTGTATAGGTGAGGGCCAGTTTGGAGACGTCCATCAAGGGATTTACATATGTCCGGTATAAATGACTTTTATTGCATTTTATTGATTTATTTAACTTGTATATAACTTACTTATTTATACTACTGCTCGAAAGAAGTCGGTTATGCTCACGAAGGCAGCATTTATGCGTTTTCTGTATTAATATATTTTCAAATGTAATTTATTTCTGTAATGGAAGCCATTACTCTTCAGTATTTAAAAGAACAGCACATTTCAAAATTTCAGCCAATTTTAAATTGATTTGTTTTTTGTAACACTGTAACATTTTTACTGTCACTTCTGATTTAATGCATCCTTACTGAATAAAAGTATTAATTTCTTCAAACAAAAAATATCTTTCTTTAGTCTATATTGAAGTATGAATTACTCAATGTGATGATGATAATGACTTTTACTTTGCAAGAAAAGACTAATGTTGTATTAATCTGAAACAGTTATTAAAATACTTCTTCTTGTTTTTGTGCTGTCAGGAGAACCCAGCTCTTTCTGTGGCGATAAAGACGTGTAAGAATTGCACCTCGGACTGTGTTCGAGAGAAGTTTCTCCAGGAGGCCTGTGAGTGTCAAATCACTGATACCCAGCAGCCAGTAACAGCACTGCATTATCTGTGTCGTTCCCATGGCTGTGTCCGTCAGCATTCCATCACTGTAATTGAGAGGAATGTGTTTTGGATAGTTGGTGCCGAAACTCCAAACATTTTCAGAATGTGGAGTTAGTAAGAGCACAGCTGTTAGCTTTTGTACACCCGAATAGGTACTGGTATGTGTGTGAGAGTGATCGTGGAGAAAAAGTGAGGCACTAATAAACAGAACATAATGTTTTTACCACAGCTTTTAGATCCTTCTCAGATCATTTGATTTAACTGTATAATTCAGTTATTTTGTCTGATTTAGGTACACATGATGCACATCCCACAATTTTGGAAATCAAATTTATTTGAAGTAGAAATAATTTGTAATAACAATCAGTTGTCTCTACTGTCACTTTTGATCAATTTAACATGTTGCAAAATTAAAATCTCACTAACCCTAAACGTTTGAAGAGTAGTGTATGTTTTTCATAATAAATGCAGTTATGTATGCTGCTAAAATGTCATAACATATGATGTTGGATTAATTTTGTCTCCATATGTTCCCACAGTGACCATGCGACAGTTCGATCATCCGCATATTGTAAAGCTGATTGGCGTCATTACAGAAAACCCAGTGTGGATCATCATGGAGCTTTGCACGCTGGGAGAGGTGGGTTTTTCAATCTGGTTTATGTGTAACAATTTGATTTGGGATTGGGGGAGCGTCTGGTACACGTCTTCAATCTCCAAAGGAACGTGACCTGATATTAAACCCATTAAACTTATATTATTCACAAAGATAGCAGCCGGCTTAAGGCTGGAGGAATCCATCATGACTGCTTGTCTCATAAACCGGCCATAAAGGTGTAGTAAAGATGATTGCTAGGGGTGGCTGTATTTCATAGCATGTCTCCGATGATTCAAACCTTACTGAGACACTCTGTGTGCATAGGGATTTCAGATGGAAAACAGTTACCTGGTAAATAGCTAAAGAAAGGTCTGAGTTTGTTTTAGCAGGGGTCCTGCATCAACATAAACCAGTTGTTCTCAACCTTTTTTTTTTTTAACTCCGAAGCCCAAGACAATATTCAAAGACCCTCCTATCTAAGCTATATAAACTCAAAATACGATGTCAGTTGTACATTTTCATTTTAGTGTTTTTTTTAGCATTTTAATTAAAAATGTTAATATTACAAAATGTAAATAGTTTTAAAACTTTAAGGGTCTTAAAATTAAGTTTGATGAGGTCCCCTAGTGGGCCCCAGACTCCTAGTTGAAAAACCACTGACCTAAGATCCTGCTCACACCTGGTTTTAATATCTAAATCACTTGCTGTTGACACATGGGGTAAAAAAAAAAAAAAAATTCATTTAAGACAAAAAACATAAGAAAAATGTAAAAAATTAGAAATCTATAAAAAAAATTCATTTGTAAAAATAAACATCTGGGAAAAAGTTAATGATGCTCCAGCTTGTCGTAAAATCTCCAAAATATATATATATATATACAAAGTATTATATAGATATATATATATATATATATATATATATATAATAGATATTATATAATAGATATATATATTATAGGTATATATTTAGCGTGCATCTAAAAAAAAATTGGGATATCGGGAAAAAAACAGTGTTTCTTTAGGAAAATTTTTGTTTTTTTTTTGGTTTTACCGTAACTTATTTCAAAAAAGTGAAACTTTCATATATTCTAGATTCTTTACATGTAAAGTAAAACATTTCAAAAATTTTTCTTGTTTTAATTTTGATTAGAGCTTGCAGCTCATGAAAGTCGAAAATCCAGTATCTCAACATATTAGAATATTTACATTTGAGTTTCATTAAATGACCATCCCTACAGTATAAATTCTGGGTATCTCTTGTTCTTTGAAACCACAAAAATGTGGAAGACTGCTGACTTGGCAATGGTCCAAAAGACAATCATTGACACCCTCCACAAAGAGGGTAAGTCACAGAAGATCATTACTGAGAGGGGAGGCTGTTCACAGAGTGCTGTATCAAAGCATATTAAATGCAAAGTTGACTGGAAGGAGGAAATTGGGTAGGAAAATGTGCACAAGCAACAGGGATGACTGCATGCTTGAGAATACTGTCAAGCAAAGCAGATTCAAAAACTTGGGAGAGCTTCACAAGGAGTTGACTGAAGCTGGAGGCAGTGCATCAAGAGTCACCACGCTCAGACATCTTCAGGAAAAGAGCTACCAAGCCACTTCTGAAACAGAAAAGAAAACAATGTCAGAAAAGCATCAATGGTCCCAAGTCCTCTTTTCAGATAAAAGTAAATTTTGCATTTCATTTGGAAATCAAGGTTTGGAGTATGGAGGAAGACTGGAGAGGCACAGAATCCAAGCTGCTTGAAGTCCAGTGTGAAGTTTCTGAAATCAGTGATGATTTGGGTTGCCGTTACATCTGCTGGTGTTGGTCCAATTGTGTTTTTTGAAAACCAACGTCAACGCAGCCATCTACCAGGAAATATTAGAGCACTTCATACTTCCTTCTGCTGACAAGCTTTATGGAGACGCTGATTTCCTTTTCCTAGGAGGACTTAGCACCTGCCCACAGTGCCAAAACCACTTCCAAGTGGTTTGATGACCATGATATTACTGTGTTTGATTGGCCAGCCAACATGCCTGACTTGAACCCAATATGGAATCTATGGGATATTTTCAAGAAAAATATAAGAAACAGTCGATCAAACAATACAGACAGATGATGATAGGCTAGTAGTGACCCTCGGGCAGTGCACAGGTTACCACTTTTCCAACAGGGTGGTGCCGGAGCTGGAGGTCCAACCCTTGGGGACTGCGGCCACGCGTTTCCACTCAAAAACTCCTGGGGCGGGTGCCCGGATCCAGCCCAAAAACAAAAAACCTTGCTGGGGCAGGACTTTTCTTGGACGTCAGTAGCGCAGAGCTTTCACTACAGACACAGGTTTGTTCTGCTCCAACTCAAAATCGCTATGTACAGTGATCTGCATATGCAATCAAAGAACCATGAGGGCAATTGGAGAGCAGACGACTCTTTATGCCTTTTCTCTCGCGGTAATTTGGGATTACAGCCACCGATTGATTAAACGCGGCACTGAGCATCACGAAACAAGGCATTTAACAAGCCGTCGGAGTTCAGGGGTAAAAAATTAAAACAAATAACACAAACAAAAATAAAATTATGGCCACAGTTCAGAAAGGCCGACGAAGAGCGCTCCTTCGCAAGAGAGAATAACAATGCGATTGGCGGGTCACATGTTGTGACGATGGTTAGGGGTTTCTGTTCCCTGCCGTGGAAATGAAAATACTTTTAAAGAACTGAACTTTTTCGTTTTGGGGAAATCTCTTTTTTGATTTATCTAGGAAATATTCAATATTTTGAGATACTGGAGTTTGGAACTTCTGAGCTGTAAGCTCTTTTACTGTACATGTAATGAAATCTAGAATATATTTAAAGTTCACTTTTGAAATTAGTTACAAAAAAAAAAATAACTTTTTCACGGATATTTCTAATTTTTGAGAATGGCACGTGTAGTGTCTATACTATATATATGTATATATTTATGTATGTATGTATGTTGTGTGTGTGTGTATGTATGCATCTATGTATTTCAAGTGTCAAGCAATTCAGATGTTCTGTTATTTTAGTCAAGCAACTGTATTAACTATTAGGTTGTGCCAACTTTACATGATCTACGTATGTTATTTTAGCTGATTTAATTATCTGTTGCAGCATATGTGGCAGGCATATCCAAGATGTTCCATGAATTTTTGAGTATGTATAAAGTATGTATGTAAAAACATACAATTCACCCATTATTTTTATTAGCCCTGTTTAGTCAAAGTTTAAACCCTCTTTTCAGTGCAGTGGTTGATTGACAGGAGGCTAGACTGTCCATTATGCATTAAAATGGATCAACATTTACACTACACTTAAGCAGTGGTGATTTTAACTAATTTGCCGGTGACTATGAGTGGAGGAAAGCCATTGAACCTTGTTACTACAGGGTTCCCACGGGTCCTTGAAATCCTTGAAAGTTTGTGAATCTGAAAAAAAAATGTCAAGGCCCTGGAAAGTTTTTGAAAATAAGCATACATAGATACAGGTCCTTGAAAGTGCTTGAATTTATTTTGTGCAAGAAGCTTTCTGGAAAAAAAAAAAAAACTAAACCAAGCAGGGGCCGATTTGTGCACAACATGCAGAACTGTTGTCATGGTCATTTGAAGTGGCCCGGAGGAAAGTCTGTCGTCAAAGTATTTCTGTATAATTGCCTCCCAGAACTGTTAAATGACTGCGTTCCCAAACAGCAGGCATTCACCTCCGAAAGCAAGACCGCATTTATTGTTTTGTCTGCTCACTCAAAGCGCAAGTAATTTATTATATTTGAGAATTATTATTTTCGGTGGCTTCTCTTACTTTTCTTAGTGATATTTAGTGCCAGTTTATCAGGAAGTGATGATTTTGTTCTCTCTGACTCGTTGGATGCTTTATTCGACATATGTTTTATGCGATATTCCAAATGTTAAATTCGCAACTTGGATGGAAACCCTTTAATGTACTGGCGGGGTTAGTATGTTTAAAAGTATGTATTTCCCCCCCAACATTTCCATTTTGTATATTCAAAATTGCATTTAAAACATTAATCTCATAACATTAATGCAGTTGTAGTTGTGCAATGTAAATTAATTTGTTTGATAACAGCCTTAGTGTAAATTTAATCTATTGATCAATTGTAAGAATTTGACATGAAATATGATGCATACATTTAATAAGGTTTTAAAAAATGGCCTTTATAAAAGTAAATAACATCCTGAGGTTAATATCAAAAATATGCAGATAAATGTAAAAGCCGACAGAACACCGATTAAAAAATATGCTTCAGAAATAAACTTGTGACACCCAACCAAATCTTGTCTCAATCACGAAATCCTTCCAGTGCACTGGAACGATCGCTCCCTGAAAAATTCCACAATGCACCGCAAAAACTAGGGAGCATCAGCGCTCACTATGCTCCCTTACCGGAAAGAATGTCACATTTCTGAAGCATCAACTCAAAAGATATAATGACACGCGATAGAAGATTTGAAAAGACAAACCGATTTTTTAGTATATTTCAACATAAACACACAGCTAGACAGGAATTCAACACATCTAATTAACATATATAATTAATATTTGGCTGAAATGGTTTTGTAATTTTTTTTTTGAACATTGTCAACAGAACGATTGTTTGTTTTTAAGAGAAAATAAAAAATTATATTAAAATTATATTGGTCCTGCCTGTTGTTTATTAATTCCAGTGCTGATGTTCTACTATGTTGTCCTTGAAAGGTCCTTGAATTTGAAGTTAACCAAGGTGTGGGAACCCTGTTACTAGTGCAGACATAGACTGTAGTTTCCTGTGACCAATTCAACAGCGCCATCTAGTGCTCAGTGTTAATTTCAAGTTAATTTCGTTTTCTGTGAATTTGCATAAAGCTCTTGAAATACTGTTTCTGTAGTTACCAATCATATTTATGAAAATGTTCTCCTCTTTTGCTTTTCAGTTGCGTTCCTTTCTTCAGATTAGGAAGTACAGTCTGGATTTAGCATCACTCATCCTGTTTTCTTACCAGCTCAGCACAGCTCTTGCATACCTGGAGAGTAAACGCTTTGTGCACAGGTAAGTGTCCACATCGTGCAGGCCATCATAATTGATCATGAACAGCACTCATTTCCTGTTGAACGTTTCTGCAGACAGGATCCCCATCTAGTAGCATTTCTGGATGCATATTTATTATGGAAATAAGGTAGAAAGAACAGCTCTTATAGATGTCTACTCAGCACATTCTAAAGTAAAGTCTCTCTTTTGACAGAGCAGGCGCGTAACAGTCCGGCAAATTCTTCGGAACGTTCTGGCTCCGTCACACACATGTGGACTGTGTGAAGCGGGTTTTTTTTTTTCCCGAGATCCAGACAAGCCTTGGTTGTCTTAGATACATGGAGGACAGCTCTTATTATAAAGGTATTAATGTACCCTCTTTAGTACAGATCAGAAAGCCAACACAAAAACATTATTGCTTCTGAATGTGAAACATTCAATATAATATAGTAAATAAAAATATAAAAATTAAATTTATTGGATGATATTGAGTTGCTTTGAGGATTTTTTATTTTTTGTTCGAAATGATGAACAGCAAAAGCATTGACAGCAAATCTAAGTTCTTTCCTACTTTAAATTGTGCAACAATTATGTTCACAAACCATAATAAAAAGAGTGTTATCATCCGCTTGTGTGAATGCTAATATAGTTTTAATTATCGTTATCTTTCTTAGTGTGAATGAGTCTTTACACCTGACTGAATGTACAGACCTCTACTCATTTTCACTCTCATTGTCTCTTTCTCTCTTCACAGCCTCTAAAGGAAAACTACCTATTAAATGGATGGCGCCAGAGTCAATAAACTTCAGACGTTTTACCTCAGCCAGTGACGTGTGGATGTTTGGTAAGTGAGTGTGTGCTCTACTTCGATGAATTCCTCTGTTAGAAACAGAGAAACTCAGTCTCTTTTGCATGTTCAGACAATGAAAAGTTAGCATTAGCATTATGCATGCAGTGCATTTGGGACATTTCAAAATTGTGTGTAAAGAGAGCCTCTACTTTTGCGGAGTAGAATTGGAATTTTTCCATTCTGTGTGTGTAGCGACAGTTTAATGAATAGTGTAGATCAGGAAGTGACAGCTCTTGTTTTATAGCCACCTTTAATTAGTGTTAAAGTTGAGTCATTAGAGGTGGAATCTTGCAGTTGTCTTCATGTGTATCTAACCTCACTTTGTGTTTCAGGGGTGTGTATGTGGGAGATACTAATGTATGGAGTGAAGCCGTTTCAAGGCGTGAAGAATAACGATGTGATAGGCCGGATTGAGAACGGCGAGCGTCTGGCGATGCCACCCAACTGTCCACCAACCCTCTACAGCCTGATGACCAAGTGCTGGGCATACGACCCCAGCAAACGACCACGATTCACCGAGCTCAAAGGCCAACTAAGGTCAGTCCACACAACTTTGCACAAATTTTGCTCGACTCGTTATGAACAGTTATTATTGATTAAATTCTAGTATTGAATTGTTGGTCATGATTTTGAATATTTCTTTGTTGGCATATGTAAAACTTGATATATTAGTGGTCGTCTCCACACTTACATTAACCCTAATGGTTTAGAGTCTCATGACCACAGTAAATCAATCTGCCTAATAGCAGTAGAGGGCGCTGTAATACTGTAGATGTCTGACTACAGTGATTTTGTTTAAAGATTGTTAGTCAAAAAACATCAAGTAGAGATTCAGCCCAACATGAACCCATACTTGATTGCGAATAGACCTGTAAAGCAATTTACAAGAATTTGACAGCAAAACTGTGGTCATTTACTAATCTGGTTTAGGGCTGTGTGGCTCCAATACATAGCTTTGTGTATATTATAAAGATGCTGTACATTTACCATGGTTGTTACGGATTCATGTAAGTTGTCCGTATTTGTATGTGCACTCTATTTCACATTTTCTGAAGTTCAAGATACAAGAGCTTTATGTGACGTCAAGCTGATGCACACTATAATTAGATTTGAATGGGGAGGTGAAATATTTTCTTTACTTTACTCTTTACTAGTTGGTGTCATTACATTGGGTTTATACTTATGTTGTACTTTATATTAATCACAAATCACACATTTTATATGCATATTTTACTCTTTACTTTTTCACTTTTTATATTTAGATTATTAATAGTTAATATAAAGCAAATGTTCACTGAACATATTCATTGGAATTATTATTTTATTTGTTACACTATTTTATAGTGTAACTTGCAGTTGCGGGATTTCTAAAATAAAAAAGACTTTATTGATTTATTTGGGGAAAAAATCATGCTTAATTTCAATAATTATTTATTAAATTGATCAACAGTGACAGTAAAAACATGTAGAATGTTCTGATTTCTATTTCCAATAAATGCTGTTCTTTTGAACAGAAAACAGTTATTTTAAATTGTACTAATAACATTAATAATTGATTAACATTATTAAACATTGATACATTTTAGTGACCATAAACTTTTGAATGGTAGTGTATATGTAAGTGTAAACACTCAGAAGGGCATTTTAGAGGAAGTTTACTGTTTTTATCTCTTTCTGAACTGTTTAGGCATACACACACACACACACACACTCCCTGCATCTTTCATGATACAATAGTATTGAGTTCCCAAATGTCTGTTCATGTCCGCACATGCAGTCAGTTCCCGTAAATGCTGATGGAAATAGGAAAAAACGAGCTGTACTCTGACAGGCCATCAAACACCTGAATCCCTAATAATCTGAGGAATCTGGTCTGCCTTCAAAAAAAAAAAAAACATCCAAGTTTTCTATTTGCAAAAACAGATTTGACAGCACTAGATGTTTCCAAGATCTCAAGTTATACACAGATGTCCCAGATATCCAGATTGAGGCAGATATGTCATGTTGCATCTCAAATATAAAATTCATTCCTTTTTAGGTATCTTGGATGGAGTGAATTTTTTTTTAAATGCGTATTGGAAAATACAGATCCCTTTCTCTACCCTCATTAAATCTGCAGTACATTTCAAGTGTAGAACGTCTGTTTCTAGGAAACCATGTAAATATTTACACTGTTAACTGCATTTATAAAGCCAAATTACTGCCATAACTAGTGCTGAAGCTATCAGAGCAGAGGTTTAGTCAGTGTCCTGTTGTGTTTGATAAGGAAATTAGCTGCTGTATGCTTAAGGTCTGTAATTAGTGGATTTATGGTCTTTATGATGTCATTTCAACGTCAGTGTTGATGGGTCTTGTTTTAAAAGCGCTTCACATTTGTGATGGCTAAACAGCTGTTGTAATATAACAAAGTTTATCTAACTTCTTCAAAAGTGTCTCTTAAGGTTATTACAGTGAACACTGAAATGAAGTGAGGATTATGAAATGTAATGAAGTCACATGGGTTTGACACACAGGATGCTTAAACTCTGAAGTCCATTGTCTGTTCCTCAGAAGTCTTTGTCAGCGGTAGCAAAAAGAATGTCTAGTCCAAACAACTTGAAGAATGAATCATTATGTTTGTCTTTGCACTTGATAGTTTGAGTCTAAACACTATTAGCAGTAGTTTGTGTGTATGAATTTCTATGTATGTTCAGATGTTTGGTACTTCATTCTAGAGTATATAGACAGTGTAACGTCTCAGTGTTTTTTTTTTTACTATGTAACCCTCGTTTCCCTGAAGGAGGGAACGGAGACGGCACGTCGGAGGACCGACGAAATTGGGATCTCGCTTAGAGGGACCAATCTACTTCGAGTGTAACTAAACGAGCCAATGCACATTGGCATGCGATTATTGCATCCAGCTGCTGCTGATCACAGCGTGAGTATAAGTAGGCAGCAGGTGCAGCGCATATTCAGGTTTTCGCTGAGGAGCCGAGCCGGTTACCCGGCCGCTCAGCGGTGGTACAGGCGCTGTGCGACGGAACGTGACGTCTCCGTTCCCTCCTTCATGGAACGAGGGTTACATACGTAACCGAGACTTTCCCTTTCAGTCGGTCACTCTCGACTTCACGTCGGATGACCGACGAAATTTGGATCCTACCAAAAGGCCACAGCTACTTTTCCCTTCCAGTGTCCTGTGGAAGCCAACTGCGCCCCTAATTTTTGGCGTAGGCCAGGGCTTACCATAAGAGGACCAGCTATTGCTGCTATGGCACTACCCAATGTGTAAGACTGGATAACACTAGGAAAACGTACCCGTTCTACTTGGAACAGGGGCGTTAAGGAAGCTCGAACCTTCCCGAAGGAGGATTCGGAAGCAATACACATATGAACATCCCATAGGTGCATATGGAAGAATGGAGTTGATTGAACCCTCTTGGAATGGCAGAAGTCTGCCGTGGAAACATGGGCTCTGAGGCTATACCGTGGATTTTACATATATGGGATCCACTTAGGTCTTACATCTGGAACCCAGCCTTCTACCGGTTCTCGAGGATTCAGCGAGTGAAGGCCTGGCGCCGGACGCTCCACCATGTCTGGCTGCCGAGGGACGGAGGAACTCAACAGGGTCTACTGTATGGACTCTCTGGAGTGATTTTGCAAGCCGACCCGAAGCCGGGCCTCTCAGTGCTTCTACCCGTTTGAGGTGAAAACACAGGAGGATACCGGCTCCACACGAAGGCTATAGATTTTAGCGAATGTGTTAGGGGTCGCCCAGCACGCAGCCCTTCAGATATCTGTCAGCGAGGCGCCATGAGCCAGCGCCAAGGAGGATGCAACACTTCTAGTAGTGTGAGCTTGCAACCTGAGTGGGCAGGGCACACTCTGTGCCTGATACGGCAGGGTGATGGTGTCCATTATCCAGTGGGCCATCCTCTGCTTTGAGACGGCATTCCCCTTCTGCCGGCCTCCGTGACAGACAAAGAGCTGGTCTGAGGTCCTGAAGCTTTGTGTCCGGTCTACGTAGCACCTTAAGGCTCGGACGGGACAGAGCAAAGCTAGGGCTGGGTCTGTCTCCTCCGGGGGCAGCACTTGCAGGTTCAGTACTTGGTCTTTGAAGGGTGTAGTGGGAACTTTGGGCACGTAGCCGGGCCGGGGCCTCGGGGTTACCTGGGAATCAGCCGGTCCGAACTCTAGGCATGAATTGTTGACCAAAAATGCACGCAAGTTCCCTACCCTTTTGATGGAGGCCAATGCCAGCAGGAGCAGTGTCTTCATTGAGAGGAACTTCAGCTCTACTGCCTGTAAAGGCTCAAACGGGGCCTGCTGTAGTGCTGTGAGCACTAGAGTCAGGTCCCAAGAGGGTATAGAGGGTGGCCGTGGAGGATTTAACCTTCTCGCCCCCCTAAGGAATCTGACGACCAAGTCATGCTTCCCCAACGACCTCCCTTCTACGGGGCCGTGGTTAGCAGCGATCGCGGCGACATGAACTTTAAGGGTGGAGGGAGACAGCCTTCGTTCCAGCCCCTGCTGCAAGAAGGACAGCACAACTCCGATCGGGCATCTCCGGGGGTCTTCTCGGCGAGAAGAACACCACTCAACGAACAGGTTCCACTTCAAAGCGTAGGCGTGTCTCGTAGACGGTGCTCTCGCTGAAGTGATGGTATCAACTACCTCTTGGGGTAGGCCACTCAGAACCTCCGCGTCCCGTCCAGGGACCAGACATGAAGTTTTCAGAGGTCTGGACGCGGGTGCCAAGGGGTGCCCCGTCTCTGAGTCATTAAATCCTTTCTCAGAGGAATCGGCCAGGGAGGGGCTGTCGCGAGGAGCATTAGTTCCGGGAACCAGGTCCGGGTAGGCCAATAGGGCGCCACCAGCAGGACCTGCTCCTCGTCCTCCCTGACTTTGCACAGGAACTGTGCCAGAAGGCTCACTGGGGGAAACGCATACTTGCGAAGGCCCCGCGGCCAGCTGTGTGCCAGAGCGTCCGTGCCGAGTGTTCCGTCGGTCAGGGCGAAGAACAACTGGCAGTGAGAGGTTTCTGGAGAGGCAAACAGGTCTACCTGAGCATCTCCGAAACGTCTCCAAACCAGTTGGACCATCTGGGGATGGAGTCGCCATTCTCCCGGGTGCGCAGCTCGGGACAGCTCGTCGGCTGCCCGGTTGAGCAGCCCAGGAATGTGAACAGCACGAAGCGACCTCAGATGCTTCTGACTCCAGAGGAGGAGGTGGCGGACGTGTTGCGACATGCGACGGGAGCGCAGACCTCCTTGTCGGCTGATGTACGCAACGGCCGCTGTATTGTTCGTTCGGACCAGTACATGCTTGCCTCTTAAGCGCCCTTTGAGACAGCTCAGGGCAAGGTGCACTTCCAGCAACTCGAGGCAGTTGATGTGCCAGTGCAGTTTGGGGCCCCGTCCAAACCCCTGACCCTGCAAGCCCGTTGTACGTGGCCCCCCCGCCGGTGGTTGAGGCATCCGTGCAAACCACAGAATGCCTGGATACCTGCTCCAGGGGCACTCCTGCCCAGTGGAACGCAAGGTCTGACCACGGGGTGCTGGTTTGGCGGCAGGCCGGTGTAACTTTGACCCGGAAGGTGCCGCGTTGCCACGGCCACCTCGGGACTCGGCCATGGAGCCAGTGATGCAGCGGTCTCATATGGAGCAGCCCCAGCAGCGTGACTGCTGCCGTGGCTGCCATATGCCCCAGGAGTCTCTGAAATTGTTTCAGTGGGACCGCTGTCCTGCTCTTGAATGTATTCAGGCAGTTCAACACCGACTGAGTACGTTCCTGCGTGAGGCGTGCTGTCTTTTCGACCGAGTCCAACTCCATACCGAGAAAAGAGATCTTCTACATCGGGGAGAGTTTGCTCTTTTCCCAACTAGACCTGAAGGCCCAACCGGCTGAGGTGTGAAAGCACCAAATCCCTGTTCTCGCACAACTGATCCTGAGACTGGGCGAGTATGAGCCAATCGTCGAGGTTGTTGAGGATGCGAATGCCCTGCTCTCTTGTGGGAACAAGGGCTGCCTCCGTAACGTTCGTAAAGACACGGGGCGACAGGGACAGCCCGAAGGGCAGGACCTTGTACTGCTATGCCCGCCCCTCGAACCAAACCGCAGGAATGGCCTGTGGCGCAGAAGGATCGAAACATAGAAGTACGCGTCCTTCAGGTCGATCGCTGCGAACCAGTCTTGGGGACGGATACACCTGAAGTGCATTTCTGCGTGAGCATCTTGAATGGGAGCCTGTGAAGGGCCCGGTTCACGACTCGCAGGTCCAAGATAGGTCTCAACCCACCGCCTTTCTTGGGTACCATAAAGTAAGGGCTGTAAAACCCCGACCTCTTATCGGCTGGAGGGACCGGCTCTATCATTGGTGGAAAAAGATTCTCCGCCCAGCCCTCCTCCAGGGGAGGGAGTGGTGCATTCACCATCCCTCAAATCACATCCCCGCTCCACCTTTGGGTCGCCTCTCTCGTGCCTCTTGCTCTTCGCTGCCACCATGTTAGGCGGGGGCCTGGACCGGGCGGGGCGCGTGCCCTGGCCGGACTCCACGGCACATGCTTTTGCTGGAGGCCGCACAGCTCTGCTTTTTTTTTTTTTTGTTTTGCGGTGGCAGGGGGGGGCCGCCCTCGGCGACGGCAGCAGCTGCACGTTGGGGCAGGATGTACCTGATGGCCTCATTCTGCTTTGGTCAGCGGAGAACCGCTTGGCAAGTTCTCCACCGTGTCACCGACAGGCTGGCCTTGGACACGGGGGTGTTCAAGAATCGTGTTTTGTCCGTCTCGCGCATGTCAGCCAGACACAGCCAGAGATAGTGCTCCTGGACCCCCATAGTGGACATCGCACGACACCAGAGACCGCGCCGTAACCTTCGTCTCTCGTGGCGCGAGGTCCGCCGCGGTGCGGAGTTCTCTCTGTACTTCCAGGTCGTGACCACCCTCGTGCAAGTCCCTCAGTGCCGTGGCCTGGTGCACTTGCAATCACGCCGTAGCGTGTAAGGCGGAGGCAGCTTTTCCACAGGTCGTATAGGCATCGCTGGGCAGTCGAGTTCCTACAGACCCGGGAGGGGAGGCACGTTTCTCCCTGCCGGTTGGAGGCGGTATTAGGACCAACTGCATCGCAACCGACCGCTCCACGGGGGGACCCTTGTAACCTCCTGACTGCCCCACCATCGAGGGTGGTGAGGAGGAGGATCCAGCAAATCAGTTTCCGGCAGTAAAAAGGTGCCGTCCACGACCTGGTGAGCTCGTCATGCACTTCCGGGAAGAAAGGCACCGAGGCAGGTTGCTGAGAACCAGCGCGGACCACCCCGAGAACCAATCGTGCAACCTTGAGGGCTTGGGACACGGTGAAAGTCTTCACTCGAGCCCTACCCCTACGGCGTTCTGGGAAAGCATAGCCATTATTTCTGGAGCCGATCCAGGCATTGCTACGGTCCCGGAGGAGAGCAGCGCAGCCGAATCTTCCTCTCCAGAAGGCTCTGGCTCACCCTCCGATGCTGCAACAGACATCCGATCGTTGGGGGGAGCCTCGTAAGAAACAGGTGGTACCCCCCGGTAGGGTCCAGCCTGCTCATTTTTTTTTTTTTTTTTTTGTTTTTGTTTTTTTTTTTTTTTTTTTTTTTTTTTTTTTGTTTTTTTTTTTTTTTTTTTTTTTGTTTAGAGCTCCGCTGGTTTCAAATCCTCTCTGGTGGGCACCATAGGGGAATTCCTCACCGTGACCGTAAGACCAGTCCGCCCACCGCGAGAAAAAGGCTCCCCCGGCTTTTTGCCACCAGAGGGAACCCCAGACCTAGGCGGTGGCACGGGCACTCTGCCCCCTTGCAGGTAACGGAGTCCGGTCCGCAACTCTGAGATGGTCATACCCCCCCAATGGGAGCATGAGCCATCCACGAAAGCCACCTCAGCGTGCTTCATGCCCAGGCACGAGAGGCAGCGATCGTGACCATCACCCAGCGCCAGGTAACGACCGCATCCAGAACGCCCGGGTGATACGTTGTCTATAGCAAGACCCACATCGTGTTTATAAAGACGTAACGTCAAGTTTGCCCAGCAACGTCGTCTTTAGAAAGACGCACCCGAAATTGCTCTTTTAGGGGAAAAAACTCTTTTAGCGTGCTGAGGCGCACAGGGGAGATGGCCGTCTGCAACACACAGGGGTAGTGCAGCCTGTTGTTTGCAACCCACTCGACACGGGAAACCACAACCGCTGAAGCGCCGTCCGCCAACACGAAGAGCTCTCCAAGAGCGTGCTGAACTCGTTCAGTCTTCTCTCCGTAGAGTAGTCAGGAGCGGAACGATGTGATCGCTCGGCTCCGAAGCGAAAAGCTGAATATGCGCTGCATCTGCTGCCTACTTATACTCACTCTGTGATCAGTGGCAGCTGGATGCAATAATTCCATGCCAATGTGCATTGGCTCGTTTAGTTACACTCGAAGTAGATTGGTCCCTCTAAGCGATATCCCAATTCGTCGGTCACGATGTGATTCGTAGTGACCGACTGAAAGGGAACACATGTTCTGCAATAGCTGTGATTGTTGTGTCACAGCCACAAAGTAAAAGTAGTCTCTTTTTTAACTGACTTGCCCTCTGTTTTTTTTTTTTTTTACATTCTTTTGGTTCACAAATGTGATTAATCCTAAGTGAAGTTCACCCCAAATGAAACTTCTGTCATTATTACTCCGCCTTCATGTCGTTCCACACCCGTAGACCTTCGTTCACTCGAACAAATTAAGATTTTTTGATGGATCTAGAGCGTCTGACCCTGAAATCGACAGCAAGCAACGGAAGATGTACACACCAATCCACAAAAAGTACAAAAGTATTCTCGTAGCTTCGTACATTACGGTTGAACCACTGATGTCACATGGATTATTTTACAGATTCTCCTTGCTACCGGTCCTGGGCTTGGAACATTTCGTTGCATTGCTGTCTAGCAGAGTCAGACCGCTCTAGATTTTAATTGTTTAAACTTGTTAATCTTGTTTTTTGGTTTTGACATTGGTTTATTTGAACTGTTTTACACACAAATCTTTGGTTAAGAAGGCTTTTATTAATATTGTGGTGGGGTGCGTGAGAACAGAATCCACAGTCTCACATTTCCTAAACTTTTGTTAGAAACATTTGCCGTAATCCTCGAGCTGTGCATGGGCGTGAACTTATAGACAATCCGTTGTTCGGTCTGTTTAATGCTCACTTCTCAGCGAGAGTGTGTGGTCCTAGCTGAATGTAATATTTACCGCTAGTTTCCAAAATCTAGCTGATCTGCTAGTCTTTTTTTTTGGAGAGCCTGAGACCCCTGCAACAGTCATGGCTGTGTATGATGGTCTGGGTGTGGGGAAGTTCAGCAGGTCTGGATTGATCACAACAGGTGTCCCTTCTGTTTATCCTGCATCTCTCTCTCTCTCTCCTCTCTCCTCTCTCCTCTCTCTCTCTCTCTTTCTCTCTCTCTCTCTCTCTCTCTCTCTCTCTCTCTCCATCCACACACTCATGGTCTCTCTCAGAGATAATAGAGTTTCCAGAAATAGTCCCTCTCTCAGTCAGCTTGCATTCTCTCACCCCTAAAACTTACATGCTCCAGCATTTCTTCGCACCTCTTGCGTTTCTGTAGCCACCTCTGAGCGCGAGACTTCATGTACGAACTTCACATATCGACACTTTAAGGACTGTCTGGTGAGTTTTAAGGTCATTACTAACATTTCCATCTGTTAAGACTTTTGTTTGATCACTAAAGCCATTGCTGTGAATTTACTGGAGTTTATTGTGTCTATATTGGGGTCTATCATGAGCAGACCCCACCCTGAGATCACTCTACCATTCAAAGGTTTGGGGTCGGTAACAGTTTTTTCAAAATGTTTTTGAAAGAAGTCTGAAATACAGTAAACTGTAATATTGTTGGAAAAAAATATAAAAATTTAAATAACTCTTTTCTATTTTAGTATATTTTAAAATGTATTTTTTATTCTTGTAATTTTAATTTAATTCCTTTCATGGCAAAGCTCAATTTTCAGCAGCCATTACTCCAGTCTTCAGTGTTACATGATCCTTCAGAAATCATTCTAATGTGTTTATTTGGTAATCAAGAAACAACACTTATCACAGTTGAAAACAGTTGTGCTTGTTAATATTTTGTGTAAACGGGGATGTATTTTTTTCGGGATGTAACATTGTAAATGTTTTACTGTCACATTTGATCAATTTAATGCATCCTTGCTGAATAAAAGTATTAATAAAAAAAATAAAAAATTGAGCATGTGAATATTCACCCTAAGGCAGTTTATTATGCATGAAGAGTTTGTAAATCCTTATATTAGTTTTCAACATGGCTCTTTTTATTCACACAGTCTAGCATGACAGAAGTTGATGGTTTAAATATGTTAACGTGATGAGATGCCCGTCATCCTCTTATTCACGCTGACTTCTTTGAGCTTGTCATGACGTATTTGATTGTGAAATAGTTTGAATAGTGTTTCAGGCATGTGTTGCTTTTTTTTCCCTGGTAGTCGACCGTGTGTGGGTTGGGATCTTACACTGACTCGTCTGTGACGATAGAGTGACTCCACCTTTCAACCAATTGCATAAAGTTGGAAATGTCATTCTCTTGAACTCACACCCATTGATAAGAATTAAAGCAAAAATTGAGGGAAAATTTGTCATTCACATTTATATAGAAGAGGTTTCTTACCTACCCGCTCTGTAAGAGTGGTTGCAAGCTCAAGTATCCATATTTAGGAATTGTAGTTCTAGAAGAAAGATGTTGTTGTTTGACAGAGGTTTCCATCGCTGTTTGTGCAGTACAATCCTTGCGGAGGAGAAGGCTCAGCAGGAGGAGCGCAGCCGTATGGAGATGAGGAGACAGGGCCCCGTATCCTGGGACTCAGGAGGCTCAGACGAAGCACCACCCAAAGTAAGTAAACAATCTGATGTCCTTGTCAATGTGTAACAGCAAAAAGAACATCAGTTTTAAGTCATTGAATTGTTCATGTGTTTTTCATGTTTTTACATTTATGGTAGCCTGAGTTCATCTGGAACAGCAGATTTATTACCAAGGTTAACAGCGTGTCACCATTTGTCACTCTAGCACATGGTGTTTAGTTAGGAGTAGTAGTATGCCTGTATGTGTGTTTTTAAATGAAAGTGAAAGTAGTACTAGAGTAATTTTCCCTCTGAAACTTTGACTGCAGTATTTTTTATTCATTTTTTGTATCAAAGAAAAAGGCTATAAATGTATTTCCTGTTGTGATTAATTGATTATTGCGCGTGTTTATAGTTAACCAGCACTTTTCCAGACATTCTCTTTGTTTATAACCTCAGCTCTCCAGTGTCAGGTCACGTCTTCTGTCACGTAACATCACTGTGTCTTGGATACAACAGCATTCTAGTTTCTCGTTTGTTATAATTATATAAGGTGAGGTCTGAAGTACTGAGACCACCAAGACAAATTCTACTATTTTCCGTTTGCCTAATTTAATACAAAGAATATAGCTACATTAATTAATAGATTATTAATTATATTATTATATTTACTTATTTGATTTGTGACCTAGATATTTTTATTTTTTCATATTTGAATTTGATTTTGAATCACAGATGTTCAGTGTGATCTCAGTCTTTTGGACCCCTCTGTGTGTTACATATGCTTCCCATATGCAAAAATGCATCTTCCCATGTGGTTCTCTGTCTTCACTTCTCTCTTTGTCTGTTTGAACAAGCTGCGGGGACAATAAATATTATTAGATGCGTCATAATCTTTCCATATTTCTGTTAAGCTAAAGAAAGATTTAAGCTATGTCTGAAAATGAATACAACCATGAAATCAAGAATTTTGTGAAGTCCATGTGTGCCAGCTTTGAGATCTGTATGTCCTAGTGTGCTCCTCAAAGTTGACAAAATTCGTTTTAAAAATGTGCAAATGTATGTGCATTTAAAGGTGGGGTAAGCGATTTTTCAAAAATGCTTTAGAAAACTGATTCGGGCCGACTAGCAAAACAAACTTGTAGCCAATCAGCAGTAAGGGGCGTGTTTACTCATGATGTGGTGGAGAGAGCGTTCAGTGCACAGGACTGACGTTAGCGAGCCGAGCGACAGAAAGAGATGGCGGATAAAAAACAAAAGAGGAAAACATCTGCGGAACAAAAGAAGGCTTAAGGCAATAAGGCAAGAAGTAGGACCCGTGTAAATATCAGATCAGCTTTCCAGCGCTGAAGAGAACTCAAGGAGCGGAAGGCCTGCGATCGGACGCCGAGGTTGCTTTGTTTCTTCTCGATAGGTGAGTAACAGTGTGTCTGTGCCGCAACAGCTAAAGTCTGTCTACACCGGACATGACAAAGCAGCCTTTGAAAATCATTTGAAATTTGTGTTAATACGTCATGAATAGAACGCATCAGCAGTTTTCTCTCAGGGATTTGTCGTGTCGTGCCGCGGCGCATCCAGTGTAGACCATAGATATGTATATAAACAGTATCTATATGGTGTAGACAGAATCACTGATTATAATGAGTTCCATAGTATTTTGTCGCGCCACGCCACTCGCGTCCGGTGTAGACACGGTGTAACATTGGTTTTGCCTTTGGGGGGGTTTCCAGAACCTATCGGTGCCTGTTTTGCGTCTGTATGTGTGGGTGGACTATCAAAATAGGGGGAGACTCCTTTTGGGGTAGGGCGTGGTTTGTTTTTGTGGATTCAAATAGCACATTGTCTACATAATCGCTTACCCCACCTTTGAAAAATTGTGTAGTCCTTTCTTTTTCAAGGAAAACCAATTTAACATATTGGAATGACTCCGGAGTCTTTTCCAATTTCCTTAATTAGTAGGACAAACCTCCATTCAAAGATTTTTTTTAAAGAAATGATTTTAATATCTGAATAACTATAAATCTTTTATACTAAATAATATAAATATTTGATAAATTATTCAAAAGGATGCATTAAGTTGATCAAAGGTGACAGTAAAGGCATTTATAAAGTTAAAATAGTTTCTATTTAAAAATATTAAATAAAAATTAAACTCTATTTCAAAGAATCCTGAAAAAATGTATTGTGGTTTCCACAAAATATTAAGCAACTTTTTTTAACAATGATCATAAGAAATTATTCTTGAACAACAAATTAGCATATTCAACTTATTTCTGAAAGATCATGTGACAGTGAATACTGGAGTAATGGCTGCTGAAAAGTACATTTCATTTTTTTTTTAAATACATTATAATAGAAAACTGTTTGAAATTAAAATAAAATTTCACAGTATTACTGTTTTGCTGTATTTTTGATCAAATAAATGCTGCCTTGGTGAGCATAAAATACTTTTTTCACATTAAATAAGATCGTGAACATTAAAAAATCTTACCATCCTCAAACATTTGAATTGTAGTTTTTATTTTTGTGATTGATATTTTTAGTCTGCCTGCTTTTTGACAGGGTTTTAAATCCTTCCCTGTCCTGTGTTGCTCACATTGTGGTGACTGATGGGCCAGGCTGATCTCTTCATTCGCTCTGTGTGTTGCTTAAAGCACCTCCTACTCTTACTTTCAAACCCCCTCTGCTTCCTGTCAGACCTGCCAATCATTCTGTCCAGGTGCTGGTGGCTGTTTTTGTGTTCGACTGGTCACACCTGCCGTTGTGCTAATGACCAGAATGAAACTGCGTTCATCCATGTCGTGCCTCACTAAATTTCTGCCTTTGTCATCCCTTCTGTGTTTACTTGTGTTGTTTAGCTCATCTTTCATTGTGTGTGTGTGTACGTGTAGCCCTCCCGCAGACGCCCCATCCAGCACAGCTTCAGTATGGACTGTCTGTCTGCGCCCGCATCTGCTGCTTCTCGCCCTCCACAGCAACCCTTTGGTTCCCAGATCTCCCTTTGCATCCGCCAGCCCAAGCCGCCTGCCTCTCCTCTGGGGCCATGCGATAAAACCATCACTAACCAATCACCACAAATGCAGCAAATGCTACACCAAAACACTCATGCTAATACACAACAGCTTAGCGTACATTCCCAGCATACGTTCCCGCAAACTCAGACCTCGCTTCTGCTTCAGCCGTTACCGCTGCACTGCTCCCTGCTGTTCCCTCAGGGGCCCAGAAGGACTCCCTCTGTCCCCCCCAGTGCCACCCAGCCTGCTTTCTTCGACCCCTACTATCCCTCCATGCAACAGCTGAGCCTGACCCACGTGCCCTACAGATTCTCACAGGCAGGTGTGCTAGGACTGTTAGCGGGGCATCTCAAGAGTTTTACTGTAGCCTCTTCATTTGCACAGGTGATTTTATTAGTGCGTGTCATTTTTAGCTGCAGATTAAATGTTATAGAGTTAAAAGAACAGTATAGATGAGAGAGGCTTAGTGTATTAGAGTTATGTTGACTGTTTATTATCAAGATTAACAGACTAAGTATACACAGTGTGTAATAGAGTGCAACAGTGCCCACCCACTTTTTCATCAGCTTAATTCTGAAAGTAATTTTTCCATTGATTTTTCTCATAGGGATTTTAAACAAAGACTTTGCTTTGAGGTGAATCGTTATGTTACCAAAAAAAGTATTCGACAGTTGTACAGTACTGTCCTTAATGGCTTTTATGAGGGAAATAACTCTTGTACAATCCCATGAGGCATTGCGAATGACAATCAAATAAAACAAATGATGGAGAACTATAAAACTATTGATTTAAAGATGTTGCTTAAGTATTCAGAAACCGTATATTTTGTATAGTTGTATAGTTACAAATATTTAAGTAGATTTAACTACATCATTCAATGTGTTTCATTGGTGTGGGCGGCTCTCTTTGCAGAATCATGGGTAATGTAGTTTTTCAACAGCTTTATTTTTTTTAACAATTATTTGAATTGTTAATTGCAATAAATAATGTATACCTTAAACAAAAGTATATTCCATCAATTAACAACCTTGTAGCTCATAGGTCTGTCTTCAGAGGTTTATAGGTTTTTGGTAAAAATCAGTTCCCCTACAGAGAAAAATGAATGTGATTTTTACTTCCAAAACCTGACTTTTGCACTCTATTGGAAATATATGGATTACATTCCCATGGCGTGTCACCCCTGGAGGAAGTGTAGAGTTAGATTAATGGATAAATAGTACATGTTGGACATAGCTGAACTACAATCACATTATCTACTGTAGGTCTGTTAGTCGAACTTTGCAAAAAAACACGTAAAAAGCATTTACTTACACAATTATTGCTTTAGTCTGACCTATATCAAACTTTAATACAGTAAAGTAATTTTAGTGACTCAACTGCTCTTTTCTGTTACTCTCAATTACTGTGATGCCTTTGTAGTTATTATTTAAGAGCCATTTTAGAATATTTCAGTCATGATCAAAGATGATTTAGGCTAAAACCAAGCTGAAAACTGCTACAGTAGCTTCAGACAGTCTTCCAGATAAAACTCTATGGGAAAACTGCATGTTGCCTCTTCAGTGCATGTAAACTAAACTGTGTGCCAGACCTGTATTAAAATGAAGCATTAACCTGCCATAGATGTGTGGTTTTGTGAATCTCAAATTTAATATCAATGAATGCTTTATTTTCGGAAACACAGACAAAACAACCACATCCGCATTGCCAAAACATCGTTCTTAAAAGAAAATTGTTTCTTGAAGCAGATTGGTGATAAACATCTTTTTGTTTTGATTTTTGGCAGTCCTTCCAATAGTGACAATAATTCCCATCACTTTCATGCCAGTGCTCATGTGGGTTTTCCCCCCCTGTATTAACCCTTATCTGTCATTTAGTGTATGTTGCTGTATGTTGTCACCTACTTTTCTCCTTCTTTTTCCTCCTTTGCTCATCTGGAGCTGTGGTCAGTCGACTCTCTCTATGAACGTGTTTATAAGGTAGATCAGTCCGTCTGCTGTTTTCCCGCCCACAGCTGAGCACAGAGTATCCCAACCAATCGGATGAAGACCGCCTCCTATATATCAGCATTCATTTTTCAACCCCCTCCCTCTAATCTAAAATACCCGCCCATGTACTGTAAAACTATGATAACATTTCCGAAATAACATGTGCATTGTGGTAACATTAACTAACTGCTTGCATTTTATGTTCGACTGTTTTAATTTCTTCCCTTCAACAGCCTGAAATCTTCATCCACACAAAATGCACAAGAATTTTGTGTGCGTCTGGTGGACTGATTTTAACAGCATCTCCTAACATTAACCCGATTGGTCAAAATGTGCTAGTATTTTGACATAGTCATGTGTGTATAATTACAGCCCAGTCGACCTGGTTATCCAAGTCCCCGATCCAGTGAAGGGTTCTACCCTAGTCCTCAGCACATGGGCCAGCACAATCATTACCAGGTACAGTGCTTGCATTAGTCTAATACAGATGGGTAAATTCATTAAGGATGCAGCAGACAACTAGTTGGATTGCAGGTGGTATATAAAGATTATAAGTTTGCTTTATATGTGTCTTCGGCATGATGTAGATGGCAGGGCACTCTGGCCCACATGGCTTGCTTCCCGTGCCAGGTGGGATGTACCCTCCTCAGGCCGCAGGGACTGGGCTTGATCCCCAAGACAGCTGGAATCATCGCAGGGCTGCTCAGGATCACATGTGGAATCCCAGCATGGAGGTTAGAAATCTGGAGGTTTTCTGAATGATGAAATCTAAGCTGCGTTTCACAACCGAATGAGCTGCCAACATAAACAGCATTTTTAGGCATCTCAGAGATGCTCCAAATGAAGACTGTTTTAAACATTAAATAACAAATGTTTGAGGCCTTTTAAGGTAGCTAATTTTGGCCAAAGTCTAAAGCTGCACCAAGTGTGTCCTTCATGAATAAGCAGAGCTGGGTAGTAACTGATTAATAAGATTAAATGACATTTTAAAGTAATCAGACCACAATTACTTTTGTATTGATTGCATGGTTCATAGAATTCACACAATAGCAACAAATTATTTATAATTTATTGATTCTCCATAATTCCTCTTTTTCATATTTTAAATGTTTCTTTCTAAACTAACCTGCCACTTATATACACTCAGAAAGTCCAGTTTTGTGCACATTCACACAAAGACCAGTCACTAGTCAGGTAGCTACATAGCATTTGACCACTGAATATATAAAATTCGTTTCAGGTTCAAGAAGTGTCTTAACATTGCATCAACTACTAATAAACACGTTACTTTTTATTTAAATTATCACTCAGTAGACTATTTAACCATGTATTTAAAAAACCATGAAGGCTTTAGTCTTTCAAACACATTAAAATGCACTAACTAAGAATTTCCGACTAAGAATTTTCATAGTCAGATCGGAATTTTCGAATCTTGCCGATATTCGACTGATAGGCGAATCATATGTTTTGGGGGTGGGGCAAAATACATTACCAAGAGTCAAATCAGACATTCGACAGTCATAATTACGTTAACACACAGGGAAAATGTGTAACGGACACCTCAAAGATACAAACGGGGTAAATAATGTTTTATGTTTTGATTAAAAGATAGTTAACATTAAACGTCTGCGAACCCCTAAGAATTCACAACATTTTTTACAATAGTGCTCTCATTGTAACTTTATGTATATGACTGTAGTTATTAATGTTCTGCATTTCTATTTTGAGCTGTGCGCGTTGAAGATGACCAGAAGAATGAAGCAGCAGGTTTTTAATCAATGGGATTTAACTCATCATTTATCTCATATAGAATACACTTCCTTATTTATACAACATAACGTTAATATTAGGACTTACAGGCTATCTGCACAAAATGCCCCAAATGCACAAACGTGTCTGCGCGGCTCTTAATGAATTCCTTTTGTGGACGCGTTCTTCACACAACAACGTACAGAAACACAGCAACTAAACTCTAAAAAATCACAGCGTTTTATTACAATAGTGTTCTCATTATAATGTTATGTATATGACAGTCCCAGCCATAGTTATTAATTATTCTGCATTGTTGTTGACCTGCTCGCGCTGTTTCCTAAGAGAATACTCACCGTAGCACTACAATGAAGCGCTTTACTGCATCGCAACTCAACCAAATGCATCTTATATGAGATAAATAATGTATACACAATATATATAAACCGGCTGAAATGTTTTGAAATCACTTGTACCCTACCTGATCGAAAAAATCCAGTCTTTCACTCTGCCTGTGTCAATTTGAGTCTTGCTAAAGATTTAAATTGCTGCCGCCAAGATGCTCCTCTGTCATTCACGGATTATGGAAAGTGAAACTTAATTTAAATATAGGGGTGGTTGGATTTATTCACGTACGTTAAAGTATTTATTTGAAGCTTCTTTCTTTTCGGATTCTTATTTATAGCATTATTTTAATAGGCTGTATATTATCTTATTGGGTTAAACCAGTAGTTCTATGTGAAATCAGAAACCCCCATATAGCCAAAATGGCATGATCAAAACACCCCGCAAATATTCAACTGTGAGATTGGTAGTCGAATCAGGCTCCTCCTATTGAAGCATCGAATCTTCGACTATTTGGGGTCACCACTAAAATGCGCAAATTCACGTTATTTCTTATTTACTTGCAATGCAGGTATTCCCAAACTTTTTGGTCAGATGAAGCTCTTTCACCTAATATATTTACTTGAAGCACCCCTGAAATTGTAAAATATTAATTGAATAATTATCAACATTTGCATGTTTCACGTTCTAATGACATTGGTTAATGGTCACATGACATGCAGGTAAACAATAAAATATTTCAGCTTTTTTAGTTGTAATGTGTTTTTGTTTTTGATTATTAACAACTTTTGTTTTTCGTTTTTGAGGTTTTTGTTTTTGGTTTTAATTGTTGCTTTATGTTATTTTAAGATTATCCATTTTTATGATGAAATTAGTTATTAGCTTTTCATAAAACTTACAAAATCTAATGCACTTCATGTTGTTAATAACAATGAATGGAATACATTTTCTGACTCTTTGTAATTATCTTACTTAAATCAATGTGATAAATGAGTTGGGTCAAAAGTAATCTAAACGTAATCAGAAAGTAGTCTGATTATATTACCTAAAATATGTAATGTTATGGATTATGTTAATAACTACAGTTTTTGTCTTGTAATTTGGAATCAGTAACAGACTAAAGAAATTTTAATGAACTTATTTTAGATTCCATTTACGTTTATTTATAATTACAGAGGCAAGAAATGTATGTGAATTGGTTGGCACAAGTATAGACAAACACAGTGTGCTTATGATAACAACACACAAACAATTATAAGCTTTTATGTCTTTGTCAAACACTTTCCATTAAACATTACCTGTTGTCATTACCAAAGTCCCTTTAAGACAAGTCATGTCACTCGGCGGCCATCTTTGAAACGCCTCTCGGGCATGCAAGTGCAACTCCTATCTCTTTGAATGGGGAAACATCAAATTCTACCAAACTGTTCACTAAGCAAATTTCATATTTTAAATCACCAAAGAAATCTGATATCAACTGTGTCATAAATGTTGTTTATTTTGCTCAAATAGCATTATAAAAAGCTTATTATTCAGGCTAGATCAACCAGTGCGCATGCGCAGTCCTGAACGCTGACTGTTTCTATAGCAACCGGGACTTCTAACGGCAGCTGGAGTGACGCGCTGACTTTACTGATTAGCGATTGGCTCTTTCATTCAGAAGGCGGGACTTCCTGCGATTGAGCGGCCTTATTGAGCGTTGCATTTTTCCCCATTCAAAACTATATGAGTGACATGTCTTGGGTATTCTATATCCCCCCGGGCTTACCTGGATGATTTTATTATTATTTTTTGAGGTGATATATGAGTTGTTCCCGAGTCCCTTGTTTGTCCCGAGCAGTTAAACTGCCCACTGTTTTTCAGAAAAAAAGGTGTAGCAATGCATGTAGCACCACTCAAACAGAAGTCACTTTCAAACCAAGCAGATGTGGTTCTTAAACACAATCTACAGTAACAAGACTGGAGTGTATTATCATTTTTATCATGTATATTAGCATATGTTGATAAATTGTGTTTGTTTCAGGATGGTGTGGCTGTGCGCGGTGGTCTGTCTCAGCTGATGGAGGAGCAGTTATTACTGCAGCAGCAGCAGATGGAGGATGATCAGCGCTGGTTGGAGCAGGAGGAGAGACTACTGGTACTGATCCCACTCACCTTCACCTCTTCCATCTCTTCCTCACATTCATCTGCTCATCTTTGTTTCCCCCTGCTTAGCTGTATTATGTGGTTGTGATAGTTTCTAAATTCTTCCTAAAAACATTTTAGTGGAGAATCATGGTGATGTTTATTTATAGCCGCAGCAATATGATATTCCAAACAGTCATTTTCATGTTTGTTTGAGAATAAGTGTTTCCACCAATTGTGGTTTCGTGCTCCATTTGTTTTTTTTGTAAACAGTTGTGAGTGATCCTCACAATTTCACAACATCAGCTTTGGCATTGGGATGTTTATTGCAAATAATTAGCATTGTTGAATAATGAATTAGAAGGCATTGCACTTCTGTGAGAGACTGTGTTATTATTGCAGTGATATGTGTACATATGAATGTTATTATGCACATAAGTGTGTCTGAGAATATTTGTGTGCGTTTGTGGTATGCCAAGTTTTGGCTTACAGTCTCCATCATTTGTATCTTCACTGTGTCATTATGTTCAGTCTGTCTCACAGAAAAAACTCACACAGCTTCCTGTACCAACTAAAAAGGGCATTCAGAGCTCTACCACAGCAAACAACATTCATTCTTTTTCTGCTTAAACTATTACTTTTCCTCACAAACAACTTCTGTTGAAACGAAATGTCAGCTCTTATAGGAATAGTTCATCCAAAAATGATTCGCTCATCCTGATGTTTTTTTAAACATGTAAACAGTTTTTAGTCTGTGGAGCACAAAAGAGGGTATTTGGAAGAATCATGCTGCTCTTTTCCATACAGTGACTGTTCACAGTGTTGCAAGCTACAAAAGTGACAACAAATGCCATAAAAGTAGACTTTTATTAAATTCATTCCAATGCAATTGTGTGATTAACAGACCTAAATATTATATTTATTCATTAATAATTTTTCCCTCCACTGACTGAATCACTGAGTCTGTACATTTAAGCTTAAGAACCAAACAATTTTGATTTGCAAACAAATCACTTGGTCCAATTAGTGAATCAGTTTATTAAAAAGAACTGGCTCAAAAGAATGCTTTGTTCATGAATCTGACTGATTCAGAACTCGGTGAATATTAAAGTATAGTGCATGATTTGTACGGACAATTTTTTTTTTCCGGAGATTGACAGCAATTGTATGGAAAAAAAGATTGTTTAAAGGTCAAATTGAGCAAATCCTTTAATACTTTAAAACTCGTATAAGCTTTTCTGTCATTTTTGACAGATTAAATTTAGTTTTTTATACATAAATAAGATCCACGTAAGATCTAAAATCCTCAAAAAAGTGCATGATTTTATTGTTACTACTTCTAGGAAGTTAGTGGTGCAACATTTCAGTAAATGTTTCATATTTTTTAATTACCTAAAGCTATAGTTTTACTTTTCCTGGTCAAAAATGACCTCAAACATCCAAGGTGTAACCTTTTTCAAAAAGTTCAGTACGGATTAAAAGTTTTTGCATGCCTATTAAAGTGTTTTTGATGCTGTGAGTGGATGAATGAGTTTTTGATCCTGGCCGTTTGATACAGGTGCAGTTTTCAGGAATTCCTCAGTAATGAAGGGTTTTGTTGGCACTGAGGCGTGAGATGGATAAACTCAGCCTGACCTGTATCTGCTGAAAGTTAAATTACTGATCAGAGGAAGTTTTCATCTCTTTGCAGATGTTATACGCAAATGTGCATGAGGGATAATGGGAGGGGAAGAGAGGGAAAGAGAGAAAACACTGAGCTAGGGAATGAGAGAGAGGAGGAGGAGAACAGAACAGGGCTTGGCTTTGCTGAGTTGAGTTGAGGCTCGTCGGCTTTGAGTGAGTCAGTGTGTGTTTAATATGTCTCACATTCAAGAGACGAGTCACTCCACACACACACAAGCGTGCTTAATGGAGATCCACTCCGTGCTCTGCTCCATGCTGAAAAAACGCCAGAAGGAAACGCTCACAGGAAGAGACGGGAAGATGCAGGTCTTCAAATCCTGCTTCGGAAAACTGGTAGAGTAAACTCGGAAGAATGGGAAGGGGAGGGTGCCATTTTAAGTACATCTTTGTGGCATCTTGAACTGTCATGGACTTACATTCCATGGTTTATATTCAGTTGATTTATTTCTGGTTTATCGTTGTCGTTTCAAGGAGTAGGAACAGACATTAGTAAGTGTGTAAAGTTTTGTGAGCAATAAATATGCCTGACCATGTGAGAATGAAATGATTTACCGTGTGAGAAAGTGTTGACCACTTTTCCTAATTTTTGTGGCATTTAAATATCAAATGTGTTCTGATTGGCTGCTACTGTGTCCTGCAGTATTATCATTTTCATTGTCGAAATGCAAATTGCTTTTAGCTGTAGTCTTGTAGGGTCGCTCCAGGTCAGGCTGGGGTGCGAATTAGCACAATAGATGCAACAGACATTGATTTGTCGAATGAGGTGTCAGATTTGACCTTCTTTTTTCCACTGTGTGTGTGTGTGTGTGTGTGTGTGTGTGTGTGGCAGAAGCCTGATGGGAGAAGTTCCAGAGGTAGCATTGACCGTGATGATGGAAGCCTTCAGGGACCAGTGAGTTTCGCTTCATTTTCTTTCTTTTTGTTGAAATACACTACCGTTTGAAAGTTTGGGGTCAGTAGATTTTTATTTTTTTTTAGAATAAACTAATAATTTTATTCAGCTATGATGTATTAAATTGATCAAAAGTAACAGTAAACAATGACATTGTTGCAAAACAAAAAGCTTTCTTTTTAAACTGTTTATTAAAGAATCTAGAAAATTTATAACAGTTGGCCACACTAATATTAAACCTGTTTCAAACACTGATCCAATAATAAATGTTTGTTGTTGAGAATAGCACCAAACCAGCAATTAAAATGGATTTCTCAAGGATCATGTGACACTGAAGACTGGAGTAAAGGCTGCTGAAAATTCAGCTTTGCCATCACATGAATAAATTACAATTTAAAATATATTAAAACAGTTATTTAAAATTGTAAGATTTTTTCACAATATTACAGTTTTACTGTATTTTTGATCAATAAATTGCCTTGGTGAGCATGAGAGACTTCTCTGTAAAACATTTTTTAAAAATCTGGCTTCCCACTTTTAAAATGGTTGTGTAAATCTTAAGAAACATAAGTGTTTTAAGATTAAAGGAATAATTCACCCAAAAATTACAATGGACCTTTTTCGCATTTCCGGGTTTCTCAGCAGCGGAAGTCGTCATAGTTGGGTAAACTTGAAAAGCAGTGAATGGGAGCGCACCACAAATATATTTTTTGCATTCCCAGTTGCTCAAATAGCAAAAGAAAAACTCCACGATAGTGTTTTCATGACTTTCAATAAAAGGAAAAAAATTGAGAGAGACTGATAACGGCAGTCAGAAGAGAAAACGATGTCAAATTTACCATCACTCCCATAGACACTGCGTTAGAAACACCCTTGCATGAGCATTAACTAGTGGTTTTGTAATTTGATGCAAAGGTGATATAATACAAAGAATAGTGTTATAAATGTAGATACATTTAAAAAAAAATGCAAATATGAAAAACTTTCGAGGATTTACGATGCTGATGACTGTTAAACGCGTCTTCACAGTCTTGTGAAAAGGGTCTATTCTGTAATTATTTACTCATCCTCACATTGTTCCAGACTCATTAGATTTTTTTCATGTCTGAATTAAAAAAAAGAGAGAAAAGGAAGGATTTTTACTCAACTCTTTCTGTACAACAACTATTCATAGTGACTGTCTCTCAAGCAAGTGTGTGTGTGTGTGTGAGAGAGTTAATCATCTGATCAGGTCATGTTAAATATAGTGTTCCCCACTCATGGACATCTGCAGTAAATTATATTGTATATGGGCGTCACCTCACACTCGCTGTGGGGGAATTCTGTACATGCACAGGAATTCCACTTAAATAGTTTTTTGGTGAAAGACTAAAAGATTATAGAACTCTATGTTGTACAACTGTGAGATTGTGTGTGCTCTTGTATAGTTACAATGGAGTTCTAAAAATCAGAGCACACTGAAATTCTGGAAAATCTCATTTCAAAAATCTGAATTTTATTTTACAGTTTTAAAGCTTACAAAAAAGATAATTATGATGTAAATTAAAAGTTCCGTACTGTAAATCATTGACCAAAAAAGTAACATTTGTGACATTGATCATGTGACTCTATGTACAGACGGTCAGATATTATTGCTTTCATTGAAGCACAAGATGCTCTTTGACTCATTCTCAAAACATGATCGTCAGGTTTGACACAAACTTGTGGAGTTCATGCAGCTCAAGAATTGCTGTCATTAAAGCAAAAAACGGCACAAACCAAATACTGAGACATTCTGAAAGTTTTAAAGTGATAATATGATCATTTGAAATGCAAAATAGAACCATTTTTATTAGTGATCTCAGACTTTTGGACTCCACTGATAGATCTCAGCATGTCATCTCTTTAGTGAACTAAGTTCATGTGCATTTAGTTTGCCATAGTGTGTTTTTATTAGCTTTAAGGTACTGAAATGTCTATCATAGCTGGATATCTATCCAAAATCAGCAGGATAAATGAGAACCAAGGACAAGGGCCCTTTTGTGAGGAGCCAAGCAGCAGTGGACTCTCAAGAAACCCAATCTGCTCTGCCTTCCCACTTCTAATGTTAACATAGAACAACTACAGATGTTTGCTAGTTTTTTAATGCATTTCATGCTTGTCATGATCTGGAATTGCACAGAACTCCACAGCTGCTCTGTAGAGCTTGTTTGTCTGCTGCAGTGGTTTTGAATGTCTATCCTGTCCCATTGGGCTGTCCTCTTTGATTCACTGTGGTTGGGCAGATGTGTGTGTGTGTGTGTGTGTGTGTGTGTGTGTGTGAGTGTGCGGGTGTGGGTGTGGGTGTGGGTTGGCATGCCAGGCATCCAGGCTGCTCCCCGCCCAGACCACAACAACACAAATGGCACAGTCTGTCTTGACTCCTGCATATTTTAAACTGTTTTTTTTGGGGGGTTTTTGCAGACTGGAAATCAACACATCTACCAACCTATAGGGAAAGCAGGTGAGTTATGCCAGGTCTGTTTAATGTAATATGTAATTTCAAGTTATGAAGTACGATTTTTTTTTATGTTTTTGAAAGAAGTCTTTAATGGTCACCAAGGCTGCATTTATTTGATCAAGAATACAGTAGAAACAGTAATATTTTGAAAAAATATTACAATTTAAAATAATGTTGTTTTTTTAATATATTATAAAATGTTATTTATTCCTGTTATGGCAAAGCTGAATTTTCAGCAGTCTTCAGTGCCACATGATCCTTCAAAAATCATTCTAATATGCTAATTTGGTGATCAAGAAATTTTTCTCTCTATCACTGTTGAAAACAGTGGCTTGAGGGTATTTTTTGCATGCAATGTGTAACTTACATAAAAATGCAGATTGAGTTACAGACTCGTTCCTGTCGTCCTCAGAACACGCAGCTCCTCCTAAAAAGCCTCCTCGGCCCGGAGCTCCCAGCCACCCAGCAGGAGTCTCCGGCCTCAACCCTATAGACAGCTACAATGAAGGCGTGAAGGTACCAGAAATACCGCACGGCATACTAACTCTTTTACAGCTTCGCAATGAATATGTGATGGTGACTTTACAAATAATCGGCTGCGGGTTATGAAACCACACAAAGTTTGAAATAGCACCAAACACACACACATAGCGAGGCTGGTAAGATTAGCATCTGTACTTACGGGTCGCCTTCAGGAGCAGCTAGCATGCCAACAGATGCCGTCTGCCAAGCCTCATTAAAATCATCCTCATTCCTGAAACCCCTTTCACATACACAAGCACACAATTGCTCTGCAGGGTCTCTCATAAAAAGATCCCTGCACACCAAGAAGCCGACAGTTTCCATTCCAGCGCATTTTCCTGATGCTGTGGGTCAGCGTGCAGGGGGTCTCGCAAGCAACAGCAGAAATGCAGTGCAGAATGGAAAATATAATTTGGAACAATGCACATGTAATTGTGGTCTGCTTTGCAACTTTATAGTTTTTAGGAGTTTTACCTGTAGGCGTGTTTGGTCAGTAGAAAACATTTAAGGTCCCATAATAATGCTCGACGAGTGCGGTTTTCTTTCTAGTGCTGATTTTGGGTTGTATTTTCTGTTTGGTTGGGGAATTTAAAAAAAATGTAAAATAAAAATGTAAATTGTGTCACAGTCTTGATGGCTAGTCCGGGACGTTCTCATTGTGGAAACCATTTGATTGGACAAAAAATCTGTAGTAGAAGATGATTTTCAGTATGTTTAACCAAAGAGAAAGAAGTTTGCTTCAGATAACATTTAGGAGTACAAAACTAAGGCACAAAACTGTAATTTTGATTTCATCAGGTCTTTACATGTAAATTTAGTTACACAATTTCACAGAACTAAACTCTGGCGACATTTTCATGGGATTGGATTCAAAAATATATTTGACTTTTTTTCTTTCTTTGCAGCATGTATATGTAAAGTTATATTATTTATTAATCTCTTCCTTTTTCTCTCTCTCTCTCTCTCTCTCTCTGCACACTGTTCTCTTGCTCTGTGCCTCTGCCCTTCCTCTGTTGCACTGTTTTTGCACTGGTAGCCCTGGAGGGTAAGACCACCTGTAGACTCAGTGTTATGTTTCTGTCTGTGTTTGTGCCCCTTTTTTTTAACCGGTTACTATGTCATTACTCAACCTTATCATTTAGAATCATAACTTAATTATCTACTAAACTGAATTACATGGGCTGTATAGATCTTGTCACTCTCCTTGTCTTTTGCTTTTTATATCAGCTGTGATTTTAGCTAATGTGCTTGTAGTGCAATCTAGTGGAGGCTTTGGATCATTCTGCTTGGATTTCCTTGATCTCTTTTTATATTTAACATGGGGGAACTACATCGTTTTGTCATCATATCATGTTTTATATTAAAATCAAGGGTGCACAGATGGATTTCTAATCAGCTGGGTATTGTAGGCGGTGATGGGTCTCCAGTAGTTGCTTGTGCTGTCATCTAGTGTCAAACATGAAATTTGTACCATAACACAGACCTCTTCATTTCATTAGCACTTATGTCCTGTAACATGGAATCAGTAACACAACCTTCATCCTATATCCCTTGTTTATATACATAGCAACATTATATGCTCATACTTGGAATTGAATAATCTTCAGTAATGCAGTATTTTAAAGTTTGTTACTTTGTGTTTGTCTTTAGATTCAGCCTCAAGAGATCAACCCGCCCCCAACAGCTAACTTAGATCGCTCCAACGACAAGGTCTATGAAAATGTGACCGGGCTGGTAAAAGCTGTGATTGAGATGTCCAGTAAAATCCAGCCAGCTCCCCCTGAAGAATACGTGCCCATGGTGAAGGTATGACACAAACTGAGAAATATATATCCATTCTGCAGGTTGCTGAACAACATGCCTTTTGTTCACCAGAGAGATGATCTTAAAGGGATAATTCACCCAAACATGAACATTTATGTCATTATTACTTACCCTCAAGTTTTTTTTAAACCTGTATACTGGTATAATTTCCCTGGAACACCCACAATAAATTTGTTTCTTCATCTGAACATATTTGAAGAAATTTAGCATTACATCACTTGCTCACCAATGGATCCTCTGTAGTGAATGGGTGCCGTCAGAATGAGAGTCCAAAAAGCTGATAAAAACATCACTATAATCCACACGACACCAGTCCATCAATTCATGTCTGGTGAAGCAAAAATCTTTATGTTTGTAATAAACAAATCCATCATTAAGAACTTTTTAACTTGCTTTAGACTAAAATACATATACCCTCTATACATAAAATTGCTTCCTTTTTATATTTTTGATGACATCTGAGAGCTTTCTGACCCTGCATAGACCGCAACGCAACTGACACGTTCAAGGCCCAGAAAGGTAGCAAGGACATCGTTAAAATAGTCCATGTGACATCAGTGGTTCAACCCTAATTTTATGAAGCTATGAGAGTACTTTTTTGCGCAAAGAAATAGAAAATAAACACTTTCTTCAACAATTTATTCTCTTCCGTGTCAGTCTTCACCGTATGTTCAGGAGAGTACAACGACAGACAGGAGCCGGCATCCCTTTAAAAAAAAAAGAAAGAAAAAGCTAAATAGAAATATGCGTGTATGTATGTAAATAAATAAATTCATTAATTAAATAAAAAAATACTAATAATCAAGCACATAGCAAAATTACTAAAGCGTAAAAATCTAAATAAAAACTCCAAATATAAAAATAAAAGTTTATTCAAAATATTAATAAATGCTATTATATTATATAAATAGTATAACACTTATAGCTAAACATCACAAAAACCAATGTTTGATTTGAGAGCCCCAGTGGAGGTTAAGATTATAAGTGAATAATAACTTAATTTTCAGCCTTTTGTTATCTCAAAGCTGTCATATGACTTTAAAAGACTTCATATGGACCACTTTTATGTTAGTTTTATGGTTTTATTTTGTCCTTTTTGGAGCTCGGCATCCTGTGGTCACCATAAACTGTAATTGCATTAAGCTTGTGGGTAAATAAAGAGTACATAATGACAGTACTGTAAGCTTGCTTTCCATCATATCATTGTTATAATTTCGACATTCCCATCATGAAAATGTTTGTTTCAGGAAGTGGGATTAGCACTGAGAACACTGCTGGCCACTGTGGATGAGACAATACCTTTACTACCGGCTCACACACACAGAGAGGTAAACGCATTCACAGACTAACACTAAATACTCTCATTCCCAACGTCCTTCCTGCCAGCTCGGCTAACTGTTACTCTTGTTCTTCCTCTTCAGATCGAAATGGCTCAAAAGCTTCTAAATTCAGACCTGGCTGAGCTGATCAATAAGATGAAGTTGGCCCAGCAGTACGTCATGACCAGCCTGCAGCAGGACTATAAGAAACAGATGCTAACAGCTGCACACGCACTCGCAGTAGATGCCAAGAACCTGCTGGATGTGATTGACCAGGCCAGGCTGAAGATGTTGGGCCAGGCACGACCGCATTAGCCCCTGCTAGAGGACACGACGACGCACGTGACGCCCTGGAAAAACACACCAGCACAGACTTGTACACTAATGGAGTCTCATGGGCCCCTTCACTACTCACTGACCCTCACATTTATGCTGCACGGTAGACCATGGGCCCCATGAGGAGGGCTCTGGATTTATTTAACGGATGAGCTGGACCGGACCAGACTCATCACGACTGGATCTCTTGGAGAACATAGTGAGCCAATGACTGGATGCCGAGAGGGCGATTCTGACCTCCGCTATGAGCTTTAAACGTCTCTGGAGGAAAAGAGACACTCTTACACTGTATCTAATATGTCTGTGTTTCATTGACAAGCCCAAGCTCCACACAAACCTAGATCCCCCTCGGCTTGGGTTCTGGCTCTAGAATCATAGAAGTTGAGACCCTTTTGCACAGTAGAACTTGAGTTGAGACTGGATTCAAAAACTCTGGGTTTGCTTTGCGGACTCCCACGCTTCTCCCTAGGACTAAGAGGGACAGCGTTGTATATTTGGGCCTTGTGCCACCTAGAGGTAAAATAAAGCTATGACTGAATTAAAAAATGAGTGTTGAATGAGTCCTCATGTTTCCTGGTTTGAAAAGAAAATGTAAAGAAGATATTATGATTATACATAGGAATGATCAACAGATTAGTTATATTATTATATATTATGAAATATATATTATATATTATATTTAATATTAATATACTAATAAAAAGAAAACGAAGAACAGAAAAACGCAAGAAAAAGAATAGTGAAAGCTAGTGTTAGAGGCCTTTTTTTTTGCTTTTTGTTAACTGTATAATAAATAAAAACAAAACAAATAGACAGAATACAAAAAAGAATAGAGAAGCTAGTGTTAGTTAGTTTTTTTTGTTAAGAAAAGAAGCAGTTAGTAAATGAATAGAGTGCAAGTCTAAAAGCAGCTATTGGTAGCCAGTGCAATTTGATAAACAGAGGTGTGACATGCATTCTTTTTGGCTCATTAAAAATTAATCTTGCTGCCACGTTTAAGATTAATTGTAAAGGTTTGATAGAAGTGGCTGGAAGACCTGCCAAGAGAGCATTGCCATAGTCCAGCCTGGACAGAACAAGAGCTTGAACAAGGCGTTGTGAAGCATGTTCCAAAAGAAAGAATATATATAATTATATATATATATTCCAACAGTCTATAGATCTCTACAGCTGACTTCATGTTTCAATAGAAATGAATCATGGTCCCTCAAACAACACGTCTTAGAAAACAATTTCACTGTTCTGTCTGTCCATCTATCTATCTATCTATCATCTATCATATATCTACAGATATAATATACAGGTGATCAATAAATTAGAATGTCGTGGAAAAGTTTTCAGTAATTCAACTCAAATTGTGAAACTCGGGTATTAAATAAATTCAATGCACACAGACGGAAGTAGTTTAAGTCTTTGTTCTTTTAATTGTGATGATTTTGGTCCACATTTAACAAAAAACACACCAATTCACTATCTCAACAAATTCGAATATGGTGACATGCCAATCAGCTAAAAAAAACCTGCAAAAGTTTTCTGAGCCTTCAAAATGGTCTCAGTTTAGTTCATTAGGCTACACAATCATGGGGAAGACACAATCTGACAGTTGTCCAGAAGACAATCACTGACACCCTCACAAGGAGGGTAAGCCACAAACATTCATTGCCAAAAAGCTGGCTGTTCACAGAGTGCTATATCCAAGCATGTTAACAGAAAGTTGAACTTGAGTGGAAGGAAAAAGTGTGGAAGAAAAAGATGCACAACCAACCGGGAGAACCACAGCCTTATGAGGATTGTCAAACAAAATCGATTCAAGAATTTGAGTGAACTTCACAAGAATGGACTGAGGCTGGGGTCAAGGCATCAAGAGCCCCCACACACAGACGTGTCAAGGAATTTGGCTACAGTTGTCGTATTCCTCTTGTTAAGCCACTCCTGAACCACAGACAACGTCAGCGGCGTCTTACCTGGGCTAAGGAGAAGAAAAACTGGACTGTTGCCAAGTGGTCCAAAGACCTCTTTTCAGATGAAAGCAAGTTTTGTATTTCATTTGGAAACCAAGGTCCTAAAGTCTGGAGGAAGGGTGGAGAAGCTCATAGCCCAAGTTACTTGAAGTCACAGTGTTAAGTTTCCAAAGTCTGTGATGATTTGGGTGTTGGGTCAATGTCATCTGCTGGTGTTGGTCCATTGTTTTTTTTTTGAAAATCAACGTCACTGCACCCGTTTACCAAAACAATTTTGGAGCACTTCATGCTTCCTTATGCTGACAAGCTTTATGGAGATGCTGATTTCATTTTCCAGAAGGATTTGGCACCTGCCCACACTGCCAAAAGCACCAAAAGTTGGTTAAATGACCATGGTGTTGATGTGCTTGACTGGCCAGCAAACTCACCAGACCTGAACCAGACCTGGTATTGTCAAGAGGAAAATGAGAAACAAGAGACCAAAAAATGCAGAATGAGCTGAAGGCCACTGTCAAAGAATCCTGGGCTTCCATACCACCTCAGCAGTTACACAAACTGATCACCTCCATGCCACGAATTGAGGCAGTAATTAAAGCAAAAGAAGCCCCTACCAAGTATTGAGTACATGTACAGTAAATGAACATACTTTCCAGAAGGCCAGCAATTCACTAAAAATGTTTTTATTTTTTTATTGGTCTTATGAAAGTATTCTAATTTGTTGAGATAGTGAATTGGTGGGTTTTTGTTAAATGTGAGCCAAAATCATCACAATTAAAAGAACCAAAGACTTAAACTACTTCAGTCTGAGTGCATTTAATTTATTTAATACACGAGTTTCAAATGTGAGTTGAATACTGAAATAATTAAACTTTTCACGACATTTAATTTATTCAATGCACAGTATATATATATATATATATATATATATATATATATATATTATTATATCTATTATCAAATTATCAGCGACAGTATCAAAATTTATATAATGATTGAATCAAGGGAGAGACCATGGGACTAGTGTTTGTAATGCAGATAATCTTCAGGCCATTTTGGTGTGGATTTTGTGAAATCAATCCGCTCAATCATGCATATATGAGCATTTTGAAGAACATATTTACAAAAAATCTTAATTATGTGCTCCACAGGAAAATATTTGTTCAATGTTCCTCATTTAGTCTAACAGTAGTATTCACTCATTCCTGACAAAACTGGTACAAACCAGTTTCTGTTTTTCTGTGCATCGCTATCTTAGCCAGGAGGGAATTTTTAATCAGTGTAGTGATGTAGTGGTGCCACATGTTTTATTTCCAGACATATTTTCTGAATAACTGTTCAATGCTCTGTTGAGTATTTCTGCTCTGCTGGGAGAAACTATGCTGGCCAATTACAGATGAGGACTGAACGGTGACATCGTCATTTAAAACATGTCATAATGCGAGTAAGTATTATGTATTGATTAATTCTTTATATTTTTAGGGTGACAATTTTACCATCAGTCCAGGGACTGCAGATGCAAAATAGCCTTCTGGCTAATTCTGGCACATTGTGCATTTATGTATTGTTGATGTGCATTGTCCCTGTCAAATAAACCTGAAATAAATAAATGAAGTCTTAATCAAAATATGATTATTAATGGGTATGGAACCAGTGTTGCTATAGTTAACTGAAGTTAACACAAATAGAGCTATTAAAAAATGTTAATAAATGCTATTGTTCCATTACTATTGTGCCAGTATGTTTCGTTTAATCAGTAAGAAAAAAAGGTATCAACACCAAGCATTTATATAATGAAAAACTTCATTTTGGTAGTTTTCTATTTTGTATCTTTTAAGAAAACTAGAAACTGCGTTTTAAAAATACAATAGTGATGGGATTTTCATTTATTCAACGAGTAAAACTGTGATTTTAAATCCCAAATCATTCCAGTAGGGGGCGGTATATGAATGCACTATATGTCCCTGCTAATGTCCCTTCAAGCTTCAAGACGAGAGAACGACTAAACCCAATTCAGACTTATAAAAAAGATTATAAGCAAATGATTGAGAATAATTACTTGTAAACTTTTAAGACTTTTAAAATGAACATAAGATCTCATTTTAGAGTATAGTAAAAAAACTGTTAACTTACAAAAAATAATATTAGTCATAAAACTCACGTTGAAATTTAGAAACTGAAGCAAAGCACGACACAATCTCTCTTTTTCTGTTTGTTTTTTTTAACTAACTGAAACTCTTATTTTGAAGACTCGTGTTGCGCGCTTGCGTCGAGTCTCTTATTTTAAAAGCTGTTCGTCTGTCCTCCATCAGTGAGTGTGTCTGACTGCCGCTGGCTTCACTCGCCGCTGTGCGCCTGATTATTTTTACGCCGTCGAGTCTGGCGGTGAAATCCAGGTCAGCTCCGCCGGATCGCCAGCCAGCGCGGCTCAGGCTTCTGCTCTCCGCGGACTCACAGTGGCATTTCCTCATTCCACTTTGCAGAGGTACGGAGCTGATATTCTCCTCGTATATGTCTGTTTTTTTGTGCAAATGGCATCAGATGGGTGCGTAATGATACCAGCTGTGCCAGTGGCCCCGCGGATAGATAGAGAGAGGAGCGCAGCGGGTTTAGTCTGGGGCAAAAAAAAGTTCTTAGGACCCTCCGACTTCATATCAGACCGACAACTGCTAGCCGATGGTCGAGCCGTTGCACAAGTTAAGATTATAGACTGACATATTCATATTCTTAGATAAATCAGATCATTTGTCGGAGGCAAAATGAGAAAGAACTGGTCGTGCGTTAACGGAGCCCGCAGCCGGTTGCTTTAACTGAACCCTGAATGTAACCCAGTTCTTCATCCAGACGTGATCGGGCTCATTTTGGGCCAGACAGCGCGAGCATTCTTCTTTTTTTTCTGCCATCATCAGCTAATTATCAAATTTTGTTGTTATATGTTAAACATTATTATAAAAAATCTATATTTTTAAAGAAAATTGTTTAATGCTCAAATATTTTTTTAATAAATATTTCTTTCTTTATTCTTTTGATGATTGCACTTTATACTTTTAATCCAATTTATTTATTTATTATTATATATGTTTTTTTTCCTCCCTGTGCGTTAATCACACAGAGTGGTCTTGTATTATTTGTTACGGAAATGGTGGTTTATGTGGCGTATTAATAATCTGTACCTTAGGCTACTTGTACTAACATATATGGGACAAGAACAAAAAGAAGATAAAAATTGTTAAATTTACTTGTAGGTTAGATTAACGTTTCTTTTAAGAAGAATAATGCATTGCACATCTGATAACAAGAACAACTTAGGACTTTTTAAATTTATTTATAAATTAATGTCATTTTTATCCATAGTTTAGTCATAGTAGCTGTGTTGAGTCAGAAAATGAAAGTAGCATCGGTATGTTGCCATGAACAGCAGGGAAATAACAAGTTTAGCTTTCAAATATACAAAAACGACTCATCAGAATCAAGTTTTCCGGTACTACAATGAAAAATATTCTATTAATTTATTCCCTAACTCACCATAGTTTTTCTGTCAGATTTAGTAATGTATTAATTTAATGTGCAGTAGTTATATTTGGGTTTCTTGTCTTGAGTTACTTGGACTTGAGCGTGATGGATAGTCATTTTCTTGCAGACACCCGTTTTAAATCACATTTGTTCATTTGAGGCTTTGATATTTACTTACAGATGTCACTTTAGAGCTCCAAAAAGATCGAAAACGATCGTAATCTGTGTAACGAGAAGATTGTGAAATGGCTTCTTAGTAATGTCAACGACGTCCAAAGCGATTAACATCCTATTATCCGGGCCCTATTAATTGCTTGTTAATATTTTATGCATGTGAGACTGAGAAGGGGACCCACTGTGAGTGTGTGTTTGTGCCCTCCCGTCTGCCTGTGTGTGTAGCTGTCAGCTGACCCTGTCCAGACTTGGACTGAGTGTGCTGCCAGTGGCTGTCGTGACTAGTGTTCGGCCCAGTTTTAGACTCCACTCTCTGTATCCTTTCCTGTGCGCTGCAGGTTCTGGCCCAGTTGAGAGACACAGACATGATTGTGTCATATGCTGCCAGATAGAGTCCAACAGAGCGTTTATTGTTGCTTGAAGGCATCTGATGCTTATTTCACTTCTGACTTCTCATCTGTGGCATTCAGTCATCGACTCTATGTCCCCCTTGTCTCCAAGGGTTGTTGCCTCATGTTCATTCTGTATTTATGAATGTGAGCCGTTCCTTTGCGTTACCCCTGGATGAAGTTTATCGACACAGAAGGACACTTTCCACTCCTGAAAAATGAGCTAGTGTCCCAGCTGTGATGTCATCCGCTCCAGGCAGACAGCGAGGTGTGTCAGAGTGTCGGCTGATGGATCTGCGGTGGCATCGGGCCAAGTGTAACAGTGAGTTGTGGAGGCGCGTGGAGCTCAGGGACTGAAGAATGATAAATTGGTCCAAAGCGTGAGAGAAGCTTAACAGGACTTATCGTGCATCAGCACCTGCCTACCTGCACAAAACGCACTCTGTTGACCACGGACCGCCCAAATTACCCAGTGATCATCACAAATGGGCAAAATGTTAAGCTCTTGTTCCTTTTATTTTTTATGTATATTTTTATTTTTAAATTATTTTTCTTTTTTTGCTGTTTTGAATGGCTTAACAATATAAACAACTGACAATTTATTATTCATTGACATGTTTTTTATTAGGGAATAAAGATACAAAATATATCCGTACCATAATGGCCGATATTACACATTTTTTTTAATTTTTTTCGTTACATATTTGTGCATTTTTACAAGTTTTCCCCTTTTTCTACAATAATCATGATATTGATTTATGTTGGATATTTAATTGTGCATGCTTAATTTACAGTTTCCCCATTTTCTACATTTATTTTATTTTTTTTCAATGTAAATTTATTATTCAAGGATTTTTTTTATTTGTTTGCACTAAGTAGTTGATCAATATAATTTTTTTTTACTACATTACATTTATTATTCATTGACAAGGAGTTTTATTAAGGATGCACAGTGTATCCGTATCATGTTGGACAAAATTATTACAGATGTTTATATTTATTTGTATTAGGATCTCATTTTCCTCATTTTTGTTTAAATACTTTTATTGTTATTTATGTTTAAATTAATCTTAATTATTTTTTAAATCATTTTTTCATACTTTAGAATGTTGTGACTTGAATTTGTAGTGTTTTATTTTTCAATTATTTTGACAAAAATAGTAGCAAATATTAATAACAAATGAAAATTATTTTCAACTTTGTAGTATTGACCTGTAATTGTAATATGTATTTTTTTGCATAGTGGTTTGAGAATATTGTAGTGGTAAATCACAGTAAATTGAGCACTATTCTGTTGGTGTGTGAGTGATTTGAGGCTGAGAGCTGGGACAGTAGCCCACTCCAGATCGGAACACTCACTGCTTGTGGGAAGAAAGCTTCCTGTCTCGCTGAGAGCAGTCTGTCTGACGCAGAGTCATCGTACGCCAAGCTTCCTGTCTTGCTGCGAACCACATCATCTGGCCTCTGGCACTGAAACGTCAGGTGGCATAAGGGCTTTGGGTAGGAGCCGCACACACGCTGAACCGGGATCAGCTGTCGTTCTGCAAACCCTGCTGTCTGTCATTATCTGACACGCTGCAGAACTGGACCCAGATCAGTGTAAGAAAGGACGCCCCGGAGGATCTTAAAATTACTTGAACCCCCTAAGAACATACTTAGACTGGAGAGAAAACGACGCGGCCAAAAAGAGCGGCTCTCAGGCAGCGATCACAGCCGGACACTTATGGATCGGTCCATGGGAAAGGTCACTCCACCTATGTGTTCACTGCTTAGTCTCCGTTGTTTTAAATAAACCCTTGTTATCTTGCATAAATCAGTGCAGTGCACATCTGCTTTTTAGTTGCAAATACTCTGTGTTTGTCAAGCTGATGTTTCAGCACTTTTTGGGTTCAGATGGATGCCTCTCAAAGTCCTGAGACTGATCCCTACACTCAGAACAGAGGCATATGGCAGAGATGGTCTGATAGGGTTGGGGTCCCTGGTTGGCATCCTGTGGTGGGAGACAGATGGAGGCATGCTGGGGCATGAGGGAACTGCGGTCCTGGCGGAGCAGAGATAAAGACACTAACTACCGCTCAGCTTGTGCAGTCATTGCAGAGCTAAACTTGCCTTTTTACAGGCTTTTATCGCTGCAGGCAATCTTCGCAGTTCGCCTCCTAGTGGCATTCGCAATAACCTTATTGACCATTGTGCTTATAGAGTGCTGCAGTGATGGCATATTTTTGTAGGCTAACCCGGAAGTTAGCATCACCCTAATGCCCTTGAAAAAAACCCAATAGGATTTTTCCATTGACTTTTTGGTTATTGCAGAAAATACGTTCTGTGACCAGCAAAAGTTTTTGTTTCTTTCACATTCCGTTCATCATGATAATCTTCACAAATAAACACTTTTATGAATTTTGAAGCCTAGGTAATACAGTCACCAGAAGTAAAGGCCTTTTCACTCTGAATGGGAAAATTGTCGCACGCGTGTGGTGTGCGATACGTTTGAATCGACCACAAACAACAATAGATCCCTATGGAGCTATTCACACCAGGCGCAATCGTTCGTGGCGTGAAAAAGTGAGGATTTTTTGTTCATCTGGTGTGTCAATCCACTTTAGATATCAATTGGAAGTTATTACGTGGTTTTTAAGCAAAAAACATTTATAATCGCATACATTTTCAAATGTAGCTTGATGATATTTGTACCTCTATTTATATTTTAAGATGTATACTTGTAAGCATTATAGATAGTTTGTGTTTCTGGTGTAGAAACAATCTTTATTTATCTTAATTTAATGCCGTATATTGTGGAGCGAATGATGTTAAATCCATATACAAGATACATATGTGAGGAAAAATGCATTGTTGGTCGGCGCCACCTAGCATGCAGGCGTGAATCAGCAGAAGGCGATCAATCGTTTTGCTCTCGGTGTGAAAGCACCATTCGTCAGCAATTCGTCTCGCTTTTTCGCATCGCGGCCAGTGTGAAACAGATTTAAAGGCACAGTATGTATGATTTTTTTAAAATTAAAATATCCAAAAACCACTAGAAAAGTTTTATATATTTTGCTGACTTGTATACTTACATTACCCCAAATGTTTCAAAGAATGTTTAAATCCAGAGAATTAAGCAATTTTAACTACTTGACCATGGACCTGTTTTATGTCCTAGTGCAGTGTGTTGCCTGCCAATGGCGTCAGAACTCCTCGAATATGCGGTGTTTGTTCGACTAGAAAACATGGAACCCACAAAGACGCTTAATATGTTGTGCTTTTTAATAAGAACCGGTGGCGACCCGAACTGAGTAGCATAAATAACAGAATTCAAATGTATCTGTATGAATTTTAAAACCAGCGTGCTTTTTTTCCCCATACGCACGAACGGAAGGGAGTGCGGGACATGCGGCGACTGTAGGCCTAATAAAAGCTTCCGCTAGCTTTCGAGCAGGTGTGTCCACGCTCGTTAGAGGCCCGTTCACTGTGACGGCTTCGCGCTCACCTGATTCATGCTGCTACGTGTAGAAAATCCATTAGATCATCCCATGGAACAGATTTCTAGACCCGAGTCCCGTAGGATTGAACCGGCCTGGGGGAACCATGAAGACGAAAACACGTCCCGTGGATTTCCACACTCAGATATACAAAATAATAACCCACAAAACAGGGGACTAGTAGATGAGGATATCAGTGAGCTCAGTGTGTGTTGACATTTAAAGTCCCCACCAACTCTGTTAGTCCCATTTAGCAGTTTGTTAGCACTGCCTTTTTCCAGGCGAGTTACAACTATAAAAATTATTCTGCCATACTTAGAAAGAACGTTGTTAGGGAGGCACGATACCACTGTTTTTTCCAGTACTCGCCGATACGATTACTTTATTTGTAGGTAACTTTCAGTTCTCGATGTAACGATACTGATATTTTATTGCTTTGGTAAAAACGCCTTTTAAGCCGTCTGTACAGAAGAAGAAACTAAAAGAGTATGTATAATGTTAGTTGGGTAACTTCATTTATCAAATAGTAGGCAAACCAAAATTTATTCAGACACCTTCAACATTTCTCACATTATCACAGTTTATTCGCTATAGTTTAGAAAAATTGTAATAAAATATGCCTAGAACTGTGTTAGAACAAATTCAGCTTGATAATGTTAGATAACTTGATAGAAAGGTATGTAATGGATTACAATCAACCAAAAATTATACAGCTGTTAGTATGACAGTATTTACTATTCAACTATCAATACTTAGTCGGGCAACTATTTTAGCCTTAATGACAGTCTGTAGTCTCATGGGCATGCTGTCACACAGGTTCATGGGTTTAACACAAGCAACTTCACTTTGTTCCCAGACTTGGTAGGAGGAATTTTTGGTCCCAAATTGGTATCAGTTTTACTGGTAGTCCACTGTATGAATAATTTTTGGGTATAATATATCACATTTTAGTTTATTTTGCTATCCTCACTTTACTTAAATGAACTATAGTGTCCTGCACCCAATAGTAAAAAAAATATCAAAAATTATACCTGGTCTCTGAATAATTTTTGGTTTGACTGTATTATCGTTCGCGGTTATTTCACACGTAATTATCACATACACTGTTTTTTTTTTTACAAGTTTTGTTACTTTCACTGTTAATTTTTTCTCTCTATGGTAGCCTACATCATCTTTAATTTTATAGCATTAGAGCTGCTCCATTGCAGCGGCCTATTACTGTAATCACGCACTTTGCTGTAATAATGCAAGGAACCAGGGGTGGACTTACCCATTAGGCAAAGGTAGGCGACCGCCTTGGGCCCCCTAAAATGCTTTTCATATAGGATATGCGCATTAAGGGCGGATACGTGAACGTTTGCTGTTTACGGTGTTTATTACCACGACAAATGTCCGAGTCAGTGGTGCCTGCAGGTGTACGGCACTGTGAGTACCACGATCGCCGCTCAGACTGACCTCAGATTTGCCCCACAAACATTTCAGCAGTTATAGGCCTGTGCGTCCCATATTTCTGTCGACTGAACCCATGCCGTTAATTATGAATTTATCAGTCTTTTGCATGCCAAAGTCAATTTCTGCATAGAAATATTACGCCAAATAGAAGCAGAAAATCGTGCTATACGCACTTTCATGAGATCGGGTTAGCCTACAACAATTAATTTGTTGGCTATTTTACAAATGGGAATACAACGAATTCATGACAATGTTTACATTCAAGCTACCCGTAAAATTTAAAGTGAAAAGTACTTTAAAAGCGTCTGAAATACAATAAAGTAATTTTAAAGCTGTTTTAAAGCATTTGCTGCATGGATAAAAAAAAAAATAGGCTAATAAATAATTCACACAAAATTGCTTTGCAGCAAATCCTTTAAATTTTAAGGTATTCAGAACAGAGCAACATAAAATCAGAAAAAGCAGCTATACAATTATAGGACAAAGTTTTACATATATGCCATTATAATTAGTGTTTTATTTTTTTAACTGTACGGAATTATAAAATAAAACGCAAATTATAATCGGGCCTTCCATCAATTATAGTGATGAAAAAATGACTCGCCATCTAATTGGATGTGCCTTTAGAGAGAAATGCACGGATTACATAATGAAAGAGTTTATTTTATTAGGAGTCTATTTACTATTTATTATTTTTTCGTTTTAAAGTTGTAATTTAAAGCTTTCTATATATTTTAATCATGTCTGAGTTTAGGTTAATCATTGTGAAGCGCTCCTGTTCAAGACCGAGACGGCAGAAAGCATTTGTTTTCTTTATTTTATAAAAGCACAACGTTTTGTTGATATTGTGAGTGCACACAAATAAAACTAGACCCTTTACCGTTTAGAATGATGTATTACTCTTACCTTTATGAGCAAAAATGACTGCGTATTTTAAGTTGTTTCCACTGTTAGAAAAAAATGCAAGTGATGGCACTGGCGCCTCCGTGTCCTGCAGAGCTTCAGCTTCCACTCCTCCGCAAACGACTGGATATGCACATTTATATAGGTTAAACATTTAAACTAACATTGTGATATACTTGAACTGTTTTATATATAGATGTTATTTTAGGCAAGTCCTGATGATTTGAAAAGGCTAAATTGATCAAACATAGGCTATAGGCTATGATCAATTCACTGTCTGCCGCTGGCCTTTACTTAAAAAAACAAAAAAACTTACATTTAACGAACAAAAAATACTCCAAATGTTTTTCTAAATTTACTTTATAAAAAAACTAAACGAAATATAATCACTTTTCCATTACATACAAAACTGAACTATTTTAATAGCTGAAATAGTAGTATAAGCTTTTTTGGAGTAAAAGGGGAAAAGAGACGGGCTATAGGGCCTATATTTGAGACCCGTGCATGGCTTTAATCCACTTCATCCAACGCTCTTTTGTTCTCATCTGTGAGCATGCTCTTAATATATGTATTTTAGGTGTGTAAATGTATAATTGCCTTTTCATTATTTTTTCAGTTTTATTTAAATTTGTAGTTAAAACAACTAAAAATAAATGTATTTTAAAGTTTAGATTGAGACAGCCGTTGCAACACAGGCTGTTATGCTGAAAAAAAAGGAACCTTAAAGTTGATCTAGGCAAATGTGTGCAAATGTATAGGGCCCATTCCTGCGGTCGGGCCCTCATCTTAGAAATGTCCATCTTGACTATATTTTGCCTGGTGCCCCAATTCACTAAATCCGCCCCTGCAAGGAACCACTCGTTATAAATCTCCTAACTTTGATATTTTCAGAAATAGAAGTCGCGGTTTTTTTTTTTCATCTGAAACGTGCTGCGATTTATATTGCAAAGCCACTCATGTAATGCAGAAACCCTCAAGCAAGCAAAACATGCGCAACTCGTGCACGTGTTTGTACTGGTGCAGAATGAGAGGGACCAGTAGTACAGCCTAGCGCATTTCACACAGGCTGTTTGCTTCACTTTCGCCAGAAAGTCGTGTATGCCTAAGGTTGAAAAAAAAAAATGTTTATAGTGAATGCCCCTATAAAATATTTTTACGATTTAGTTTTAATCCAAATGATGTATGTGCTAAGTGAGTGAACATCAAAGATCACACAACAGAAGTGAGCTCTCTCTCTCTTTCTCTCTCACTCTCTGCCTACCGTCAAGTAACTTGTGCATTGTTTTACTTTTTGACATATCCGACCGAACTACAAACTTTCCAGTGATGTCTGTGAGAAGGGTATATTCACTCGACAAGCTTGCGCATCTGCGCCGCCGCCGCACGCTCAATCCACTCAGCGTGCTTTGTTTATCAGCTCGCGCACATCAGCTATACAGGCGTTAATACTGAATGTTTAACATTATATTAATTGCATACATATACTTCGTAGACATTCTTAATCTCTAATAACTCCATTCTGTTGTCTGTGTTTTTTTTGTCTGAATATGGCACTTATCACATGCTGTGTGCTATCAGCGTTTGGTATCGGGGCATTTTAACGAGTATGAGTACAGGAGTACGAGTTTGCATCCCTTGAACATATTATGGGTTGCCCCAGGCTACAGTGTTAAATAATGTAAAGAATTATTTCTGACTTATTCATTATCATCAATTAAATAGGGATGAACTAAAAATAATTGGTAATTCTCACACAATTAACCTAAATTAATGCCTATGAAGTTCAAATCTGATCCTGTCAGTACTTTTCTGTGAGTTTCTATTGGGTCTGTTGTGTAACAAATGCCCATCTGTCAGTAATGAAGTTTCCAAAAGTACAATGTACTGTATAATTTCAGGAAAATTAGGTCCTGTTTGTCACATTTTCATCAGCTGGAAATGTTGGGGGAAACAAATTCAATCTGCTGTGTTTTTAATGATCAATCATTATCACTATCATTCCAAGTATATTTAACATTTAATGGAGATTGAGATGTGAGTTAGAAACCCATTAATGCTGTAGTGGGGGTTCGAGTCCTGTAATGTCTCTGTCTCTCTCTAATGCTTCAAAGCTGATCTCTGTTCTGATACAGGACACTGCAGCACTCTGCACCAAGCTCTCTCTTTCTCTTTCTCTCACTCTCTTGCACATTCATTCTCTCTCTCTCCCTCCCTCCCTCCCTCATGCTGCAGCTTGACTTTGACATCAGCTCTTCTAGAGGACATCGTAAACACAAACTTTTAGGACTCTAATTATTTACAGCATCTCTAGTTGGCTAAATCACTCTTCACAGGTCTGAAAGAAGGTCACACGTCATTCCAACCAAGCAAAGTCAGACAGAGCTATTGTCAGTGTTAGTTTGAGGAAATGACTAGATAAACTTCTGTGTTAATCAGTCCATCAATGCGTCTATTATACACTACCATTCAAAAAAATGCATTTTGAAATGGAATTCATTTGTGTGATGGCAAAGCTGAATTTTTAGCAGCTATTACTCTAGTCTTCAGTGTCACATGATCCTTCAGAGATCAGTCTAATATTTTGATTTGGTGCTGGAGAAACATTTGTGCTGCTTAATATTTTTTTGTGGAAAGTTCAAAAGAATTGCATTGGAAAAAAAACAACAGCAAAAAATCCCCAAAAATCTAAAACCTTCTAAACTTTTGTTTCTAGATCTAATAAATATTTTTAATGTACATGTACAAACATTTTACAAATCAGTGGCATCAAAAAGTAAAAGTAGTGATGTTGCATAAATCACACTTAAGAAACATATCAACAGATTTGCTCAATGTTGGAATGGATGGTATGGAGAACCCCTTGAGAACAAGTGTCTGGTTTGAGCTAATGCTAGACTTGACCTCCATGACCTCTGCGGTGTGCACCGCTGCAGAATGCAGTAGAGCAGCAAAGGTCTAGCTGTCTAGACGCTGTGGGCGGAGTCCCAGAGGGCTGTCGATTGATTGGCTGAGAGGAGAGATCCTGAAACTGATTAGACACTCACTTCAAAGGCTCGTGTTTGTTTGCATTTGTGTTTCAGTTTTGCTGGTATGTGTGTGTGTGTTCCTGTGCTGTCTGAACAAAACAGGACGGATTGATTGTCTTTTACACCCACATGGCTCCAAATTTGATTGATTTTATTTGCCTTATCTTCATGTAGCGTCTCATCTCCGTGCTCTAAATAACATATCATGCAGTTAGTTATCAATGTAAGACCTGACCTGATCAATAAAACCATTAATGTTTTCAGATCACTTTAGTGTGTTATATTAAAGGGTAAGCACTTTTCTTTTTGGGTTCAGAAAGGAAGTCATCTCATTTGCTGTTGCTAAGGCAACCAAAATCTCCAGCATATTGCATAAAACAGACTTTAATACATCCCACATTTTGCCTTGTTGGCAGTGCAGGATTGTTAAGCTAAATAAACTGTTCACTTAAGAGAGGTGGGCCGAAATACATAAGAGGTGGGATTAAGCGCAGTCACTCAAATTACTTCTAAGGACAACATAGTGATCACAACAGAGTAAAAGAGACTGTCAGGAGAAAGAGGAATGCAGGTACTGCTGTATTGAAAATGATAGGCTGTCAAAACAACACTGTGCAGACAGGCATGTTGTCATAAATTCATGCTGTTGTATCTATTCTAAACTAGCTAGTGTCTGTACAGAAACCAGTTTCTGCGTGTGCAGTGTACAATGTGTGTTTCTTCCTTTTATTTCCATTCTTTTCACTTGTCTTCATCTGTTTTTCTGTCTCTGTCTGTGTATATCTAGTTCAGAATATCTTATTTATGTGTATATATTTTCAGAAATACTTTTTATAGCCAGACATTTTACCTCAGCATTAGTTACTCTATTTTTTTGTTTTTTAATCTCAGAACCGAATAATGTATGGTTCAGTTACGGTTTTCACATGTGCGTTTTTCCGCCAATGCAGGAGTAATACAGTTCAAAAATACTCTGACAGTCTTTCCTTCACTACTTATTCAATGGCGGAGTAACACTGTCAAACATGCAGTGAGCAGTGTAGTATGATTCTCAAATGAATGACTCGTGAGCCGGTTCACTTTAGTGAATCAAATACACACAGCGCAACCAGGGTAGTCCGATTCTCAAATAATTGACCCTGATGAATTGGTTCTTTTTAGTGTATCAAAAGCATAGAGTGCAACCACTGTAAACATTTTGTAGATTGAATGATTCTTTTGAATCATTTCTTTTAGTGAATCAAAAATATCCAACACAACTAGTGTAGTCTGACTTCAGAATAAATTACACATTTTAGTGAAACAAAAACATACAGCACAACCAGTTAAAGGAATAGTTCAACCAAAAATTTAATATTTGTTGTTTACTCACCCTCATGTTGTTCGGCGCCGAAAACAGTTTAAGTTTCTTATGTTGAACACAAAAGAAGATATTTTGAAGAACCAAACAGTTGTTGGTCCCCATTGACTTCCATAGTAGGGAAAGAAATACTATGGAAGTCAACGGGGACCATCAACTATTTGATTACCAGCATTCTTAAAAATATCTTCTTTTATGTTTCAAAATAGAAAGAAAACTCAAAAGTTTGTGAAGACGACATGGGGAGTAGTGAGTGACAACACACTTTTCACTCATTTTTAGGTAAACCATTCCTTTTAAAGGGGTCATATGATGTTGCTAAAAAGAACATTATTTGGTGTAATGAAATGGTTATGCGGTTTAAGGTTCAAACAACACATTATTTCCCACATACTGTACATTATTTTTTTCTCCTCTATGCCCGCCTTTTTGAAACGCGTCGATTTTTTACAAAGCTCATTGGTCTGAAAAAAGTGAGGTGTGCTCTGATTGGCAAGCTAACAAGTGCGTTGTGATTGGCCGAATACCAATCAAGCGTGTGACAGAAATATGGTTCACGCCCTGCTAGTCAATTGTGGATGAATGCCCAGTCAGGCCAGGCGATGATTCAAAAAACCTGAAAACCCAGTTAAAAACGAGGCATTCGTGGCTCCAGTGAGGACATATTTGGCTTCAATGATTATACTGTTTTTTTTACTGCTTTGCGTGCATCGCACCAACCGCGTAAAATAAAACCCTGTTGCATTGTGATCGGAGAAATGACAAACAACAAGGCCTACTCTACACTGCCCAAAAAACTTGCTTTAAATATATAAAAACGTACTTACAGTCTTTGAGTCAGAACAGCCGGAATTGTAGTTGCTCTCCCAGGATCAGTAAACAGTCCTCCATAAAATGTGCTGCACACATCTGAATATTTGGGTTGAAGTGTTCTGGAACAGTGTTGTAAATACAACAACCACTGATTTAGTCATGTTCATTTTTGGATGGCCAAACAAAGTAGTTTTGCTTTCACAACGAAACACAGTGTCACACACGGCAGACTAGAGTGAGCAGAGGCAGGGGGATAAAGTGAGGAACGGCCAGAAGGTTAGAGTGAGCAGAGGCGGTGGATTCGACGAAGGAGCGTCCGGAGGGCTTGCGGCAACCACATGTGACGACCCCGGACTGGACTCCGCTTCGTCCACGGTGAAAGCCAATATGGCGATCCACAGCGCAAAATTTATGTATTTCCTCAGCGACCAGCACGGATCAGCTCCAGGCATGACGAAGCAGATATTGTCCTCTTTTGGAAGGCCAAACAAAATAGTTTCGCTTTCACAAACGAAACACAGCGCCTTCACGACATGGCAGCAGCGACAACAATACTACAGCGAGAATAAGTTACGCCTTTCTTTGCGTGAACATTTGGGCGGCCGGCGTTATGCAAATCTTCCCACACAATGACATAGATATGTGGGGGCATGTTAGAACGAGCCGTTTTAAGTAGGCGTGGCTGACTCTTAACTTTTATAAGAATATCTCTTTGGATTTGAAAACTTTAGTCTTTGCAACCTTTAAGCTCTTCGTTAGCAACAAAGTGAGCTTTGTAACACTCCAAAGGAAAGGAACATTGAAAATCGCATTCATATGACCCCTTTAAGTCCAATTCTAGAACTAATTACTCCAATAAATCAGCTCTTTTTAGTGACTCGTGAAACAGCATACAGAGTGCAACTACTGTAGACTGATTCCCAAATGATTTACTTTTATAAGTCGGTTTTTTTTTTTTTAGTGAATCATACTGTGAAAATACAGTTTAAAAGTAACCGTGAAACTTAAAGCAGTTACTGATTGGTTGTTCATATGACAACTTGTTAAGATATGCATTGTGTTTTGGCAAAAGTAATTTGTAAGGATAAATTAATTAAATGTGCTTAAACAATGGTTTGTTTGCTTGTTTTGTTTTGTTGGAATGAATTTATGCTTCATTTGAAAAGAGTATTTAAAAAGCTATTTAAACACCACTTTTTTGCATCAGAAGAAAATTGTTACAATTTTGACTACAGAATAATGAAATTGACTAAATAATAAAATGTTGTTACCCTTAGGAACAGAATTACCTGTTAGATCCTTTAATTCTCCCGCAAGAGGAATTTACTTTGCAACCTAAAATAGGTTGTTGAGTTCTTTCTGATGTACTTTGTTCTGTCTCCCCTCAGCCATATCGAGTCTCAGTTGGGCGGCACTAAAACTTAAACATGACTGGTTCACACACACATATATCATCTATAAACTGACTAACCCAGACAGCTGAGTCATCATTTGTTGACCTGCAGATTCTGGTTGTCAGCTCAGCTTAGGACATGGGCAGGAAAATAGTTAATCTGTCTGATTAACCGCAAGGCATGAATGCGGTGGCCTTTCACTTTGTAAAAGTGGATTAATTTTTTTCCTTCTTGCCTGGACCATGGAGTTTTTCTTAAACAGAAGGTGTAAATATAGCTAATCTACAAGTAAGAGAATAAAATATTTTATTTGGTAAAAAGCTGTGTAATGAGTGGGATAATGTGCAGTCAGCTGGTTGTTATTGGCAAGTAAACAAATTTAGGCTGATACAAAACCCCACTGTTTCATGCCTGAGTCTTAATCACCCTGTTGGGGTTTTTTTTCCCCACAGACTGACAGGCAAGGTAGCAGCTATTAGTCATTTTTAATGATTAATGACATGGGCTGTTATGATGTTTGAGTCTGGCTGGATGATTCAGTTCAGTGAATAGTTGTTCCTAAGAGCTTCATCATGATTTAACCAGGCACCGAGAGTGAGAAAGAGACAGACCCCCTGCTGAGATCACATTACACAGACAGACAGATACAGAGAATATTTTAGCAGGCGTTTATTGCAGTCGTTTTAGTGGTTTTCAGCATGGCTGCTGTTCAGCCTATTCATCAAACTCTGTGTGTATTAGGACTGAGAGTCTCCAAAGTGGCGTGTCTGGTCCTAAGTATCTATGTCTGGTTCAGTTTGTTAGTTTTTTTTTTTTTTGTTGGGTTATTATCATTTTTGTTTGTTTGGTTGGTTGTTTTTTTGCACTGATATTAAAATTCTGGGCAATACCGACATTAATAAAAAGTCTATTCGGCATATGTAAGTCAATTTAGTCGGCTAAAACACAGTTTCTGTGTTTTAAATGTTGAGGAGGTTTTCCTCTGTGGTTCTAACTGATGATAGGGATAAAACATTGATCCGGATCAAAACTGACAATGATTTTATCATTTTATTGGCCAAAAATGTTATACTCTGAACATCTTTTCCTCTAAACAACTTGAATCTCAGAAATGTAAAGAATTTCTTCCCAAAGGAAGCACTCCAAAATTCCAGGACATTTTGTTATCACATGAAGTCATTTTTTTTGAGTTAGCATCTTAAATAAAAATGGTCTATAAGGGAAAACTTTTTTCTTCCATAGGAACTGATACACACAAGGACCTATGGCACATTAAACGATGGTCAGTTTTATTTGACTATTGGGTACTTTTTTTTTATGGTATTTGTAATGAATGTGTGTGTGTGTGTGGGTGTGTGTAGTGTGTTATATATACATAGTATCGAGATATGGTATATGTGTATATAATATAATTATAATATAATATAATATAATATAGATTATCTTTTCCATCATCTAACAGTTTTTAAGATTTTTTAAAACACGTAAATAACTTTAGCCCAGTTCAAATAAATACCTTTAATGCTGTCCATACAATCTTGTGATTTCTTTCTAAATTTACTTGTCGCATTTACATGGCGATTAGTATTGAATTTTAATTTCCGCAATTATGTAGCAGTATAACATGAAACTAATGACTGATTACTGGAATTATAAGAAATGTAGAAAAGAATAGTTCCATTAGGTTTGCAGTGTAAATATTTAATCTTTATTGTAATAATATAATAATAATTCATATACTGTAACTTGGGTAGTATATGTCAGGATATTTGAATATAAGTGATAATCTAAACAAAATTTGATATTATTTTTTGTTGTTCACCTAGTCGAACAAAGACTAGATCATGGTTGTTCACACTCGACTGTGAGAGGAGCCCTAGGAAAAGGGACCCCATAGAGGAGCAAAGAGGATAACAAATGAAGAAAAGTCAATCTTAACATCTGCAGATGTTATCTGTTTATCTGCGTGGCCATAGTAGTGTCGAACGGGAACCTCGGTGATGCGAGGTGTCTAAGTCTTGTTGATTTGGATGGCGTTCTCCTGTTAAAGTGTGTGGAATATTATTTATTGTGTTGTGGATCCATGCTCTCCGGTGTGGCTTGCTGGCAGGGGTACGACGAGGTGAGGGCTGCCGTGTTTCTAGTAACACAGCGATGTGTAGTCGGCAGTATGGGCTCAGCGCCGGGCGTCCGCGGGATGCAGAGAGCTTTAAAGGTTTCTGAGGACACGTACGGCCTCTGTACGTTGCTCAGCCTCCAAAGAAAATGGAGTCTTTTTTTGTTTTGTTTTTTGTTTGATAATTAAAGCAATGAATTAAGGCACGAAAACATTAGATGTGGCTTGATAACTTGTGTCAGTAAAGTGTGGGTTATGTAACAGTCATTACGGCTGGCTATGTGGGGTTTGTTAGACTAAGGAATCTCTTCACAGGAACTGAGTTTTGTTGTCTGGTAAAGATCTGACGTAAGATCATAAAGTTGATTATGAACCCCAGGCTATTTTAATTTTTGCTGAATGACACAACCGTTGCGTTTGTGTCGGGTCGCTGTTTTTTATGTCTGCTCGAAACTTGCTGCAGATCGACAGATCGTAGATGACTACATCTATGGTGGTATACAGTAGTTTTCATACTTTGAAAAACAGGGTTCAGGGTTAGAGAAGGTACTTGATATGGTCTTGTTTATTACGTTTGACTATTTGGGGTCAGTATGATTGCTTTTTTTTAACGAAATTAACACTTTTTTTTATTAGCAAGGATGAATTGATTTGATCAGAAAACTGAAGTAAAAGGCAATTTATGATACAAGAGATTTTCTCTTCAAATGCTATTTACTTTTTGTAGGGAGTTTGTTCTTTTGAACTTTCTATTAATCAAAAAAGACGGAAAAAGTATCACATTCCTCAAAATATGGCAGCGCAACATGATGATAATAAATTAAGCAAAATAAGCATATTGAAAAATGATTCTAAAGATCTATTGACAGCAGTAATAAAAAATTAAATAAAATTGTGGATCAAATGGAATTGTCTCCATTTGATTGAATCAAATCAAACCGTGAATGGGTTAATTGTAGTTGTCAGTCCCAAGAAAGATACCTACACTCTTAAAAATAAAGTTGCTTCACGATGCCACAGAAGAACCTGTTTTTCTAAATGGTTCTATAAAGAACCTTTAATATCTGAAGAACATTTCTGTTTCACAAATGGTTCTTTGTGGGGAAAGAAGGTTCTTCAGATTATAATAAGGTAAGAAAGAGATGGTTCTTTAAAAGAACCTTTGACTGAATGGTTCTTTGGGGAACCAAAATGGTTCTTCTATGGCATCACTTGAAGCACCTTGAAGTACCTATTTGTAGAGAGTGTACACTGCCATTCAAAAGTTGGGATCAGTAAGATTTTAATGTTTTTAAAGAAGTCTCTTATGCTCACAAAGGATGAATTATTTGATCAAAAATACCGAAAAAATTTTCAATTGTGAAATTATTGCAATTTAAAATAAAAGTTTCTATTTTAATATACTTTAAAATGTAATTTATTCTGTGATGCAAAGATGAATTTTCAGCATCATACTCTTTATTCTTTAGTGACAACATGATTCTTCAGAAATCATTTAATATGTGATTTATAACCGTGGTGGAAACAGTTGTGCTGTAAATATTTTTGGGAAGGTGGATTAGTTTTTTCGGATTCTTTGATGGACAAAAAGTAAAAAAAAGAACTTGTTTATTCAAAATATAATTTAATTTATTACAATAGACACTACTATCAAAAGTTTGGGGTCAGTAATTTTTTATTTTCTTTTCGTAAAAAAAAGAATACTTTTATGCAGCAATGATGCGTTAAAGGGATTAAAAAAGTGATGGGAAAAAGATTCTTAGAAAATATTTCTCATTTGAATAAAGCCGTGTTAAATATTAAAGGGGACATACCAACACAGTTCACCCAATCTCATGTTAATATGAGACATATCGAGTAGTACTGCTATCCTTCTTACTCCAAATGTCTTTAGTTTACATAGATTTATAAAAGAAAGATACTTCTGTCGATTCTGCGTGGCAAAGAGGCTGGAGGACACCATGCGGAACGCTAAAGAGGGATGAGCACTTGAGCTCAATGCCAACAAAATACAGACATTGATGCGTTCACTTTACGTCTGCCAGTTCTGAATCATGAACGGGTTCTTTTATAGCTGGGACGCTTCATCTCAGTATACATCTGATTTGTGCTAATCCAGCACGGAACCGGGGCCTTGTTTATAACCGTTCGTTCAACAAAACACACTTCAGAAAATGCGTTGAGCTCCGGAAAAAACAAACTGCATCCATGTTTACTAGGGCTGTGTATTGCCAGCAAAGTCACGATACGATAAGTATCACGATACAGAGGATACGATACGTATCACGATACATGACAGCACTGAATTTCACCTCAGCAGAATTCAATAAAACAGCTGTTTATTAAACACTGCACACTACAGTGCCATTTCTAACTATTGGCAGAGCAAGCAGCTGACCTCTGCATTATGAAGGCCCTACATAACTGTACAACAGTACAATATAGGTAATGGCATACATTTCATGTTTACATTGTGCACTCCCCAACAGGTACAATGTTCTGATTGTTTGCATCTTGTTTTTAAACCCATAAATAATAATGTACCCATTCTAATAAATTTATATTGTAATGAACTCATTCTAATATATTAAAATCATCTCACATTGCTGGTAGGTTATCATTGCACAAACTAACACACTCTCTACAATAAAAAAAAAATGAGAAGAGTTCTAAACTAACGCGCCGTCTTCACTGTATCTAACGCACACACGCTCAAGGCTGATTTATGGCTGATTTATACTCAAGCGTCAGCAAGTTCGCTTTGAGTGCACGTGACGTCGCAGTGTGCACAACATTTTTTAACTTTCCGCGCAGCTCCGCTTCCGAAGATGCACTAGTTCAAAGTGACTCTAGCCGAACATGTACGTCTGTGCCAGCATTTGTGTGAAAAGCAGTTTGGTGTTAAGTGCAGTCACACACACAGATCCCGCTGTGGCCACACTCAGACATTGAGGAACAAACTTTTTTGCGCTGCCCCGCAATTTTATAAACTAAATAGTTTAATCGCTCACGAGCTACATTATCTTTCTCAACAAGTAGCTAGTAGCATCATTGTTTCTAAAGAAATTAAAGCCACAGCTTCACTGTTAAAAGAGAAACGCAGCAAAACGGTGGTAATTCATACATACAAAGACCCCTCTCTCACTCTCTCGCTCATAAATGAACACTTGATGAATTACAATTTTCTGAGAATAGACTTGAAGTGGAGATAGCTAAACTGCAAGCTAAGCGGTGTTTTCAGAAAGCAAGCACGCTTATCCACAGTGGAGTGAGAGCGCGTGAGCACATGGTTGCCAGGTTGACAAAGATAAGTAGCATAAGTTATCTCTCCCTTACCACCAAAAACACACTTTAGAGACATTCTTCCTGAGCGAGTCCCATGCAGCGCTGCTGAATGAAGCGATGGGTGAGCTCTCGCTCTCGCTCTGGTCGATGTGTGAGTGGGCGCGCTCTTCCAGGAGAAATGCCCATAAAAGGAGTTCCACCCTCGTCTACGTCATGAAGAGCCACAATCGGAAAAAAAAACTCTCCAAAACTGTAACCGAACCCGGAAGTAAGATTTTTAGCACATTTTTATATTAAAATAGGAAAGCATTATTAGAAATTATAATAGTATTTCATAATATTACTGTTTTTTTCTGTATTTTGATCAAATAAACGCAGCCGTGATGAGCATAAAAGACTCCATTAAAAAAGCATTAAAAATCTTACCCAAACTTTGTGAACAGCAGTGTAGTACTAATTCCAGTAAAACAGCTGTAGTGAATCTTAGAGGAAACTATAGTGACCTTTTGTAAGTGAATTCTGCAAGTGAATTTTTGGTTGTATGCATTTCAGCCACACAACTGATTTTCTCTCTGTCTTCTCTCAGTGAGCTTGCGGTCTGAAGGATGAGGTGGGGCACATTGATTAGCACGCTGCTACGCTGAGAAGAGTTTATCCACCCAGGACGAGCGGCAGCAGCTACTGAATCCCTTCCTGAATCGGCTTTTAGACACCTGCTCTGAATCAAGTACCTGTCTGGATCTTTCCTCGCTCGCTCACACACAGCTATGGCTGGCTGGCTCTGGCTGGGAGGGTAATCGGTGCGCTGGTTGCCCTGGCAACCCCACCCAGATTCCTGCTGAATAGAGCCCTAATCTGTCACTGAAGACTTTTTAGACCCCCTTCACCTTTCTCCTGAGTTTATTTTGCCCTTTCGTGAAGGTAGAGGGCAGCGGCTGGAGCAGGAGCCATGGACTTATGAGGTGAGAATGGCAGCACGGCGGCTGTTTGGCCCCCAGGAGCCCTCAGGCGATTGGAGCCAATAACGTGGGTCCACACACACGCATACGGGCCGAGCAGCAGGAGCAGTATGCAGGAGGCTGACCTACCGGCCACCAATGCTTTCACAGGTGAGCGGCGGATCAGGTTTATAACCTCAGTGCTGGAATTAAGCGGGATAATCGGTTGGCGTGAACGTGAGTTTAATGATTCATGCCAGCGGTGAAGATTATGTTCATAAGGAGGGTCATGTTGTGCTTTACAAACTCATGATGGTCTGGGTGGGGGTGTGTGTGTGTGTGCGTGCGTGCTAATATTCAAAGCTGCTTTCTCATTCCCCCCTCCCCTTCCCAGACTCCTCTGCTCCATTTCTCCGACAGACTGCGTTTCTCTCCCCTGACTGGAATGGAATGCAGAGAAAGTGCGAGATGGGTGGAGGGCGGTGGAGGCTGGGTGGTGTACTAAACCACAGTTTGACAGTGTAGTGCACTGCAGACAGACAGCAGAACAGGACTTGGAAAAATATGCTACTTTACTGACATTATATAATGACTCTCCTCTCCTCTCCTCTCCGTCTTGTCTTTTGTCCATTATCATTTTTCTCCTCTTTTCATCTTGTCTGTTCCCTATGTTTCCCATTTTCTTGTCTCATCTACTTCGTCTACTTCTGTTCTTTTGCTCTCTAGTTTCTTCTCATCTTGTCTTCTTGTCATTTTATGTCCTGTCTCTCCTATCTTGATTATTGCTGTTCAGTTTGTGCAGGTGAATGTTGGGATTGCCTCATTATGTCTCATGCTATATTAAGGTGTAAGTAGGGCAAATAACTGCAAATTTGTTTGTCTAAAGATCATACCATTTTTAAAACCACATTGGGCTGCACCACACCTTCTGAGAGATTGCATGGGTCTGCTTTGGTATTGTCTAGCACCTCCTTCTCACACTGATAAGTTGTTTATAGTGCTGGTGTCATCACTGTCTGGTTTGCATTACATTCTGGTCCTCCGTTAATGCTGTATAGTGAAGAGTCTTCCATACAGCTGAATATCCATCGTTATCAGGTCAATGTTGAGTTTCTCTAAAAGCATGCTTGCAGGAACACTTATTTTAAGATCATTTATAAAAGCCAGTGACCTACATATAGAGGATCATCGCCGACTGAGATCCACAAATCTCTGCCAAGTTTTTAGCCCAGTGAAACTATCCCACAAACTCCTGCAGCTAAGCATTTTCAGAACCTCAGAGGACGTCCTAGTGTTTTAGTTGTCGAGATGTTGTGAAGTTCTTCCAAATGTTAACATTTATGGAACAATATCCAGCAGCAGAATCACCGGTTTGATAGTTTTGCGTCTGAGAATTACAGCTAAACTTGACAACTAGCTATCGTAAAATAAAATGCTGTTAAAGGGGTCATATGATGCGATTTCTCTGTGGATGTGGTACAGGCTCTGGTGCATAAAGAGATCTGATTAAGTTGAAAGACTAAAGTCAAAATCCAAATAGTATCTTATAAAAGTTAGAGTCACACACGCTACCTAAAATGCTCGTCTACAAGCCCCCACATGTTACGGCACGATGTTTGGGAGATTTGCATAACACGCTCAAATGTTCACGCAAAGAAAGAAGGCATAACTTTTATTCTCGCTGTAGTATTGTTTTTGCCGCCGCCATGTCGTGGAGATGTGAGTGTGTTTCATTGTGAAAGCAAAACACTTTGTTTGGCTCCAAAAGAGGAGCAACTGAAATAAGCTTGTATTTACAACACTGTTCTCAGAACAGTTTCAACCAAAATATTCAGGAGTGTGTCAGGCGCATTATGGAGTAATGTTCCTGGTAGAGTAGACTACAATGTCATCTGTTCTGACTCACAGTCTGTTAGTATGTTTTAATTTTAAGGATTTGTCACTGACGATTCAAACACGAGTTTTGCGCAGTGTAGAGTAGCGCTTGTTTGTCATTTCTCCGATCACAAATGCAGACATGTTTTATGTTTACGCGGCGCGATGCACCTCAACGCATAAAAAGACAGTATAAGTCAATATAACCCATAATTATGTCCCCACTGGATACAACAAAAGCCTCGTTTGTAATGGGTTATATTGGTTTTGTCTCATCGTTCCATGACAGTATGAGTAGGGGCGTAAACATTTCGTCACACTTGAGGTATTCGGCCAATACAAAGAACTGGATAGCTGACCATCGAGCACACCCTCACTTTTCAGACGTGGAGTTTGTAAAAATGTATCGTTTTCAGAAAGGTGGGGATAGAGGAGAAACAATAATGACAGTATGTGGCAAATGAGTTTTTTTTTTTTACCCTGAAAAACCGCATAAACAATCATTACACCAATAGACTCAAAATAATGATATTGGTAGCAAACATCATATGTTTTTTTTTTGCCCTCTTTAAAAAAAAGCAGCTTTTACATTTAGTTACATTAGAGTTTTAAGGAGCTATTCTATAGTGATGAAAGAATTTTTTATTTTAATTCTAATGTGTTCTAATTAATACATTTAATGTTTTATTTTATGGGGACATTCCATATTCCATGTGCATAATGGTTTTTATGCTGTACAAACTGTATTTTCCATACTCTTACCCTAAACCTAAACTACCTTATACAAAACTTGCATCGTTAAGATTTTACCAAAACTGTAATTCGTATATTATAGCTTGTTCCTTGTGGTGACAAAAATATTCCCCCTGTGGACCCACAAGGTCAAAATTTACTGGTATTACTATCTTTGTGGAGACATTTGGTCCCCATAACATCGTAAACACCCCCGTAAGAACACACACAGCGGGTCAGTGCAGTTTATGTTTTTTAGTCCATTGTGCAAAATAGTAATATTGTATATAACTGTAAACCGTAGTTACAATTACTGCTAATTATAAATGTTAAATAAATGTGTTCATTTTAAAATGTCATTTATTCCTGTGATGGCAAACATCACATCATTTTCAGTGTCTCACAATCCTTCAGAAATCATTCTAATATTGGGCTTGGGGGGATTTGGGTGCTGGGAAAAATCTGGTTATAATCAGTGTGAAACCGTTGTATGGTTGCTTTGATTTTTGTGGAAACTGATACATTTTTTTTTTCATGATTCTTTGATGAAAGTTCAAAAGAACGGTATTTATATAAAATCGTACGTTTGTTTCTAGTACTAAGTTTCCTATCACAAGGGCCAGATCAATCCAAGGATGGAAATTTAACAAGCCCTGATGCAGCAGATGTGAAAACAGAGACTCACCCTGATTGTTATTGATTAACCTATTTGAAAATGAGTCATTGTGGTTTTCTGCGTTTGTCCCTAGAGTGCAGATTCCTGTGCACTAACGGCAGATGTCTGAACCTGGGCTCGCAGGTCTGTGATCAGCTCAACCACTGTGGAGACAACAGTGATGAGGAGCACTGCCCCATCTCCACCCAGCATCCTGCATCTGCCATCTTCAGCTGTGAGTCCATCTCTTTAACATTGTTGCTCCAGACTCAGATCTGCCTGTGTTCTGGTTCTGATGAAGTCGGCAGGATGTTTTCTTGCTTCACATTGGTCAGTTCTCATCTGAATTCCTGAGGCGTTTGTATCCAAGCCACCTGCAGAGTGTGAGTGTGAGACGAGTGTTAAGTGGTGTCTCTGCACACTGAAATGCGGAGAGGGACTGTGTGTGTTGTGTGGGTGTGGTGTGTGTGTGTGTTGTGTGTGTGTTTTGTGTGCACATAGGATGTAGGTCATATAGCTAAAGTATCTTGCTATTTTCAGTTTTTGATAGCATTGACATCAATCTCTAAGTATGGCTCAATGACATGACACTCATATTTTGTTATTTTCTTTTTTCAAAATAAATTTAAAATTCATTTACTCATTCAACAGGAATACCTCTTCTAAGATTAGCATATTTTTTTTATTTAAATTTTGTTTTAATATTTTTGGGTGGGGGATAAAGTAACAAGTATCAGGGTGATACAACTGTCTTGATAGCATAAGACAAAAGCCTAAAGATTGGCATTATCTTTTACTATTAATTCTTTGAAAAATATATCAAAATTGTTCATTTGTCCTTTTTTGACAAGACACTTTTAGTCCAGGTTGTAAAATGTCACGTGGTGTGACTCAATCATATGAAACCAACATAAATGCAAATGATCCTTTTCTATAAACTTTTCAGGTGTTTTAAACTTGATTTTTCATTTGAGTTTTTAATGGTTACTCTTATGTCATTGACCCATATATTAGCTCTGTAATGATGCAAGTGTGTGACTTTCACGGTGAATATTCAATATTTTGCCCGTGGCGTGAGACGGTGGCAGCCAGTAAGCTTTGATCTACCGTAGATCTTTTGTGTCTTCAAGTTTGAGGTAACCAGAGTAGGCAAAAAAAAAGAGAAAAGCACGTAGCTCCGTCTGCGTTTTTCTTGTCTCAGTCTCAGACGTCACGCCCACGGACTGTTGGCTGAACGTCTGATGCATATGGCACACAAAATTGGAAATACTTCAGGAGTTTCGAAGTCGTCATCGGATTGGTTGAATTATACGGGATTTCCGGTACACGTGTGTGTCGCGTTCTTTAACGTTCCACCTGGAAACAAAGATGCCGTGACACCAAACAACCTCACAAAAGATGAAAGCCGTCATGTTTACAACTGTGATAATGACCGCTTATCAGGATCAAATAAATGTTGGATTTTCAAAAGTATGTGAAATATTTTAAGTTTGCGGCATAAAATCTTTAAAATACGTCAGAGTTTTACACTTCAATTTTACACTACAATCTATTAATCACTATTACTACTATGGTGTTATTGTTATTGGCTATCATATTATTAAAAGTTTGAAAAAGGGCCAAAAAATGCTTACAGAAAGGTCTGTTATTGTGGCGACATTTTCACGCCCCAAAACGTGACGAAACGAACTGTGATTAGTTGTTTGACATGTCGGTCAAACGGCCTCATTGGCGGGCCTTGGCCAATGAATGCTGCCATGGATTCCAGACCTTCAGCTGTCATTCTGAAGGTCTGGCTACGCGAGACTAGTGTTTTTCTGTCCTGGCTGTGTTGAAATCAGTCATCTGTTCTTGCCGTGTCATGCTCCCCTGTGTTCCCTCTGCTTTAAGGGGTGTCTTCAGTCAGAGCTGTTAGAGCAGTAATGCTCATTTCCCCAGCAGACAAACAGCCGCCATATACTGCTAGAGGGAGAGAGGAATGATGCTGATAGACGTTAGTGAAGACGAAATATGCTGAGAGCGAGACAGAATCTGAGGAAATGTTTAGAGTCTAATCGAGTTTGCCATCTCTCTGTCTACAGCAGGGCCAGACAGATTGATCATGAATGTAGTCTAGACACCCTGCACAAAATATTCCCCTCTCTCTATCTCTCTCTCTCTCTCTCCAGCTCTCTGCCTCCACACATTGAGTGGTTGTGGTCAGGACTGTCAGACAGCCTCTGCAGAGAATGAGGGAGTGAGAGAGGGTGTTTATTGAAGAGTATGATGAAAAGCTTTGCAGGGTTTAAGCGTGTGCAGCAAAGATCTTCTTTGTCAGTGGTTTGCATTTATTGGCATCAGGTGTGTGGGATTCAGACTGCACAAATATCAGGGTAAAGCTTGTTGTCCATGAATTTGTCATTTTATTTATTTTGTCTTAAGGTACACTTAGGTTAGGGGAAACGTTTAAAGACCATTTTTCACAGTCTTTCCTACCGTTTAAAGTCCTACCGCTAACGGTCTATTTTTTCATGCTATGGCTTTAACACCAATAATAAATAACTTAACTTCTAATAACAACAATGGCAGTAGTAGTTAGTGCTGTGTTCAAAGTATCGATACGACGATGTATCGTCACAAAGATTTGACGATACGAGTATCGATACAACTGTCTCTGTATCGATATTGTGGCACGTGTGCAGCAGTGGACCACGCTTAATTTTACAACGTTTAAAATTAAGTAGAAAAGTGCGAGGTTTCTAAAAAATAATTAATAGAGCGTCGTTAATCATCTGGGCCGCATAGGAACAAGGGGTGCTGATATAAAGAGAGTAATCCCAAAAACAGAGCTAACACTTGCGCAATTACAGTAATATCGTTAAAGTGCTAGATCTTTGCAACCTTGAACCCTGTGCCACGCCGCTGGCCCTTCTGTGAAAAACAAATGCGTAGATTGACAGTTGAGCTATCCCACCTCAAGGCTATTCTCCGAAAGAAAAAAGGGGTTGTATTCACTCAACTGTTCATTACGACACCGAGAGAGAGAGAGCTGTGTAGTATGAATTCCCACCGTTTTGCCGCATGGTCTCTATAACAGTAAAGCTGTGGCTTAATTCCTTTAGAAAAGGATCTACCAGCTCTGTGAGGAAGATAATGTAGCTATGAGCGATAAGATTAGTGTTAATTCAATTGCAGGGCAGCGCTTAAAAAAGTTTGTTTGAAGGTTGAGTGCGGCTGCAAACGTGATTCTGTGGGTGAGATGAACTTAACCAAACTGCTCTGTTTCACACCCCTGCTGGCAAGAAGATGAATGTCGGCTAGAGTCGCTTTGAACTCGTGCATCTTCGGAAACGGAGCAGCGCGGAAACTTGTGGAGCACACCGGCACGCGAAACGGACCGGTCGCACGCATCAATGCGAACTTGAGGACGCTCCAAGTATAACTCAGCTTGATGTGAGCGTTATATCAAGGAAGGGAGCATGCACGTTAGTTAGAATCTAGATGTTTTTATTCTAGAGAGTGTTAATTTGTGCAATAATAGCCTACCAGCAATGTAAATAATTTTTTACACATATTAGAATGAGTACATTACAATATAACTCGTATGTTATTATTATGGGCTTAAAACAAGATGCAAACAATCAGAATAATGTACCTGGTGGGGCGTGCACAATTTAAACATGAAACATATGACATTACCTATATTGTACTGTGGTACAATTATAGAGGCCCTTCATAATGCAGAGATCAACTGCCTGCTCTGCCAATAGTTAGAAATGGCACTACAGTAAGCAGTGTTTAATAAACAGCTGTTTTTCTAAATTCTGCTGAGGTGAAAATCAGTGCAGTCATGTATCATGATACGTATCGTACCGTGAATTTGCTGGTGATACCAGCCTAGTAGTAGTGTAGTGTTGTGTGTTATGTAATAATACGGATATTGTAGTAATTGGTAACTTATTTTAAGTGTCCTGTTACAGTTTGTATTGCACATTAAGTACAGAGTAATATTAAAACGAAATGTATATATATTGGTAGGAGTCGGGTGCTGGAGTACTTGCATGTAATTATGGCATAATTATTGTTCATAATAGCAAGTACATGTAAAGTTAAACAAGGACACCTTAAATAAAGTGTTACAGATTATTAAACGTTTAATAGTGTTCAAAAATAATTATTCTGAAGAAAAAATGCTCTTATAAACAGGTTAGGTATATTTCTTGGGACATTAAATTGAGTATTTGAACACTTTCCATTTTGTGAATAACTCTGATCGTTTTAATTATTTTTGAACAAATATTTTTTAACAATTTGCTCATCAAATTGTCATTGACATAATTCAAATTAAGTAATAAGCCTTTTTTTGCAAATCAGCTGAATTTTTTTTCAATAGCTGTTGTTTTTAATAGTAGTCGTAGTAGTAATTGTTGTATTATAATAATAGCTGTTTATTATTATTAAAAACTGTAAATTCACTATAAATCAATAATTCACTATAATAAATCACTATTACTACTATGATGTTATTGTTATTGGCTATCATATTATTAAAAGTTTGAAAAAGGGCCAAAAAATGCTTACAGAAAGGTCGATTTAGTCAATAATATTAATGAATGGTTTTCTTGTGAGTCGAATTCTGGGGATCTGCAAAAGATGAGAGAACGAGAAATGGGTTTTTTTTTTAGTAGATGCAGTGTGAAAGAGATGTTGTGCCAGTTCCTTCAGGTCACCGATCAGCCGTTTTCTACCTGTATTTGCAGGAATCACACTAAGAGTGATTCTGATTAAACATGACAGATTTCCACACCTTACCTCCACAGACGAAACCACACTGAGGATCATCTTACCTTACATACACTCTAGCTTTTACTGCAATGAGCACAGTTACCACAAAACCGATCACGTTTGCCCGTTCCCGGCATCGAATCCAAGCACACAACTTGGCTTGCAGAACTTTGCTGTAAAAACCAACAACAAACTTTCTCAGACATAAAACTACAAACGTTTATTCACTCTACATAAAAGCTCGGGGTATTCTCTGTCCTCTTTGAAGGCGGCACGGTAGCGGCACGCTTTGAAGAGTATGTAAATCAGCCTCTTCAACAGTTTGTGTGTTTGTTAATGGCTCCCCTCTCCAGTGTGTGTGTGTGTGTGTGTGTGTGTGTGTGGTGGTGTTGTGTGAGAAGAGTTTTAAGAGGTACAGACACGTGAAGTTGTCAGGCATGGACGTTCCATAGACAACAGCCCGCTGCACTGGACCAACAAGTCCCACTTTGATGTCTGTCAGGGGACGAGCGTCTATAGAGCTCTCTCTCATACTCACTTTCTCCTCACGTTTCTCCTCTACGATTTGAAAACCGGTTGATGGGGGTCAGAGGCTGCCGAGGTCACGTTTCGAGCCTTGTCTGATGTGAAGAGCTCAACAATCAGTTTTATTTGAGTTTAGGATTTCCATCACTAATCTCCATCATCTCTCATGCTAATCTGGGCCGACCGCAGCAGGCTGCATTTTCATGCTAAGGGGCTCATTACCAAACCGACGTCATGTCTTCTGTATGCAATCTGTGTCGCTTGGAGGGAGGGCAAGTCCCAGATGAAAGGTTTAACATCTTGAGAGAGAGAGAGAGAGAGGGAAGTGCCCGATGATAGAATTGTTTGGCTTACAGGAATGTCCGACTGTAAAAGAGAGTTGAATGAAGTTCGGAGGGTCTTAATCAGGGTTTTAATGACTGATGATAATGACGGCGTGAATGAGAATGGTATTTGATGTCTTGGAGCCGGTTTGAAGAGCGTTTCGCTTTGTTTGCGCTCACTTTGATTCGCGTGATTTGACTTTTCGCAATATTCTGGATAAAGGAAAGCAATTTCTTAGATTTGCACTTTAACGAACCAACAGGCTGAGCACCTGTGTGATAAATTCGTCGCGCACTCAATAGGGACTGTTGTGATTTTGTTTTTGGTTGTAAATAGTTTTTTTTTCCCCCCAAAGCTTTCCGATGAATACGAATACTGTCAGTCCAAAAAGAGAAATCTCTGATTCCTTCATTCTTTGCTTCCTCTTTTCTGTCCACCGCTCACTCGCTCGCTCTTTCCCCAGGTCCTTTGATCCACATCCCACACACGTCGCTGCATTAGCCAGGCTGTTTTTCAGGGTGAGGGCCGTGCGGTTCTGTATTCGTTGGCTGTCAACACCATCAGTACTGATGGGTTTCAGACAGTGTCACCTCACGCAGGCTCACAGTGTATTCTGGGATTGTTTATCGTGGCTGAGCTGGAGGTCTGTCGGGCTCTATTCTTCGACATTCACTCATTTACTCTGCATTCATTCAGTCATTTTGTGCCGTGAACCTCCCAGTATGATGGAATCCCTCGGCCTCTCTCGGTGGCCTTCGTCCCTCCCTCGTTTCTTCATCTGTTACCTAAGTACGTTTGACCCTGTGTGCAAGTGTGTTGAGAGTAATGATGCAGCTGGGGCCATTAAAGATTGGGAACTGACAGCTCTCCTCCTTCGCTTTCATTCGCTCCCCTCAAAGAAGGATAGACGGGGAATGAATAAACAAGAGGAGAAAAAGAGGCAGAGCAATAAATGGAGACGTCTTAAATGGCAAGTTGCTCGGGAATCCAATCAAGTTTGGCTCAAAGACCAAAGCAAAAACAATGAGAGACGCAAGAAAGCAAGTGAGGCAGAGAAAGAAAGGAGCTTTTTATTAAGTGAATTGTTTGTGCTTACTGGCCAAATCGGAATTAAGATCTGTATAGATGAAATTACTGTTTACAAACAAATGCTCTGCAGAAACTCTTCCAGCTTCAGTTTTGTATTAGCACTTAATCCAGTATTTGAGTTTAAAATATCCTAAAAGTGCTGCATATGGGGTTGAAGTATCCAAAGTTTCCAAAAGATTGAAGGGGATTGATTTGGGCTTCTGTTGATATCCATTATATCAGTGGATTGGACAAACTTAAGATTTGACACAGTTTGTTACTTTGCAGGTCTCCTCTAGTTTAATAAGAGCACATATTAAACATTAAATATGCCACATTGCTCAGGCTTCAGAAGTGTGTGTTATATCTGGGTATTCAGTAAGTTTAAATATTTCTTCACCATAAACCATAGGCATCATCATCATCCATCCATCATAACCCAAAGCATTGCTCTTATCTGAAGAATCCTGAAGCACACTTTCCTTGTTGACATCACAATCATTTCAACTTCAGGATTGTTATAAACTAGCTCCTATAGAGATAGACAACCTAGTTTTTAAAGATATACACCTCTTTATTTACTTATTCAGAGTGTTTTTCTTCTAAAGGCCAAGGCTTGTACTAATGTTTTCAATGACTTTATAGCAGTTTGCTGCTTAACCTAAATAGCTGTTTTCAAAAAATGATATGAAAACTCTGTTTTGTTGTTGTTTTTTTATCATTTGCCCTTCCGCACCAAAAATGTTTGCCCATTTTTAAACCATTTTAAATGAGTTGGAATGCAAATGAGAAATCTTTCTCATTGTTTCTGCATTCCCTCTTCCAACCCGTTGTGTTTTTGTTCCCCTGAGGTGTTAATTTCTCACAAATATCTTCTCCTCTCTCTCCCCTCAGTGAATAAAGACTTTCATACTGAGACATCCTATTAGCTCATTTCCAGTTTACCCATAATGCCTCGTAATGTGTTTTTATGTCATATCAGTCATAGCTGTATGGATGAAATTCAGACCCTAAACTCATTCACTCTCTGATTGCAGGATGTCAGGTTGCATTGTGCTGAAGATGCAAGAAAGAAGCGAATAAAGAATTATAAGTGTGTGTGTGAGTTTGATTGTGTGTGTGTGTTTGATTGTGTGTGTGTGTGTGTGTATGAAAGAGAGAGAATGAAACATGAGAAGAATGTTTCCTGCTGAGGTGCTGTTTAGTTTCTGCTCCGTTTTTTAATGGCTCTTTGTTTGTTAAAAACATCATGCCAGAAAAGTGAGTTGCAGTCTTGTTTTCTGTATTTTTTCCATTATGTCTGTGTATGTGTATGACTTGCAGCAAAGCACTTGTACTCCCATTTTGTAATATGCGTACATGCTTAATAGTTTCATAAGAGCAAAAGTATTAACACCACAACATCCAACATTAGGGCTAAGTATATGCTGGATTTAATTCAGTTCCAGTTTGATTCTATTCAGTTCAGAAAATTTTAGCAACCATATAGCAATCACCCACGTCGCCCTAGCATTGTGGTGCTTAGCCATGGGCATCACTTCACAAAATTACTTCATACTTTAGAATAGCTTTCATTTTGTAGTTGTTATGATAGAAGCAGTGAAGTGCGTGTTAGTGACTGTTTTTCTGGGTCAGAGCTTTGAAGTTTTGGGTCAGCTGGGCTCAAGTCAAATGTGCCACTTTCTCTCTCTGGTGACCTACACGCAGGAGGTGTGTCGTGACAAACACTTTAAGCCAGCTCTCAGCCTTGTGTTCAGTTTTTGGGAAACTCTGGGTGGTGATTGGCTGGAGGCTGGACATGTGACTCAGGGGAGCGGAGTGTAACTATGAGGGCTCTGATGTAAACATCACTTCCTCTAAGCGGGAAGGTTATAAACTCTTTTGGGAGTGGAAATGATGTGAAAGGGATATAGTTTCAGATTTGAGTTATAGCGACGACACACTCTGCACTCTGAAAGATATAAAATGAAGACTTTTGATGATCATAATCAGTGTTTACTTTGAAACCATTTATGTTCTTGTGGGGCAAAATGATAAGCTTGAACCTGTTAAGAGGTGGATTATCGAGGGGCTAAAAATGTGTTTTG